>VYZX01004439.1:53173-272198 GCA_013401335.1 Brachypteracias leptosomus | reverse complement strand
TTTTTTTTTTTTTTTTTCCGCTCATGTTTAGTAAATACCAGCTAGGGAGAGCTTAAGCAATGCCTTCAACCTCTGCACTGTGCAGGTCAGATGCAGGATCAGTGGAATCAGCAGAGACTCCATTAAATTCCCCTCTGAGGATCAATCTGAAAGCAGCAGTAATTCCAGCCATGCTGGTTAGCTGCAGGCCAGGTCGGAATTTCTGCCCACGGATGGAAAAGTGAACTTGGGAAGAGCTGGGCCATCGGGTTTAGCCGAGATGCAAGCAAATGTGCTTGTTGTGCCTGTAACTGGATGTGAACTCTCTTCTTGAATCCATGCTGATTTAAAGGAAAATAGCCCCTCTTCTAGCTGTCCTCGAACAAGATGAAAACATGCTTTGCCAGCTGATTTACCTCTTGCATGGGGTTAAAGGTGAGCAGGCAGCCATGTCCTCTCTGCTTCCAGGTCTTGATGCGAAGCCCTGTGAGTACTGGGGACAGCTGGGGAGCCAAGGAAACTGCAGGACAGCCCCAGGGGCTGGGGTCTGGAGCCCAGTGCCACGTCTGCAGGAGAGAGAGGCAGGAAGGAAATCAATAGCACCAAAACTGAGAGAGGACAGCTTGTGCCAGGCTTCACTGTAGTGGTATCCAGGTGTGCAAGGAGCAGTTATGGTCAAACCCTGCAGGACGTTGTGCCAGAGCAAGGATGCTAAAGGAGATACAAGGATCAGTGACCTGCCTCAGCTACTGCCTCATGCTGTGAAGCCGAGTAGCTCCTGTCCACACCTACCTTTAAGTGTGTGTGTGTGCACATGCATACACTCAGTGATGGCAAAGGCAGAGCAACTTTACTTTGAAGCACATTATTCATGCACAGGCTTGGGTGTTTTGCTGGAAGTGACCGTGGCTGAGTGATTCACACAAAAACTGTGTCTGCTTTGGGAGTGCTCACGGTTCAGGGTTATGCCTTTCCTGAGGATGGATCCAGTGCACATGGGGCTGAGCTGGAGGTGAGGTCCCCACAGTGTGTGTGTAGACTGGCACAGTGCACTCAGAGCTCTTGTTCAGTACAAGTAAACCTGGTTTCAGGCTCAGAAATCACAGAATCACAGAATGTCAGGGATTGGAAGGGACCTCACAAGATCATCTAGTCCAATCCCCCTGCAGGAGCAGGATCACCTATATGAGGTTACACAGGAACGTGTCCAGACGTGTTTTGAATATCTCCAGAGAAGGAGACTCCACAACCTCCCTGGGCAGCCCGTTCCAGTGTCCTGTTACCCTCAGTGAGAAGAAGTTTCTTCTCATATTTAAGTGGAACCTCCTGTGTTCCAGTTTGTACCCATTACCCCTTGTCTTATCATTGTTTGTCACCGAGAAGAGCCTGGCTCCATCTTCGTGACACTCCCCCTTTATATATTTATAAACATTAATGAGGTCTCCCCTCAGTCTCCTCTTCTGCAAACTAAAGAGACCCAGCTCCCTCAGCCTTTTCTCATAAGGGAGATGCTCCACTCCCTTAATCATCTTTGTAGCCTTACGCTGGACTCTCTCCAGCAGTTCCCTGTCCTTCTGTAACTGAGGGGCCCAGAACTGGACACAATATTCGAGATGAGGTCTCACCAGGGCAGAGTAGAGGGGCAGGAGAACCTCCCTCGACCTACTAACCAACCCCCTTCTAATACACCCCAGGATGCCATTGGCCTTCTTGGCCACAAGGGCACAGTGCTGGCTCATGGTCATCCTGCTGTCCACCAGGACCCCCAGGTCCCTTTCCCCTACACTGCTCTCTAATAGGTCATTCCCCAATTTATACTGGTACCTGGGGTTGTTCCTGCCAGGCAGAGATGTGCAGGCAGAGATGTGCAGGTGCTTGTTCCCTGCTCTCATGCCCATCTGCACTGTAGTGACCACAGAGCACTTTCTTTCTACTTCCCATTTTTGCAGCTGTGGCTTGATTTGTTATGCAAGGGCTGACCTCCCTGTGGGCTACAGCCACCCTGACAAGCTCCAGCTGCCATTTAGGAAGGGCAGATGGAACCAGAGGTGCAGGAGGCCATGCTTATGTAGTTGGCAAGAAGGGGTTTGAGCCCTGTCTCTCACTCTTGGATGAAAGCTCTTTCTCTCCAGAGGATGGGGATGAAGGACAGGATATCTTAGACCTGAACAGGAATGACTGAATACTTACCTGTGATGCTGGCAGCGTGACAGGTCCTTCTTCTTGGCCTGGGTAGAACTGTGCATTGGCTTTCTCATCAAAATTATGTTTCAAGGGACAATTAATCATCATGTAGGGGAGAGGCTCAGACATTCAACAGGGTAAGAGGAAAGCCTGGGCCTTCAGGACCCTTGATGCTGGGTCAGCACTGTCACCCCAGAGCAATATGGGACAAACCAACACTTTCATTTCTCCATTTTCTGAGGCCTCTAACCCTGGGGCAACAACTGAAGAAGTACCCCTTTTCTCTGCCTCTGGCCTGCTGACACAGTTCTCTTCAGGGCTTCGATTTGGGTTTCAATTTGACTGTCTTCCCTAATATCTGTAGCGATGTGGCCACATAGGTGTAAAGAGACCAGAGAGACAGGTGCCCCAACCCCTCTCAGCAGCGAGCTGCCCAAGTACCTGCACCGAGGGAGAGGAGGATGGCCCTTGCAGCAGTGGTCAGGACGAACACTGGACTAAAGGTGTTATGAAATCACTGTCTAAAAACCTCCCACTTGGCCATTTGGTGAACATATAGGACTCCATGAGAAAGCTGGGGCCAGGACATTGTGTGCTGCATGGGGAGATGTGGCACTTGGGAGTTTTCAGGATTGCACCTTCAGCTGATTTTCTGCCATCAAGAAGCTGCCCCACTTCCAAAATATTCATCCAGATCCTGCAAGTCATCTAAATCCCCTTGCTGTCTCTGAGTCAGTAAAACACATTGGTCTCAGCTTAACTTCAACCTCATGGCTAACTGACAAACCTGTGAGTTGGAGTCCTTCTTCTAAAATATGGTAGTTTGTTGCAAATGGTGACCTCTGGTAAACATCCTTCCAGGAACATTACTAAGTAGAGTTGTCAAATGAGGACCTACCTATATTAAGTGTGCCTCAACTTGTCCATCCCTTCTCCGCATCAACAAGTAAGTGCCCACATAATTTTCCATCTTGCCAGTGTCCCCATTGGTGTAGTGCTGATCTCCCTCTCGGTACCACTCTGGAGTACATCTTCCTCTCTCTCATTTGCAGAGGAGTTATTTATTGCCCCCAGACTGTAAGATAGTGAAGTAGCTCGGGGCAGCCATGTAAAATGGCTTACAGATCATTGATTGCCACAGATGAGAAGGCAGCAATTACACTATTTACACCACAGTTGTTTTGTTTTACTGCCTAATTCACATTCATTCCCCTGTAACAAACTCTCAAAGAAAAAGCACCCGTTCATTGGTGTTACTCATCTGTATAATTAAACAGTAAGTGCCTGATCTGTCAAATAGAGGCTCATTCAGATTTTCCTTGCAATGTGTTTGCTCAGTGGAAGGGTGGAGCTCCTCAGAACTGGCACAGCTCTATTAGAATCAGCTCTGTTCAAAGTGAGGAATGGTGAAAAAAGTTAAAATGGGATAGTTACCCAGGCTGCTCTTACAATGGCCGAGAATGCTGATTTCCTTGCAGACAGCAAGGCGCTTGCTTAGGTTTTAGGCTGTATTAGCATCCCAAAGCTTCCAAGTTGAGTGCACTGAGCATTCAAACCACTTCAGAAAAATATAAATGTGTGTCCTCTATGTCCAAACCTTCTCCCTTTCCCAGGGTACTGGAGAGCATGTGAGAGAAGCTGCTTCCCTTCTTAAATCATAACTTGACAGTTTAAAAATGTGGATATTTTGTAATAGCTCTTCACCATCTATATCCTTTGCACTTGAATTGTGCACGGGTGGTGAATGACACTGATCACACCAGATGGCACTGCTATTTGATTTTCTGGTTTATAATTGCCTTTCATTTCCTAGTTGCCGTGTGCTCTTTGCATTTCCCTGTTGCCATGTGCTCTTTACACTTTACAGGAAAATGACACAGTGGAGCCATGTGGGCACAGGCCTGTCCTAGATCACCCTGTCTGTGAAAGGGCCTCAAGGGAGCCTGCGCTGTCCTTCTCTGACTACATCTTTGTGGCTTCATTTGAATCCTAAGGAGATGCAGCTATGAGGCTCTAACCCTTGCTAGCATGGCTTGCAGGCTGATTTATTAGTGGTGGACAAGCTTTGTCTGCCTATGTTGCATTCCTTTAGGCGGTCTGTAAGGCTCAGTGCCTTCATCCCCAACCAAGACTGAAATCCCTTTTATGCAAGGTTTGTAGCTCTTATTCTGCCTCTTCTCAGGTCATTTGGGTGCCGATGAATTCACCACAACCATGCAAGACCGTATAAACTCCTTGTAATAACCAGAGCAGTGCTCCTTTACACAACTTTGTCCAACCACTGCTCTCTGTGTCTACCTGTTCTGTACTTCATCCTGTTTCTGGATTTCACCAGACCAAAACCCCTGAAAGGACACAAATCAGGCTGCACTGAAGAATGTTTGCACTGGTAGAAGACCAAGCTTTCAGTGGAGGGTGCTTCATACGAGCCTTTCAAGGGAGGCTTATGGAGCAGGCAATGTCTATCAGAAGCAAGGGATGTGTCTTTTGCGGATAATCAGAGCAGGAGCTGTTAAGTGCTGTATTTGTCATTTTGCATTTATCCGGAAATACTAAATTAATATGCACTGAATATGTGAGCCTTTGGAAAACAAGGTTTCCCTCCTAGAATATTCCTTCCAGGAATATTCCATTTTTTTTCAAAAAGTCCACATTTCTTGCGGCTCAAGCTTCAGACTTTTTTATGTTTAAGCATCGGAGAAGACTGTAGATCTGTGCTGGATTCTGTTCTGGGACCTGTGTGAGTGGGTCTGGTGGCCAACCTTCACTGTGAGTCAGCCTGGTGACAACTTGTCACCTTCCTATTGTATGGTTCTGGTTCCACGGGTTTGGATTTTTTTTTTTTTTTCTTGAAAATCATCAAACTATTTCTGTGTTCTTTTAGGGTTTTTTAGAGAAGTTATACCTTCAGATTGAAAGCTTTTCCTGTGCAGGCAGCACTGGGGCAATGAGTAGTGACTACAGATAGGTATGAATCAGATCTTCTCTGCACTCCTGTGAATTTAGAAAGAGGAAGTAAAACCATCTGAGATGCATCAGCCCTCCCTACGTTCCCCAAACACATCCTCCCAACTTCTGGCACCTCAGCATATGCTGCTTACTGTGGGTGCTGCTGGTGAGTCAGGCAGAGAAATGCAGTGTTATCTCCCATCCAGGTGCACGCACCCTTAGTGCAACAGATATAAGTACTTCAGCAAGGAGGCATTTTACATGTGTATATATTTTTACATTTCTATCATTTCTACCAGAATTTGACTGGCAACAACAAGGAATGTACTCAGCTTTTAGATTAGATTCCTGATAAAACACTGGTTTGTGTGCCCAGCTTGAGAAAACTAAGTTTTAAGTTGCTTGGTGAGATATGTTTCCTACTCAGAAATGTGGATTAGTTAGGTAAATAAACTGTGTTTTGCTGAAGGGTGAAAAGAAAAAAATCTAGTAGCTCACTGTTCTTGCTAATGGCTCCCGCTTTGCAAACTTCCCTTTCTCTGCTTCTCTGGCACTCCAAACCTCCCAGAGCTGCTTTAGGTGAGAGTCACAGCTCACCACAAGTGCTTGGGCAATTAATTCAGATTCTCCCCTCTGCCTGCAGTAATAACATTTCCCTGTCTTTCTGCCATGTCTCCTCTTTGAACAGAAGTATGTCCTAAATGTATGAAGATTGTAGAAGTTCCAGGTCTTTAATCTCCTTCCTGTCTTCCAGATGCCCACAGAGCTTCCTGCCAGTTTGAAACTTTTTTTGCCAGGAACTTAGTTTTCATCCAACCATTGGTGTCTGCAGCTTCAGTTAGGGTTTAAGAAGCTCTAAGGGTAAGCAAAGAACGGTGATGGGTAAGGCCAGTGGCTTTGAGGCTTTCCCCAGGGAAGCAAGAAACCCGTTGAGAGGCAGGGCTGGACTTCACTGGCTTTATACTGCAAGGTCCTCCTAGTGCTCCTTTTCTTGCTGATTTTCCCTTAATAACCTAGACCACTCCGTGGTCAGCTTGGGAGCCTGGAAGCTTAATTTAGGCTGAAATTCCCTCTACTCCTGCAGACTTTTTGTCCTGCTTCAAGCAGCAGCAAAGTCAGGAGGTAACTTGTAAACAGGCTAATCTGGACTGGTTTTCATGGGCCTGAGGAACCCATGTTCATGGCCCAGAAGTTACTTCATTAATTAGTTCCACTTCTTGTCCCTAAGCCATGCAAGAAAGGAAATTTGGGGTTTTCACTGGCAAAGCAGAATTTCCTCCACCTTAGCCTTGTTGTTAGAAAGAGGAAAACTTCTTTCTGCCATGTTTCTGAAAGCCAGACTAACTCCTCAGATATTCCGCCTGAAATGGGTACACAGTGGATAAAACTTCAGCCCAAACAAAAGACATTTGAAAAATTATAGGGAAGAAAACCAAGGTAAGCACAGAGTAACCTTCCTTGAACCAGTCCTACCAAGGTGATCAGTCCATAGCAAAGTTTTGCTCAATGTTCTTCTGGGGGGTAGGCACCACTCCACTTACATGATTAGATATTCTATATCTGCAAATCCTACTAAGCACACATTGAACCAGCAGATGTTTTAGGAGGAGGAGGTTTATTTCAGTTCTCAGGCAATCTCTATCCTTGGGTTCTTATCCCAATTTAAGATGTGACAGCAGGGAAATAAGTCACAAGAGTTGTTGAATTGAAATGTAAGTATCACTTCTCTGCTGTGATTCTCAAGTAGAGGAAACCTGAAAGGATGGGTATGTCCCTTAGAAAACACTTCCTTTAAAACTAAAATTAAGGAAGTAGAAATTGGGATCTTCATAAAATATACCCTGATGATCTCAGCATTCTATTGTTGACAAAGTTTACTGAAATTGACTCAATTCCCACTGAAATCTCCACAAAGATTTCTGTTGACCTGAGGGGAATTCAGTCCAGACCCCACATGGAGAATCAAGCACACTAGTCCAAGAGCCAGGTTGTCACACACAGTATTCTGTGTCCCACCCTCTGAGAGGTGTCTAAGGCTGCACGTATTCTGACTGTTTCATTGCTCCAGGGCTTTGGGCCACTTGTCCACACTTGCCCCTTCTTGCAGCTTGTTCTATCCTATGCACTGGTATATTTTCCTTGTGGAAGCAGAGGGTGTTGGTAAAGGGAGGGAAGGGCTGGCATACGCCCATGTCCAGCTCTGATAGCAAATTGGGAAGCGGCTGCAGCCTGGGAGCTCCCAGATATCTCACATTAGATTTATCATAAAAGTACATTTACAAGTTAGTTTAGGGACTGTGCCCTTGCTCCTGCCCTGGAAGTAATCCAATGCAACCATGATGATTTGTACACCTTAAGAACCAGAGAAAACAAACAGAGAACTCAATCAGAATCCCTAACTCTGGAAAGGGACAGGTTATTACACTTGGTGCTGCTAAAACAGGAGAAGATCTTAACTTGGAGCTCTGACAGATTCACCATACTTTGGGCTCCTTAAACCATGGGAAAAACACTTTGGGGAAGGCCTGCTACAACTCGGACAGCAGGTGATGTTATCTGTAAACAGTCCAGAAATTTATATGAATAACTAAGTCTTTTTCTCTGAAGCACTGTTCAGAGCACTGGAACAGGCTGCCCAGGGAGGTTGTGGAGTCTCCTTCTCTGGAGACGTTTAAAGCCCGCCTGTACGCGTTCCTGTGCAACTTGGTCTAGGTGATCCTGCTCCAGCGGGGGGATTGGACTAGATGATCTTTTGAGGTCCCTTCCAATCCCTAACATTCTGTGATTCAGGCAGATGTGATGTTGTTCAGACTGTTCCCAAGGTGCATTTTGCAGGCACATCTGAGCAAGAAGGCTTTTTGGTGGCCATGTCCTTCCCTGAGACCTGCTTGTGCCTCAACCAAAACCCAGACCTGGCTGTCACAGTCTCCAGGACCCCCCCCCCAGTCCCAAGGAGCTCATACAAAGGGATCATACAAAGGGGACAGAGGCTGTCAGGGGAACAAGGCAGGGTGATACCCTGCCAGAAGCAGCAGAGAAGTTCCCTGCCTTGTGTTTTCATTCACCATGTCTTCCCAAGTGCATGTACCTCTTGGCTTCTCCAGCAGAGAAGTGTTTCAGGTCAGGGAGCTGGACTGGACCAGTGCAATGGCCAGGCCATGCTGGCAATAAGACGTGAGGAAGAAGTTCACTTTGCTTCCCTGTCTGCATGCTGTGAGTGTTAGGCTGCTGAAAATACCCAAACCTCCTCTGTGGCCGCTCTCAGGCAGCTGTGCCCGCTGGCTGGGGAGACAGGCACTCTGCCTGGCTGGGCACACGAGCCAACAGCTCTGCTGCCGAGCCTGAGCCTGCTCTGGCAGAGCTGAGCCAGTCGCTGGGTTGCTCAATCCTGGGAAGCCCGGGTGCTGAGGCTGAGTGCCGATGCCTTAGAAGTGTGAAAGAAGAAAGTCTGGGTGTTTCTGTCATCAGGTAATGGCTGAATGAAGACTTTCTTGAGCTGAGACCTTGGCTTTGCACCAATATGTAGCTTGGATCCTTTTTTCCTCATTTTTGGTCACAGATCAACTCCCTGTCCTTGCTACACATTAATATCTTCATGCTTCTTAGAAGTGCATGAATTTTTTTCTTCATTATTTATCTAGTCTGACTAACTGCCTGGGCATTATTTCTGTTCCTTGTTTGGGACCTCCCACCTTGTTCTCTCCTATTACAGAGTGATGACAGCATGAATATTTCCGGCATGAATGTTTTTGTGAATACAAATTCCTACCAGCTTTTGCAATGCTTCATGTGTGCCAACATCCAGGGAAAGTGTAAAGCTGAGGTAGCAAATGCTGCCACACAGTCTTCCTTTGAACAAAATCTCATGAAGAAGGTTGTGGGAGATGTCTGTGTCTGCCTCGGTTTATCCAAACATCTGCTAGAATGGGACTTTCCAAAACCAGACATGATTATTAATGAAACTCAGGATTTGTATGTGTTAGCTGAATTTCACATCTCCCTACAAGTAGTGGGGAAAAATATTTAGGCCTGATAATAAGTAATAAGCAATGAATCCAGGTATTTTTTTAAAAAACAAATGCATAATTACAGGTTGTAAATCAATCCTCTTTTATTAAGAAAGAATTCTAAAGTGGGGTACAAACTGTTTCAGTAGTTTAGGGCTACTGGTCCTAAGATGCTGTCTGAAATTCCAGTTCATCCCATGCACCAGCAAGGCTTTTGCTTAGGGGATGCAGCTTCCAATATTTGTTTTTTCTCTGACCTACTGCTGAGTAATTGAATCATCCCAAGCACCAAGCTAATGTTTTTCCTCCCTAGGAGAACGTAATGTTACTCAGAAAAGTAGAGGAGGAAAAAAATGAAAAAGGGCAGCTGCAGGTGTTTACTCCAAATGCCAAACAGCACGTATCTGAGACCACAAAAGAGCATTTTCAGAGCTGAAGAATATATTCAGAAAGCCAAATGAACATAATGCTGGGTGGTGCTGAGTCCCTGCCACCAGTGGGGTCTGGAGGGTATGGCAGACCTGGCTGATGGCATGTGAATGCAGATAGGCAAAGACAAAAATGCAGGACCTGACTTCTGGCATATTTTTCAACACTCCCAGAGTAGATACTTGAATTATAGATGCTCAGAGCTGCCAGAGCACCAGCTCAACAGACTATTTCCATACAGCAAACAAGATGCTGAGAGAGGACAACCTGGGCTCATTTTGTCTCATAGTGATTATCCAAACAAGTATCCATCTTGCATGGGTGTGGGAGGACTAACTACTTTTGGCCAGGACCTATCTGTAAATTTTTAATTCACTGTCCTGTGGATCAGCAGAGAACCTGGGCAGAGGCTCCTGCTCCACTGTTCTGGACGGAGGCTGGCAAGCTCATCACAGCTATTGCTGCTATCACTGAGTAGATGCCAAATTGTCAAAAAGCATTTATTTGACATTCTGTGTTTTGGCCTGCCTGCCCTCAGAAGGATCTGAGCACTCAATGAAAGGAAATAGCTTTTTCCTTGTAGTGTTGTCACATAAGATGAGTAACTTTCGGGAGAAGATTGGAGAGGAAGCTACCAAACCATGTTGGGCTGCATTAGCAAGAGCAGAGACAGCACAGTTCCCCTTGTGCATGAGATCCAGAGGTGTTACTGGTATACACAGAGACTTCCGTTATCCAGAAGACCATACAGTGCAGAGAGACAATACTAACACTAAAAAACAGGAAGCCTGGCAACTTCCAGTTCACAGATAGGGCATGTCTGTGACTTTTGAAGCCTATCACAAGCATATTCTCCCTTGGAGAATATAGAAGGAAGAGGAAAGAAATGAAATTATTTAAATAAAGCATTTCCTGCATGTCTGTTTTTTGCTGCTTCTGTGGGCAAGGTGCTGAGGCTGCCTGAAAACTTCCAGAAAAACATTTTTCATTTTGCAGAGAAAAACTGGGTTTTGCACAAAATAAGAGTCGTTTGAGTGTCTGGTTTCTGTAAAAAGGTTCAATTTTGGGTTTTTTGGTTGATGAAATGTGTTCCTGCAGTTGTACTGAAGTGCTGCTTTTAGTTTTCTTTTCTTTTTAAGCTCAACAGAAGCTTTTTTTTTTTCCAGAACAAAAAGAAATTTTATCTGTATTCAACCGGCTCTCCAGGACACTAAGACAGGCAGATCAATGACTGCATTTCTCCTGTACATTACAGTCTGTATCTCTATTGGTGGTGGCTGGAATGTGTCCCTGTTCAGAGCCCCATCCAGCAGGACCCACCCCAGTGCCACCCACTGCTGGCTGGCAGTGATGCCATGCTCTGGGAGGTCCCAGATCATTCAGCTCCTCCACCCTGAGCAGTGTTTGAAGGTGATCCAGGTGGGCATGGGTTTGCCCTGCTCTGCTGTACCTGCTTCACCAAGGGAGGACTTAATCTCTCAGATGTGTCATTTCTGCCTTGCTCATGAGCACCTGGCTTAGCTAAAAATATTAGAGTGTCATCTCAGAAGTTGTATTGCTGTGGCCACCTGTGATTTCAGCTCAGCCACAGCATCCCAAGAAAGCAGACTTGTCTGGGTTTCCAATCGTATTAGAGCACCAGCATAGAGTGCATATGGGAGATGTGACGGAGGGGTGCAGATTAGTGTCTCCATTACGTGGGTGTGGAGCAGAAGCAATTCAGCTGAGGCTGGTGTGTTTATACACGCACAGCTTGGATCAGAATCCAACCCTTGGCATTAAACAGCCCTCAGTGATTTCTTTTTCCCCAAACTCCAAGATTTATTTTAGAATAATGAGATCAGCACTCTAAATAAAAAGTTTAAATGGAAAAACATTTCAAAGGTGCAGTTTTCTTCTGCCAATTTTCCAATGCAAGTAACAGTTCAGGAGCATCTCTGCTTCATTAGAGGTCCAGCCGTGCTTTGTTCACTGGGTTGACAACTGGTCAGCATTCCTGGCAGGGTCATGGGGACTTCCCAGTTCTTCAGACATCTTGGGTACTGTGATTTGATGATACAGTTCTAGGTTTCCCGATACCAGAACAAAAATACCAGAATCCTATACCACAAAATGCTGATGTTGCCTAAACTCCCTTTGCCTGCCCGAGGTTTGCTGGGGGCACAGCTGGTGTGTCACTGCATGCACAAGCTTTATGCCACATCGGCTGTCGCCTGCCTTCCTGCAGCTGGAGAAACACCAGCCCAGACTCTGACTTGTGCTTCCTGGCTAACTGGAGAGATCAAGATGCCTCTGCGTGATGGAGACCCGATTTACACTGCTGACAGCCCGGGGAGCTGCATCCAGAGCTGCGGAGCCGACCCGGCTGGGACTCGCCCAAACCAGGCAGCGCAGCTCCACTCTGTGGGGAAGGAGGGAAAGCAGGTGGGGAGCTGGCACAGAGGATTTCTCCGTTCACTGGCACCCAGTGACTTCATCCTCTCTGGGACTCCGAGAGGGATCTGCTGGCTCCCCCCACCCCCAGGTCCCCCCTTGTCTCTTCTGTGTTGTGGGGCTGGGAGCCCCAGCCTTCCTCAGGCTCCTTTGGAAACTTCCCCTGAGATACGCTGTGACTCCTTCCACTTAACACTTTTTCCACTCACAGGCTTGAAAAACAACAGCAGGTGACTTTGGGAGGATAATAGACATAGGACCAACAAAGCCCCATGGACAACTTTGCTTTCCACCTTCAAAGGTGTGTTTCTGCCCACAGGGGATGTCCATGGCAAAATTCCCTGTGCCTCCATGAGGAGCAGCCCTGAGCAAGGGTTAATCCTCAACTGATTCACCTGCCGCTGCCTATACCACCTCTTTCAGGTGAAGAACCCAGCCTTTATGAAGGGATGCCCCCTTGCCCATGTGGCACATAGAAATCTAGCATCATGGTGCTGGGGCTGGCACTTCACTGATTAAAACTCACTAGGGAGCTAACATGAGCATCCCTGGTCCTGAGCATCACTAGAGGGTCAGCTGAGTTCAGGGTGAAGCCTCTCCTTAGGGACTAACTGCTGGTGGCAAACCCAGTTCATGGTGCAGCAAGAAAGGTCATTGATGAAGCCAGGCTGCCTCTGCCAGGGCTGTCAGCTTGCCATTATGGGGCTGAGTACAGCAAAAAAACCTGCCTGGTGCAGTATTCCTGGTGAGCTGGACAGTGTGGCAAAAGCACTGTGGGATCAGTTAGGTTCAGCTCCAGCAGGGATAACTCACAAGGCTGATCTGGAAAAGTCACTGCTCCATGTGCCCCCTTGAGTAAGCAAGTGCTGAGGGTGTTCTGGGGCATCCAGCAATGGTTAGTCAATAAACTTTAGCAGCTGATTTCTCCTTGAGTAGTTTTGCCCTGGGTTGAACTTCTCCCAGGTTGCTCTCAGATCACCATGTGAATAGTTCAGCAACATACAGTTTCAGCTTGGTATATTGAATGAATCCAATTGCTTTCCTATTATTTTGGCTGACAAAGCCAGTTGTACCCTTTAACTGTCACAGCTTCCAGCAAGCTGTCTGCTCATCTCTACCCCTAAATGTCATTAGGAGTGACATGGATCCCTGAGAGTCTTGTTAGTGTGTCTTACTGGCGGCATCTCTACGTTTGATCGCAAATGACAGTCTCAGCCATCTGTACTTCGATCCTGGTGCTCAAAACAAGGCAAAGAGGCTGCTTTCCATGCTACTGCTCGTGCCAATCTCCAGCGTTGGCGTCCAACACTGGGGATATCTTTTTTTCCTTTTGCCAAATCAGGTAAGGTTTCTTTGATGGTAGCCACTTGGATGGAGGTGTGTTCAGTGCACTATTTAGCTTCCTTGGATCTGTTCAAATGCACAGCTTGTTTGCTGTCCTGATAACTGTGCCATGGCTGCAGACTCTGCCTTGAGTTGCCTTTTGCCATTCATTGTGTTGCTCTCATATTTTCTCTTAACATGCCGTGTGGTCAGGGAGGTACTTGTTGAGCGCTCATGTGCTTGAAAACTGTATTATTTTAACAGAGTCTTAGCAGCTTGGATGTGAGGAGACTTGGGACGTAGTCTGCTTCTGTTGCATGTTTTTATTCTGCTCATGTCTTTACCATATGAATATTTCATCCCAGGTTTGGCCTCACTTGGATTTTAAAATTACACAATTTTATCAAAGCTGCTGTATCCAATACCAATAGCAGCCCTGGTGCTTCTTCCTCCCTTTTCAGGCTTGCCATGTCCCAAACCTGGGACTCGGTCATTCAGCTTCTACTTGGTGCCATGTGGCAGCTGTCTTTCAGGCAGCTGTACAGCACGTGGTGGCACCTCTCCAGGCCCCTTTCACCTATGGTGGTATATGCAGTTGTCTCACGTGCTGGCAAAGAAGGTACTTGAGCATCTGAACATCTTGTGTGTAATTTAGAATCTCCTCAGGGGTGTTTGGATCCTGCCAATCTTTAATTTTGCTTTGTTTAATTGCAGGTTTGGTTTCTTTTCTGTGTGATGCTGAGATGCCTGGGAACCCAACCTGCTTACTGTCATTGGTCCCTTCGCCTGTTTACCTTCTGTTTTCCTCTTAATCTGTATCATTTCAAATCAGTAATGCTTCTTTTCTCCTCTTTCACATAATTATTTCTCCTGCTCTAATTACTGTTGATGACTGTGTGTGGCATTTGCTGATACACCCTGCCCTTCACCACTCAGAAGTAAAGCACTTGCAGTGCATTTTTTTGCACCAGATTTTCCTCCTCTGCTTTGTCCTTTGTCCTCCTCTGCATTTCCTTGTAAATAGAAGCTGGTGCTGTTTTCCCATGTGTTTCTGGGCCTTTCCAGGCCTGCTTGCAGAACCAGCTCTGGATCTGCTTCACGCAGGCTGCCTTTGGAGGGGCTCTTCTTAGTTATGTCTGTGCACATAGAATCATAGAATGTTTTAGGCTGGAAGGGACCTCCAGAGGTCGTCTGATCCAGCTTCCCTACGCAAGTAGGGACATCTCTACCTAGGTCATATTGCTCAAAGCCCCATCAAGCCTGACCTTGAATGACTCCAGGGATGGGGCCTCCACTACCTCTCTGGGCAGCCCATTCCACTGATCTATCACCCTCATATTAAAGAACTTTTTTCTAATATCCAGTCTAAATCTATCCTTTCCTAGCTTAAAACTATTACTCCTTGGCCTATTGTTGCAAACCCTTTTGAATAGACCTTCCCCTGCCTTTATGTAGGTCCCCTTCAGATACTGGAAGGTCACTATAAGGTCCCCCCAGAGACTTCTTTTCTCCAGGCTGAACAGCCCCAACTCTCTCAGCCTGTCTTCATACAAGAGATGTTCCATTCCCCTGATCATTTTGGTGGCCTTCCTATGGACATGCTCCAATATGTCCACATCCGTCTTGTGCAGGGGGCTCCAGAACTGGACGCAGTGCTCCAGGTGACGTCTCCCCAGGGCAGAGTAAAGGCAGAATCACCTCTCTTGATCTGCTGGCCACAGAACTTTTGATGCAGCCCAGGATGTGATTGGCCTTCTGGGCTGCCATTGCACATTGGTGGCTCATGTCCAGTTTTTGATCCACCAGCACCCCCAAGTCCCTTTCCACAGGACTGCTCTCCAGTATATCCTCTCCCAGCCTATACTGATAATGCTGGTTACCCCAGCCCAGGTGGAGGACCCCGTACTTGGCCTTGTTGAAGCTTATAAGGTTCACCTGGGCCCACCTCTCCAGCCTATCCAGGTCCCTCTGGATGGCATCCCGTCCCTCTGGCACATCAACTGCACCTCCTAGCTTGGTATCATCCACAAACTTGCTGAGGGTGCACTCAGTGCCACTGTCAATGTCATTAATGAAGATATTAAACAACACCGGTCCCAGCACAGACCCCTGAGGGACACCTGTCCCTGTTTCAACTGTTTGTGCAGTTTCATCTTGTTCTTTAGGTCAACCAGCAGTTCTTGGTTCAGCCATGCTGGTCTCTTTCCTTTCTTGCCTGATTTCCTGCACATGGGTATTGAGAGCTCCTGCAGTCTATGGAAAGCCTCCTTAAAGATCTGCCAGCTCTGCTCTGCTGGCAGCTCGGCTCTCCAACTCTTGGGTGCCATGTGGCAGCAAATAAAGTTTCTTAGAGCATTTCTAAGCACTGTCCTGGCACCTTGGTATTGTCTCTGCTGCCTGTCAAGGACAGGCTTTTTACTCTCTGCTGTGAGCCCACAGACCCTATAAATCCCTTTGAAACAAGTGACTGAATTTGACCTGATTGCGACTTGTGCCCCTGCCTTAGCCGGGAGGTCCCAGAAGCACGTTTTTGTGGTGCTCTTGTGCAGATGCTGACTGTGTGTGTGCAGCAGAGGAGCAGCAGTGTGTCCCTCTGCACGTAGCCATGCACAGCTGACAGCTGCTCCCCCTTCTCCCAGATGTGACTCCAAGCAGGGGTTTTGCTCGCTGGCCTCAGGAGAGAGCAGGGCTGGCTGGAGAGGGGCATGAAGCTCTTCACAACATCATGATGCTGCTGGGATCAGGCGTTGCAGTGCTGGAAAGTGACTGTGAACATAAAGGTGGTTGCAGGGCTCCTGAGATGTACAGATCAGAACTATGGGTGAGCTAGACCCAAAAGCAGATCCAAATGCCACCAGTCAGTCACTTTTGAGGTGATGGGAGGCTGTGCTACCTTATGGGTAGAACGGTGTCATAGGACTTGGGCTCAGCTCTGTACCACCCTTGGTCTTGTTACTCTGCTCGCTAGACCAGGATTTCTCTGTCCCTTACATGGGGATTTTGTGGCTTTGTGGTATATTTTAAGATCAGCAGATTGACAGCTGTACAAAAGATAAGCCTTATTCTTGTATCAACATGTTTCCTTCAGCAGGGCTATCCCTAAGCTAACTGCTGATCCAGACACTTGGAATCAGCTGGAGGTTTATGCATCGGTTCCTTACTGACACAATGTCATGTCCAAATTGTAATTTATGATGGTAATGCTCTCTCAACACCTTTCTAGTCTTTTTTTAAAAGATACTTTTGTGAAGTGCTCCTCTTCAGCCCACCCTTATTATTGTGTTTAAGGTATAAACAGAGTAATTGGTGGAGCAACAGCTTCATTCAGTTTAACAGGCTGGCATGACTAAGAAAGAAAACCTGCCTCCTCTGCAGCTACCCCCAGCTGGGGGAGTCAGGAAGGCAGAACGGCAGATTAGGAACCGCTCCACTGATGTCTTCTTACTGCATCAACATTATATTGGCAAGGAAATTGCAGGCTTCCCACTTTGACATAGTTATGGTGATAAATTAGGTATACAGAAGAGCTAATGATGAAATTAAATGGAGTTATGAATATATATTAGATCTCTTTCCCAAGGTCAATTCTGGATGACACAGAGAAGATATTATAATAGCAGGCAAGCATCAGCCAGTGATGGGCAGCATGTTGCTGAAGCCTGGATGCTAATGTTTGTTAAGAGAGTACAAAGGGAAGGAAGAAGAGAGGAGCTTTCATGGTCATGGTATCTCCTTCTGCCCTCAGCAGAACCCTGTTTTTAATGGGCACTTTTGCTTGTTGCCACTCTGATGATTAACTAACCCCATCACCCTCCACACTAATGTGCTTTGTTAGGAAGCTGTGCAGGTGTGTGACTGGAGAGCTGGGCTCTGGTGCTGCTGACACCAATGTCCCAAAGGATTGAGACTTGGGCTTTTCGGATACTACTCAGCAATTCAGTTTACTTGGCCCCATCCCAGTCTCCCCTGTATAACCCAGGGCAAGTCATTTGGGAGGACATTTTGACAGTGACTGGTGTTTTTTTATTCTTTTTCCAAGCACCTCCATGTTTGATTGTTTAGCTTGAGGCAGCCAAATCTACCATCCTCACCTCTACAAGTAGAACACTCTCAGGCAGCATATTCTAAATACAGGACTCAGAATTGCCAGTCACTTCTGAAACACCTGTCCTTACATCCTCTGCCTCCCAGTTCCCTGTGGTGCACGCAGAGATAACAGCACTGCTTTTGCCTCCAGGAATGCTGAGGGCATGGACACAGTAAAAGCAGAAGGGCACTCTCAGACTCAAGGGGATCAAAAAAGGGTCTTAAATAGATATTTTTTCTTTTTCTTCTAGATTTGATTCCATTTCCAAAGTCTTTGTAGTTACTACCATGCAGAAGTCATACAACTCTGCAGGCTTTGCCCCACGAGCGGCTGCTACGTCACTGCAGAGGAGCTGCACACCCTGCAGGGAGGTGCTTTGTGAAGTGGTTCTTGAGAGTCGTCCCTGTGCTTTCCAAGTGACACGAGAAGTTTTATTCACATTTCAGCAACTGACCTTGCCCAGAGCTGCCGCTCTGAAGTAAAGTCTCTACAACTTTGGAAGTTGTGTGTATGCAGCAGATTTCTGTCTCTACAATTTTTCAGAAGAGGATGTCCTTTTAATGCATTTTCTAAGGTATTTAACTGATCAGTTTTCATTCCATTTTTGATTGCCATTTGTAGAATAAATAGAAACAAGGTGGATTTGCTTTTGATTGATGAGCAAGTCTGTCTGGCTTCTACCCTAACAGCAAAAAGAGGGGATGTATGCTCCCAAAGGATTGTCTGGGTTGTCCCATCTCTGCAGGAGCTGCTGCTTCTCAGGAAGGAAACATATTACAAGCCAACATCATCCTGTGTCAGGGCACCAAGGTCCAACATTGGGGGAGTCAAGGTTGGGGAAGTGCTGGCAGCTGTGTAGGACAGGCTTGTGTGCATGTCCTTGAAGAGCAGCTCTGCTTCTGCAGGCTGGTGCCCAGCTGGCACAACTCTGTGGGCAAATGTGAGTGGGTCACAGAGCCACCCAGCAAAGTGGGTAGGATGGGGACATCACAGATCTGTATGCTGGACCAGACACTGACCCCTAGTTCTCTCCTCCTCATTCTCTTGAGTACTTTTAGATTGGATAGTAGGAAGAATTTCTTTATTGAGAGGGTTATCAGGCATTGGAACAGGTTGCCCAGGGCAGTGGTGGAGTCCCCATCCCTGGAGGTATTTAAAAGACCTATGGATGTAGTGCTTAGGATTATGGTTTAGTCAAGGACATGTCAGTGCTAGGTTAATGATTGGACTCGATCTTAAAGGTCTTTTCCAATCTAGACAATTCTGTGATTTTGGCAAATAATTTAATGTTAGGGTTTGGTTTTTTTTCCCCCCTTGATTTTCAGTCTTTGGAAAGGCTCTTGGAAAGCCTTTCCCTGTGGGAATGTGGCTCTCCCCGTTCCTTCTGGTGCCTGAAGCTGCGTGTGCTGGAAACCTCCCGGTCCTTGTCAAACCCACACTAGCGGTAGTAGCCGGCTTGTGACAGCAGAGGGAGATGAAAGCCCGGCGAGGGGTCGGGGCTCCGGGAGCGGCTGCTGCCCAGGGAGCCCCCCTGCAGCTCCCGCTCTAGCCCTGGCTCGGTGAAACGGCTGGAGCTGGGCGCGGCAGAGGGGCAGCGGTCCCCAGCTCGCTTTAGGGGAAACTGAGGCACCGGGCGGCTGGAATTGGCCAGGGCATGAGGCAGGGCAGGAGTCGTGTCTCGTGGGGCTTTCACAGCTGTCAGGGTGGTTTTCAGTCCTTCTTGGGATGCCCACCTCTCCCATCAAACACATCACTGTTCTGGGATTTGTCTCAGGTTGTGTGAACCCTCTTCTAGGTGCTGGCTCTACACCGTTCTACATGCCTGTTCGCTTCCCTGTCTCCACTGACCACACTGAGGTAGGGGTGGTCTCCAGCAGCTAATGCAGGCATCAAAGTATTCACTTGTTAGTGTAGCACATGTTGCCCTGATAGTCATTTCTGTCTCCTATCAAGCACTGATGACGAGCCAGCGAAATAATCTGTCAGGTCAAATCTGACCCGCAAACCATCAGCTGGATGAAGAGGTAAGGTGTATGAAGATGTGTCTAATTTTTCCAAACATGAACTGCTTTCAAGTTGTCTGTAGTGTCAAGCATCATCTATCTGGAAATTTTATCAGGTGGGGAAATATAATGTTTACAATGTTATATACAGTATTGAAATTCTCAGCCCAGTGCGAACCAAATTCTGAAGTAGAACAGGTCTCCATCTTGCTGTTTGCAGGAGGCAGCAACAATCCCTCCCCAAAAAAAGACAAAGGAAAAAGGAAAAAAACAGAAGAAAAAAGAAATAAGAGCAAGAAGTCAGAGGCTGTTGATAAAAGATCCCTTGGAAGACTTTTGCAGCCCCTCCAAAACTCCAGCTGGTGCATTCACATTTCTTGCCTTTAGAGCATGTTGTCCATGTTCGGTGGAGTGAAGCTAGAACCATTGTCAGCCCACATGAAATCCCAGATGAATGTGAACTCCCTGCAGTAATGGGAGATATTACTTTAAATGGCTCAATAACACTACAGCTACTCTGTAATATATAAACTCTTTTACAGGTCTAGATGGAATTTTTTTTGATGCCTCCTCAAATTGCATTGTTTTAAGGTACTTTTGCATTTTTATTGGCAACCCAGTTGTAATAGATGGAATCCATATAGCACCATGCTGCTTTCTAGCAGATGCCTAGTAGCTGTGAAATATAAACCAATAAGGTCTTGGACTATAGCTTAATCTTATCAGCAGAATTCAAGTAATGTGAGGCAGAAATTGTGCTACTAACAAGTGTTTCCAGCTATCACTGCCTTCATGAAATGGGATGGAAAAATCAGAAAATAAAGCTGTGTTTGGATCAACACAGCTCCTGAATACAGCAGCTAAGAGAGAGGAGCTGCCTGTGCCAAGCAGCAACCTTGTGATTAAAATAAACACTTCTGTGCTCCTTGTATATTGTAATGTTAACACCACTTTTGTGAGCCTCCCAAGCCAGGAGACATCAATTCTTTTCAAATACAGAGACAATTCTCTTCAACTACAGAGACAAAAGGCAAGTGATCACAAGAAAATGTGAATAGTTTACTGATATTTTTAGGAACTCCGCTCCCTCTAGGGTAAGAAAGAAGTGAGGGCTGTCAGTGTCCTGGGGATTGCTGTGACTGTAAGCCAGCCTCAGTTTATATCCGTTTCCTTAGGAGCAGAGATATAGGTGAGGCATTATTTTAGCTCCTGGGATTTTGATCTCTGAAGGCTCTTTGAATGACTGACTGTGGGTTTTAATATTCACTTCTGAAGATGTGCAAAATCCACCCTAAAAGCTTGCCAATAAAGTCTCTTAATGCCCCCACCTCTTCTGTCTAACGTCCTACCCTGGGGTGCTGTGTGATTATTAAGTAGCTTACACAGCATAGTTTAAACTGGAAGAATCCCTGTTTCTTAACAATTTATAGCTCCCAATTATTGAGGTCTTAAGGTGATGCAAACCTATGTTCACAAGGTAGCTCTTTGGAGAGCAGGAGGTGACCACCCAGAAATTACTGCATTTAGCTGAGAAATTTAGTTCAGAAAGAACAGCAGAGATGCTTAAAAGGACTGGTCCTTTGAGTGGGACAACTAGAGAAATTTAAGATATATGCACTCTCTTTGCTCCCTGTGATCTTAAAAGGGATAAGTTGTGTTCAATCCCCATCTCTGGCTGCAAAGGGCTGCCCTAACCACCATGGTCCATGGCAGATATCCATGGTAAGGGAAGCCAAATCTGCTGGTTTTCAGTAACCAGAGAGTTTCTCCTTCCCACCTAATTTTGTTGCATCTCAGACTCTAAGGTTTCCTCACATCCCAGCCTCATAGAGCCAGGCTGCAGCAGTCATTTGACCCCAAATCCAACCAGGAGAGAGGCAATGCACTTACATTTGCAAACAGACTCATGGTCTCTCAGGTGTCTGGCCCCAGATCTCTTGTTCAAGTCTTTTTGTGCTGCATCACTGTTAAGCAGACATCCCTGCCATCTAGGTGTACATGCCATAGTGCTGCTGTTCTCCTCCTCTGCTCCTGATGTGATTCTGGAGCTGTGGGATGAGCCCAATAGTTCCACTGGGACACTTGTACATCCCTTGCACCACTGTTTGTACCCAAGGGCTGTTCTCTGTCTAATTAGTCCCTGCAGTAATTAACTGTGTACCATTTGTTGTTCCCTTTCAGTTGATATTTATCCTGTGGGAATCAGGGTCTCTTGAGAGCTATCACACATCAGAGCAATACAGAGACCCCAGGGGAGAGGAATCACATGTGCCTTGGGTTTTGGTAATGGCCCAGGCAAGGCGGGTGAAGAAACCAGTCCCAACCTTTTGCTTTTAAATACTGAGACAGGGAGACTGGAGCTGGTCTATAATGGTGCTTTTTAGCAGGCACTCCTCTCTAGCCCTACAGGGTTCAAGGGTCCTGTGCACACGCCTCCTCTCAGCCATCCCGGTTGTAGGGAGCCAAGCAAAGTGCATCAAAAGTTGTTGGCCAAAATGGGTCTAGCTAGAGACAGTAGGATGATGGAGAGGTGGTTCCCAGGGCCCTTCAATCAGTGGCAATCCTTCCCTGTGCACGACAGCTGAGGCTGGGCTGCAAGCACATGTGTGGCACGGAGGATGGTGTGTGCAACTGGAACATCTGCGTGGCCGAGGTGATGGCGTGCTCCCACCAGCCTGAATTTCCCAGTCAGGTGTCTCTAGGATGAGAGGCCCTGGAAAATTTTGATGGCATGCTAAAAATTAATAGCAAAATAACCCCCCTAAAGGTGCTCCTTTGACATTTTCATAGATCAAAACCCAGAAGCTTGCTGCAGCCTCCGTCCTTGATTTTTCCTCTAACATTGGAGCAGGTGAAGCACCCACTGACCTTGGTGGGATTTCGGATGCAGGGGCTCCTTCACTGGCCAAAAGCACAATATAAAAGGTCTCCTTTCTGCTCAGGTCCTGCATATTGCTCTCAACTTGTACCATTACATACTTAAAGAAACACCAGTTCTCACAGGCTGATGGATTTGAACATGTCAGTATCGCTAAACACTCTGTTTAGAATTTTTAAACGTTTAATTTGCAGTGATGGAGACTAAATTGAGAATTAAAACCATGCACATCAGTCCCAAGGGAGTTCCCCCCTTCCCTCCCACTCCATCTGGAATGAAGAGGAGTTGGAATTATACATGAATTAATGAATAAGTAATAGAGAGTCACACAAATAAATTTCAGATGCAAGGATTTTTTAAAAAAATCATCCATGAGTTAATATTTATTTATGTAACTTGCAGAATTTCAGCCAATGGCTGCATAAATATTAATTACTAATTAAACTTTAATAGCAAAGCAAAACCCTTGCATTTGCTAAATGTATGTATTAAAGCCATCGTTATTTGTTTGGAGAATTGGGTTTGTTTGGGACTTTGGTCAAGCAGTGACAAGAATACAATTTTAGAGCAGGAGACAACCTGGGTTAATCTTGCTTTTTGCTTTGATTGCTATTGCTCAAAGAGAGGATGAATTAATTTCTTTTTTTTTTTTTTCCTCCCATGAGGAGACGATAACAAATTTAAAAAGAGCCCTGGGCGAAACCAGGGCATCACTGTGCTCCCAGTTGTGTGTCCCTGCTACAGTTTTGACTGATTTCCAATACAAAGAGGAGGAGAATAATTTCTCAGCTAGTCCACACAGCTCTGCTGGCTGCAGTAGCTGTACTCATTTAGACCAACTGATGATCTGGCCTGTGATGGTGGTTTGGCATTTCTGTGCCTTTTGGCAGCCCAAAGGCTCACGTTCAATTGCCATTTTTGCAGGCTACCGTGAGTCATTTTATATTAGCGTCTTGGCTCCATAAGTCGCTAATGTATCGCTTTTTGGTGCACGTTGATAAACCCACGTGGGATGGAGGTTTACAGACATGAGCGTTCCTCTTTTGCAAAGAGTGATGGTGAAAAGTCTGTGGCTCAGCTCCGAGTCTTGCCTGCAGCATCCTCACCACTTCATGGGCTGCTCCAGTTGCTGCTGTTCTTGCTGCATGTTGTCCCACTGCTCTGGGGTGCTTATGAGGGTTTCTCAGTGCCCTGGTTAAACCAGGTGTTGTCCTCTGTGATCCAGGCTGGCTGCTACTCTCCTAGTTCCCAGGCAGTGATGCAGAGCCCCTGGGCTGTGGCTCCCTTGGACTCAGGAGAGGGAAGAAGGCAAAGCAGCGCTCACCATCAGGGATCTGCGGCTAAAGGACAGGGCCAGTGGTACAACTGGGAAAGGGGTAATTTTGCTTAGCTGTGGCTTCAGCAACATTTGAGCTCAAGTGGTGTATCATGAGGTGAAGTTGCCAAGTGGTGTAGCAAACATCTAAGATGCTCTAAGAACTGAATGCACCTTTGGGTAGGATGTGGTTTAATGGTATCTATGAGATGTTAAAAGTGGAAAAAAAACTCAAGCACAAAAGGGAGCTCTGCCATTCTGTGTAATCTCACACAAAGAGCTGGTGATACTGCCTGTGGAGCATCCCTGCTCTGGGAGAGTCAGGGAGGTTCTGTTGTGCTGTAGTTTGGGTTTGAATTTGTGTTTTGCAGCTTTCTTCTTTTAAGCCAGTAATTATGGAATTAAGCTGGTGAGACAAACCCTGAGTAAAGCATATCAGGCCATTTCATCCTTGAGACCTGACTCCTTGTATAGTCCCACTGTGATTCCCTTGATCCCATGTTGTAACTATGGTCTTGGAAGTCAGTGAGGTGAGGCCCAGTGCTCACCTGGACATGCCTGTGAAGCTTTTGAAGGCTCGGGGCTTTAATAAGAATGGGGAGCAGATAAAACATTTCTTGAAGTACTTTTTTTCTTGGATCTCATGTAATTACAGAGACACTACTGGTTAAAGAATTTAATAAGCAATTTTTTAACCCATTTTGAGGTTGATGGAACATACAAAGATATGAGTTAATTAAAACCAGCGAGGCTTCACCCAAAGTTCAGAAATTATTAATCTGTAAAGTCTGAAAAGTCAAGTACATGACTCAGGCTTCTATGCAATAGCCCCAGATACCTCCCCAGTCAGCTCCCCTGGATGATGTGTGCTCTTTGGTTCACTAACAGCGGATGGCCTTTGAGTTTGTTCATTTTAACTAGAAAGAAGAAACAGAGACAGAAAATAAATTAAGATGGTTACAAGCACAATAAAACGAAGTGCACAAATTTAAATGTAAAACATTGAAAATGTACCAGAAGTAATAAAGACAAACCAGTGATAGGACTCCAAGCAGGAGCCCTGGCTAATTCTGTACTGCAAAGATATAAAAGAAAATCAATATTAAAAAATGGGACCTTTAGCACAGAACCTGCTAAATGGTGTATGCAACAATTTAAAAGAAATAACTTGGAAGTTAGAAGTGCAGCATAGAAACATCCAAATAATTGACATTTAATGAATTAACATAAAATTATTCCAAGGTAGTGATGTAGGTAGTCAAGCACTCTTCTAATGCCCATGTAAAACCAGGAAGCTTTTACAGTGCACCCTCAACCTTGAATGCAGCTGCTTAATGCTTAGCCCTATGTCCCAGCTCTCTATAGGTAATATAAGCGTTCAGTAATGTGTGGACGAGCCTGTTTAGATAATTTCTTTTTCCTTATCTTTGGCCTCACTATTAGGTGATGAAATGGCAGGCCAACATAGGGATTGGTTTGTCTCTTCTCTTCCTGATATTATGGGCAAAACTCTGGATGGGCAGAAAATTCAATCAGCATCCCTCGAGTAAGCTATTGCTCCTTTAGAGAATGGCTTTCTCTGTCATGGGTTGACAGAAAATGCTGTGGTATTGTCATGTATCTGTCATTGATCTAAATCTTTATTTCAGTACAGTGCTCTCCTTTTAATGTGATGTCACAGATCTTAACTAAACAAATATTATTTAAGCAAAGTTAAAGTCTGTCCTTAATTTCTTTTCAGTTAATTCTTCCTTTTGCATCTACAGCAGGTAAAAATCAGGAGGCAGTGCTGATGTGAAAAGTTAAAAATATTTCTATGTTTTAATGGCTGTGCAGTGATCTTCAGTGGGTTTTTGGATTCCTCAAGCAGTTTTGGACTGACACAGCCCAACACCAGAGTGAGGAGCAAGGACTTCTGGTGTTCACAGAACCAAGCCCTCCATCCTTCAGGTGGTGAGATTAAGGCTCTCTCTTTACCTTCAGAACAATGAGCCACTGCACTGCCAACTTCTGCTGTCTGCTTTCCTTCACACACAAGGAGCAGTTGGCTCTGACTGAAGCAGGAGTCCAGGGAGCAGAGGATGGGGACATCTCTTAAGTGCTTTGATCAGTGCAAAAGAGGTTTTGTCCCTCACTCTAACAAGCATTCCCAAGTGGCTGAGGCTTAGCATCCATCAGATCTTCTCTCTCTTGAATAATATACAACATGCAGATAAATCCTGTCCCATAACTGCCAAGTTGGCCTTTTGTTGTGTGGCGGTGCAGGTGGCACAGGAACTGAGCAAGGAGTTGTGTTGGTTTGGGCTGAGTAGAGTTAATTTTCTTCACAGCAACCACTATGGGTCTATGTTTTAGATAGGTGCTGCAAACAATGCTGATCATTCAAGGATGTTTTAGTTATTGCTGATCAGAGCTTACACAGAGTCAAAGCCCTTTCTGCTCCTCACTCCACCCCAGCAGCGAGCAGGCTGGGGGTGCATAAGAAGCTGGGAGGAGACACAGCTGGGACAGCTGACCCCAACTGACCAAAGGGACATTGCATACTGTATGACATCATGCTCAGCATATAAAGCTGGGGGAAGAAGAAGGAAGGGGGGGGACATTCAGATCAATGGTGTTTGTCTTTCCAAGCAGCTGTTAGATGTGATGGAACCCTGCTTCCCTGAACACCTGCCTGTTGATGGTAAGTGGTGAATGAATTCCTTCTTTTTCTTTGCTTGTGCTTGTGGCTTTTGCTTCACTTTTTAAACTGTCTTTATCTCAGCCCATGAGTTCTCTCACTTTATTCTTCCGATTCTCTCCCCCATCCCACCAGGGGGCAGTGAGTGAGTGGCTCTGTGGGGCTTAGTCGCTGGCTGGGGTTAACCCACAACAGGAAGATACCAAAAAGCCATCTCTTAGTTTGAGATTCAGGCTATTTGCAAACTCTGGTATTCCTCAGTACTCCTTTGTACAGGCAAAAAGTTATCTCTAGAACTAGGGGGATGTGCCCCAAGGGT
The DNA here is from genome assembly GCA_013401335.1 of Brachypteracias leptosomus. Lineage (NCBI taxonomy): Eukaryota > Metazoa > Chordata > Aves > Coraciiformes > Brachypteraciidae > Brachypteracias > Brachypteracias leptosomus. The sequence goes on along the minus strand of VYZX01004439.1, from coordinate 245,612 downwards.
CAGTCCTGGGTCCAGTGCTGTTCAATCTATTCATCAATGACCTGGACGAAGGGATAGAGTGTACCCTCAGCAAGTTTGCTGATGACACAAAGCTGGGAGGAGTGGCTGACACACCAGAAGGCTGTGCTGCCATCCAGCATGACCTGGACAGGCTGGAAAGCTGGGTGGGGAGAAATTTAATGCAGTTCAACAAGGGCAAGTGTAAAGTCCTGCATCTGGGGAAGAACAACCCTTGTATCAGTACAGGTTGGGGGCTGATCTGTTGGAGAGCAGCTCAGGGGAAAAAGATCTAGGAGTCATGGTGGACAAGAGGATGACCATGAGCCAACAATAAGCTCTCACAGCCAAGAAGGCCAACAGCATCCTGGGCTGCATTAAGAAGAGCGTGGCCAGCAGGTCAAAGGAAGTTCTCCTCCCCCTCTACTCTGCACTGGTGAGGCCCCACCTGGAGTATTGTATCCAGTTCTGGGCACCCCAGTTCAAGAAAGACAGGGAGCTACTGGAGAGAGTCCAGCACAGAGCCACTATGATGTTTAAGGGAATGAAGCATCTCCCTTATGAGGAAAGACTGAGGGAGCTGGGTCTCTTTAGCCTGGAGAAAAGGAGACTGAGGGGTGACCTCATTAATGCCTATAAATATGTAAAGGGTAAGTGTTGGGATGACGTAGCCAGGCTCTCCTCAGTGACATCCAGTGATAGGACAAGGGGCAATGGGTACAAGCTGGAGCATAGCAAGTTTTGGGTAAACATAAGGAAGAACATTTTCACAGTGAGGGTGACAGAGCACTGAAACAAGCTGCCCAGAGAGGTAGTGGTCTCCTTCTCTGGAGATGTTCAAAACCCACCTGGACATGTTCCTGTGTGACCTGATCTAGGTGATCCTGCTCTAGCAGGGGGGTTGGACTTGATGATCTTTCAAGGTCCCTTCCAACCCCTAATGTTCTGTGATTCTGTGATGTTGTTAACCAGGAGATTTTTTTTAAAATTACAGATCTGTGGAACAAGGCTAACTGCCGATATGACCCAGCGCCCAGTCATGCCTTAACCAGAGTCCCTCTCTCACATAGACTATCCAGCTTCTCCGTGGGCTCAGACTTCAGTCTCTACATTTAGGACATATTGTCTCTCTTGCCCTTGCTTGACCTCTTATTTTTCATGACACTTGCAAGAACTTGCATATTTTTGAGTTCTTACAGCTCTATGGAATGTAGACTTGCTCCCTGGGTTTAGAGACTACCAGGAGAAGACCTATACACAGTGGTAGGGTTGCAGCCTTCTTGTTTCTGTGAGAAACCAGCCTGAAAAGGCAGCCAGGAGCACCATGGTGCCTAGAGGAGTCAGAAATGGTTCCACAGCTTTGTTTATGTGGGGAAGAGAGTTAAAGCCAGGGAGGAGCAATGTGCCTTGAGCCTGGGTGCTGCTGTAAGCTCAGGCTGCACTGCAAAGCCGAGGTACAACCCTGGTGTGATGGATGGAGCTGGGAAATCCTGAACCATGAGCATTTCCCATTTCTTAGACCTCAGATAACATATTCAAAGAGGTTTATACCAATATTTTTGTCTGCTTACATTTATCTTTCTTTCCATTTGCAACTGCTACACACATCCAGGGCTATTTTTTACCAGGCATGAGATTTTTCTCCCTTTTTTCTCTTTTCATAAGAAGACTTTTTCTAATTATCTTTTTTAAAATAAGATGGATTTCCTCAAGTCTTAAGTTTTACTTTCTTTTACTTGAAATGCTATGAATACTAGCTCTCTGTTTCACATTTTAGCTGACTTGGGGGCTGGGATGTGTTAATTATTCAATGATTTAAATGAAATATCAAAGGAGTTCTTATTGATTTGCATATAAAAGTTATGAAACCCAATATATGGCACAACAGACAAATTAGTAGGCCATAAAAAGCATGAGTGAATTACTGTTTTATTAAAGCTTTAAGATAACATGCTGTAGTATCCGAAAAGAAAGGTCAAAAGGAAAAAAAAAAAAGGAAAATTTAAATGTGTGTGCATTAATGGACTGGGGAATGTGGCTTTACTAATAACTTCTGTGCATAAAAATTTATATTTTTCAACACAGCAATCATTTCTTTTACCCTGTTGGGTATTTTAAATGTGCTCCTGTGTATATAATATTAATTTAGTCATAAAATAAAAGGCAGTAATTCAGACAGTAGCCCATGTGAGCTATTAAATTCAAAGTACTGTGTGAAGTATTTGTGGTTATGGTTCCTCGCAGTTCTGGATAAGACACAAACAAACCACTCCTGGCAAGATGAAAGTGTTTACTTTCGAAGTACCCCTGCTCAGCTCCAGGTTTCTGCTTTTCCTTCTCCAGAGGAAGGAAATAGGAAGGATAGGAACATGATCTCTGATTAGGTTGTTGGGGTATAAGTTATGAGCACGTTTCTTGAAAAAAAAAAGCACAAAATGAGGATTTGTGCAGTAGTCAGGCTTTTAAAGGGGGATTGTAAGCTCTCTGAGTCCATCTAAACCAGCTAATGTTACAGTTCACTTTTTTTTTTATGCTAGATCAGTGAGCTTTGCTGCCTTAGGAAGATAAAAGATGTTTTCTCTTGTCCTGTTCTTTCACTAATGTGGGGCTGAGAGTTAACCAACAGCAAATGGGCTTGACGGCAAAGCCAGTCAACTGTGTAAAACATTTTCTTATAGTCTCTCTGAAAAGCTTGAAGCAAATATTCCATCCACTGCTGTGACAATTTAATACACAGCAATTAATCAAAATTCTTCTCACTTGCTTTCTCTGTGCACATGCTCTTGTATTAAGCCTTGGAATGCCTGGTTGTTCTCCTGTTAAATGTGTCTATGCTAAGACTCAACACAAGCACTTCTCAGCAAGAAGAAATTAAGCCCAGATTCAGGCTGAATCCTTCAGAGACTTGGCTCAGCGCCTGCAGCTCAACTAATACATGTCTGTCAGCGTCCAGCCCTTAATGGTACCAACACAAAGACTAAGAGACTGCTGGTAAAGCCTTCTCTGTGGATTCTGTCTGTATTAGGATATGTCATCATGTAGCATTTTAGAGCCATCTCTCACCTTTTAATACAACTGCCTTGGAGAGACATCTCCTTCTTGCCCTCCCCTGTTCCCTTCCCACCTCGCTGTCCAGAGAATCCAGGCTCAAATCTGCTGCTGGGAATAGCCTCTGGTACAGGGGAGTTTGCAAGGAAAAGAGGATTTCCATGGATCCTCCTTTCTGCAACACACAGAGCTCAGAGGCCACATAACAGAGTCTTCTCTAAAGCCATGTCTAGACAGCCTACACTCATGTGGGGCAGAGGCTGAGTGTTTGCCATAGCTGAGAAGCGCTTACTTAGCTCCTCAGTTCCATAGTTCCCCAAAATAGCTGTGTGGCACAAATCAAAGGCAGCCAATAACACAGTAGGAATTATTTCTGTCCTCCAACACTTCCCCTTGCCAGCTAGGGGCAGTTTAAAAGCAGTCGGTGAGTTCAGTGCATGCTTTGTATGTTTGATCCTTGGTCCAGGCACAGCTGCGGCACAAAGTTGATAGCAACTGTTTGCTTGCTGGCGCCTCCGTCTGCTGGCTGTACAAGAGGGGATGGGGGGATTCCTGTCACAACAGGATGGATAGTCATGAACCTTCTGGCTGACCTCAGAAAAACCCCAGCCTTGCATGCAACTTGGTCTTTCACAGCCATATGGCACAGCTGGCAGCTTGGCCCAGGCTCCTTCCAGTGGTGTCAGCCCAGCTTGAGCTCCTCTGCAACGCCCCAGGCTCAGTCCCCAGCCTCTGCCCCATGCTGCGTCAAGTCCTTGTGACCAAAGACACTTGGATCAGTCTGCACCTGCCATTGTAACTATCTTTAGTGTCCCCTGCACTTCATTGTCACCTTCCAGAACACCCAATAGTCTTGCAGGATATGAGAAATGCCTCCATCCAAATTCAGCCCTCCTGCCAACCAGAGAGGAAAAGGATGAATAGATGTCCATGCTAGTACCCCAGGGACTCCTCAGCCAATAGTCTTTCCAGACAACTGGTCCTGTTTGTTGTGAGACTCCCATCCTGCAGAGAAACATGGGAGAGCTGTTGCCAGCATGCTGGAGGTGGCTTGAGGGCAGGTGGTATTTGTTGGCTTCAGTGAGGAAGAGATCACAGCTTGGCTGGGGAAATCAGTGCAGGCCACCCCCACAGCTAAAATGAAGGGTTAATTCACCACTGGGAAAGAAGAGATGTGTGTGGGCAGGCACAGCATCCCCACATCTGTGGTGAGTCAGACACCCCAGAGATTCAGCCAGCAGATGATGAAAGGGAGAAGTAGGTCAGAGAAGACAAAGACACCGAGGGATCCATCTGCTGGATCAGATGAATTGGGAGACAGCAGCAAAGGAGGTATCTGACCTCCTGCATGTCTGATATGCAGAGCAGTTGGGAGAGTATTCATCATCCCGTGGCCTGGTAGAGGGGTGGTGTTTAATGACTGGCAGCTGGAAAAGCAGGTAGCAGGCTGAGAGGAAGGTGCTCCACCTGGTCAAATAGCTGGGTTAGATTGCAAAGCAATGGGGAGTCCTTTAATTAGGTGCTTGCTGCATCAATTAGTAAAGGCAAAAGCATTGCCCTGTCTAGTTTAATTGGCAGAGCCAGTGAGGAGGGCATCTGACACGGGCATCCTCAGCCTTCCTGGGATCAAGGCAAGCCCAAATGACTCTGAAGTTGCAGAAGAGAAGCTATAGCACAGCCTGCTGCCCTCACACAGATGTGCTACTGCACTTAAAAGCAGCTCCTGTGATAGGAGCAGCTGAGCTCCATGCAATGCTTGGCCATGAGGTCTGGAAAGCTGGTGAGGTCACTTGAAGCTGGTGAATATGCAGAAAGGGAAATATGTGTTTTAGAAATCAAGGCTCCAGAAGGGAAAGGTCAGGCTTTCAAATGAAAGGCATTTCCCTGGCAATGCTAATGCAAGGTGTAAGTTGTTGTATCATGTATTTATTTACTTTCCTTGCCTCCTTGGCAGGCTTGGGGTGTTCCAAGCCCCGAAGGGAAACAAATACTTCTCCATGGAGGATGCAGCCTCTGGGGTTTTGTCAGTGCTCAGGAAAGTAAAGATGAGTCAGGTCTGAAGCAGGTGCACATCATTTCAGGCTAGTTTAATTCCTGTGGGGATGTTTGCAGTCAGGCTTCAAGAGCTGTATTTTCTTTCCACTTCATTTTCATCACAGGATTGAACCCATTCCTGCTGATGATTTGTCTTGGTTCTTCCGGTTGTCCCCAAGGCCACTGCCTCAAGCTGCAGGAGGTTTGGTTGTCTTAGACATCTCTAAGCCTGTACTTTCACCAAGCTCCCAGGCAGCATGTGAGTGACGGGTAATTATATCCTCCTCTCCCTGGTAAGCTAAAAAGCAGCACAGGCGTTTGAAGATGGTCTCAATGTCAGGATGGTTGAAAGTTTGGTGCAGAAGTCAAGGTGGTGGGAAGAACCTGAAGGAAAGCAGGAGCTGGGAGGAACTGCCCTTCAGACCTGGCCTGGACATGGCAGTTGGGTAACGTAGCAAGTCTGAGATCAAGGTGTAAATAACAATCAGGACATCATACCAGAAAAGTGACAAGTGGGTGAATATGTCTTTCAGGAGCCTCTGACTACATGGAAAGAGAATTAAATCATTGAGAGAGAAGTTACTAGCCATGCCTTGTGTCCAGTGGGGACGAGGAGATGTGCTTGACCCTGGGATGTTAGGAAGGAGACAGAGATGCTTTCTTCATCCCAGAATCATGAAGTTTGACTAGAAGAAGTCCTCCTGAAACATTTTGCGGAGTACACTGGTGATTTCTACCTCTTTTGAAAATTTCACTCTGCCTCTTTGGATAAATGAATATCAAAAGACTATGTCAGTGGAAGTTTTCAGCCTGTGTAGAAATGCTCACTGATGAAGAACAATGAGAAAACTGTTTGGCTGTGTTGATCAGTATGCACCTAAAATTATGCAGATCCCTAAATAATCTGTCCAGCTATGATCTCGTCTGACAGCAGGGTTTTGGCAACAATAACAGTTTGTCTATACTCTGGGACTTTCTTCTTATCTCCTTTGTGTATGTTATATTTGATAATACCAGAGCAAAAGGAGTGTAAAATGCAGCTTTTCCCACTTGAGAAGGGCTAGTTACTCATTTCATGTAGATTTAAAATAATGATGTGCAATGCAGCATAGTGGAGGATGCTCTGAAAACCCATCACCCCAAGAAGTGGATCTCTTTAAGCAAGAGAATGAAAATAAAAGTGTATTCCCTAATCGCTGAGACATCTCAGGAGAGGAAACAGTGGGAGCAGTGGATGGGAAGCAGCTCACTTCAGTGGGAGTGGAGTGAGGCTGGTCCTAGCTGCCCTGAAAAATCCTGACCAAAGAAAATGGAAACCTCAACATACCCCCAGCAGTAGGAATCAGCATTTCTCCTGTATGGATGCTCCTGTAAAATAGAGAAAGTAATAGCTTTGATGAGGGATGCTGCATCTAAAGCTCCAGAAGGGGACATTCATGTACTTTGTTATGACCCTCTGTTCAGCCTGTCCACTCCATGTCCCAGTGTAGGGTGTGCTACCAGCACACTGGTACCTGCCTGGGACTAAGGGAAGCTGTGGTGACTTCTCAGCATCTCTGTGCACAAAAAAGAGATGCTGTTCTGCAGGGTGTCATAGAAACCTAGTCATTGAAATGTCCATTTCCTAATTTCCTATCTCTCCCCTAGGTATTGAGCTTGTTGGTTTGTGTAAAAAAAAAAAAAAAAAAAAAAAAAAGGGTGAAAATTTGCCAGTGGTTTTATTTGTATAAACTTCTAGCTTTGCCTGGAGCCGACTTGATCCAACCCATTATGTTAGGTGGCTTTTCCTGAGGGTGACAAGTGCCCTTTCTGGGGTAGGCTGGCAATGGTGAGAAGAACTGGTGTGGGCTGAGAGCAGCAGAGAGCCCCATCATGCAGCTTGCAGCCCTTAGGTAACCACATCACACAGTCCCCATCTCGCATCTGCATAATCCATCACTTTTAAAGACATTTCCTTATATCGGTTAATATAAAATGTTGTTCATTGTGTCAGCCAGCAGGAGGTTTCATAGGTCCTTTAGGCAACTTAAACAGTGATTAATCAAAAAGAGCCTCCACCTTCTTCGTGCTGTTAATGCTGTTGTTAGGTTGCAGGCAGCGTAATTTATGGCATTTTCTGATCCTGTTAGTGAGGATGTCTGATTAATTTTGGCTCTGGGATTAAGTCAGCAAAAGAAATTTGACTTCCACAAGCAAGTGATATATATCATCCACCCGAGTGCAGGAGGGACAGAACACTATCTTTCTGGTGGTTTTATTGTGTCCTCGACTATAGCCAGAAGGTGGCATTATGTACTCATTTTATTACTGCTGCTGGCGAGGAGGGGTGGGGGGATTGAATTGATTTTAAAGCCCAGGACATGGTCAGCTTCCTGATCTTGATATGGAAGGGAGAGAGCTAGCACATGATGCTGGAGACCCTGTCTCTGCTCACCAACATGGACCACAGTGTGCAAGTTGGCACATGTCTCGTTCCTTTTGCTCCCAGATAATTCAGAAAATGGCATACCAATGACTTAATTATTAGCCAGGATTTTTCTTTTTACACATTTTTCATTCTTGATGCTTGGATGGCTTTTTGATGCTGTTGTTTCATTTTGTCCTGCTGCTTATACCTTGTCTGTGCTTCTTGGGGCTGGAGAGCAAAATCTGGGGATAATACAGATTTTTCAGTTATTCCTTGCCTGTAATTCATATAGAGAACTCATTTCATTTTTCTTCTTTCCTTATTATGGAAACCTTTTAGCAAACAGACAAAAGATAGTAGCTCAGGGAATTTGTCAGATGATGAAACACTCTTGTCTAAGTGTTTCAATGGGTTAGTTTTAGCCACTCTCAAGTACACATGTACCAATGAATGTCTTCACCTAGCAGCATAGCATTGGTCTTATTACATGGGATCCTTGCTCTGGGAGGCCTGGCAATACCCCATGCTGTTCTCCATGGGTGTAAACAAAGCATGGCCATGGAGAACACCACTCTCCTTTCCCTTTCTGTGCCTGTCACCTCCATTCCTTCATTTTAGCTAGCAATGTGCAGTTTACAGACTGAAGAGCTCTGTTTACTCCATTTCTGTGGGGTGATAGAAAAGGGAGAAAGTCATACAGATCTCAGGCTGCTACAATTGATTCAGCCTTTGGGTGGAAAGCTCAAGAAGGAATCTTTGTCCCATCTTGGCCTTGCAAGCCATAAGAAAAGGTATTTCCACACCACAACTGGGGGTGTGACCGCAGTCTGGACAAACAAAGCAGAGATATGGATCTGAAACTGTCAGGAGGACATTATTGAGAGGTGACTGTAACCCTAAGATGCCGCAGCTTATATTTTTGGTCCATTAACTCTGACAACAGACTTCTGAGACCAGAATTTTCTAAAACTGGTTTTTATATCACGCTGGTAAAAATGCACTGGCGTTTACTTGTGTACAGTATGGAGTTCTGCAAATAAAATTAACCCTTTGTGCAAGAACTGCAGCTAGTGTGAAGCAGATGCTGGGCACTTAGTTGTAGACTGCTCAAATTTTGGGCTGGGTTTGTGGAAACCTAACAGCTGATACTGCACACCTTGAACTTCAGATATTCAACTTCTCCTCAGCTAGACACAGACAGCTGAGAAGTCAGAGCTGGTGGGATGAGACCAGCCCCAGCCTGGAAGCTGTTATAGGCACATCAGTGCTGGACTATGACTGAACCACCCACTTTGCTTCCCAGCAGCTAATGATTTTCAACAGTTTCCAGCCTCCAGCTGAGCTTACACCTGCCTGCTCAATGTGGTGGAGCTTAGTAGTGTTTGTACCCTGAGGTTTACTCTGCCCTTGAAAGAACCTGTTATCTAGAAGCCACCAAATACTCTTCAGTTCTTTGTGAAAATATAAGCCTTTAAAAATAGCACAACTGGTCATCCAGAAAGAGATCCACTTGAAATCATGACCTATTTTTCAAAACCTTGGCCTTAATCACTGAAAGAATACTACCTTCTGCATAACTCAGTCAATCCTGCCAGGCATGTGTTACTTGAATCCATACCTGTGCCTAAAAACTTTTTGTGTCACCCGTGTGGCAGAGCCATGGTGGCTCTGCAAGGGTGAACTGGGTCAGCTCCCACCTTATGCATCAGCAGCAAAACTGGGAGCTCAGTTCTGGTGGCAGGACCTTTATCAGTGGTGATGAATGGCAGAGAGGATTTTCATCTCTTTGATTAATTTCCAGGACTGACAGTTAGAAAGATCACATCTTGACTCCCGCACCAGGAGGTTTGAGGAAGGGAGTCCTTGGGAGGTCTGTGTGGAGTAACTTCTGCAGTCCCCAAACCTCGAGCTCTTGCAGCTCCTGCATGCCCGAGAATGGGAAGCAGGCACACAGCTAAGCTGGTAGGCCTGAGGAAACCACACTTGTGTTGGCAGGCTGGGAAGAGAAACACTGCTGAAGTCATTGCCCTTGTAAAGGAAATACTGAGGCAGGAACAGTATTTTGCTCACAGGAAGAATCTCCTTTTCTTCTGTGGGATGTTTGGACAAAAAGAAAAGCAGGATGAATTTGACCTCTGTTTTGCTAGGTATTTACTGTTTTGAGAGATGGAGTTTTGTGACCTGGGGGCTGCTGTGGCTGTGCTGGGGAGGAGGGAGGCAGGCTGCAGAAGCTGAAGGGTGCCTCGAGTGCTGCAGGCGGCATGAACCTGGCATGAAGTAGAACAATGGCCGGACAAAGTCTCAGGGGGAGAGTTTTAAGCAGACAGTTGAGCTTTGCTTTTGCTCCTCACCTCCTTGCTGCTGGGGTGCACCCATTCTCCCTGCCTTTCCCCCAACACCTACTCCTGAGCATCTCTGTCCTCAGTAACCCAGGTCACCTACATAGGGCATTTCCTTGTTTTTCTTTCTTTAAAAAACCAGTTATTCCTCACTCAGCTCATTCCTCTCTCACCCTCATGCCCTCCTCTACAGCCAGAGTAAGGAGCTGGCTAACTTCTCTCGAGATATTTGCCTACAGTCTGTGTCTGAACATTTTTTATAATGCAAATTTAACATTGTTCCACTACTCAAGAGAAACTAGTTCCTGCCTTGTGTTAGGGCACCGTGATCATTTCCTTGTGCTCCAAGGGCATAATATGTGAATAATATGTGATATTTCATCTGGGACCATGAACTCAACAGAAAAAAGAGCCTCCAGTACTTCCACAAACAGGATATTTTTCTCCCTTTATAGCACAAAAATAATCTTAACTAGGTTACAAACAGGTAGCATGCTGAGCAAATGGAAGGAATACGCCTATTTTATGCCAGTCCCTGTGTGGTCCCTATGGGACTTCAGACACTGAATGATCTTGCACTTCATTTCTTATTAGACTGGGGAGTCCCAGGCACAAATCCTAAAGAGGGCAGCAGAATCAAACCCAGACCTCTTGCCTGTGGCTGGCTGAAGCAGTGCTGGTGTTGCTAATTGAATGTGCTTTATGTATGGGTGCAGTTCAGTACGTACATCCAGAACACGCTGCGTATCATTTGGTGATATACAAACCGACTGGGACAATTTACAATGGTGATTTTTCCAGTGACGGGTAAATTAATGCTCTCTATTATAGGCATTTAATCAATGCCAGCTCCCTAAGTCTCTAAACAGGCCACCAAGATAGAAGATTGATTGGTCTGAATACATCATACATAAACCGGGAATACTTCATAAGAACATAAATGACGTGTTTGTTTCCCAAAGCCACAAAGACAGTCCTGTGGTAAGGAGGAGTGTTGACAGCCTCCTACAGAGACACAGTGAAGGGACAAGACTTGGGTTTGTTGTGGGGTTTTTGTCTTGGTTTCTTTTTGGGTTTTTTTTCAAGGTAAGATGACTGAAATGACCTAGAGGTGGGGAGGCAGATCCTTCTATCTCTGTACATGGGCATCGTTATTTGTCTGGAGGAGATCCTGGTGATCTCTGCACTGCCTGTGTGGCTTACAGAGATGTTACTCCCACTTACTGTGCTTTACAGGTCATCAAAGAGCTCTGAAATTTGGCTTTGTAGTTACACAGATGGCAAAACTCCAAAGATGTCAATCCCCCACCCCATCCCTTTTATTAATGTTATTTTTTTTTTATTTCAAACAAAATGAGGCTAAATCTCATCTCCAAGTTGTGCTTTGGGCACCCAGGGGCTGTTAGTGGAAAGGATTTGCTGGGGCCGTGGGAAGCCAGGGTCCCCCTGAGTGTGTCTGTGCTCTTAACTGGGACAAATACAAATTAAATACACTAACACAGGTGCCCCTGAAAGAGGTATAAACTGGCTCATTTTATCTCATGTGAGCCATGGGTTAAAGCATACAGAGGGTCAGTTTGCATTGCTCCCTGACCTTTGCAAAGTCATTAAGCTGAGCACTGATTTGATTTTGAAACGGAGACCCATCTTCCTAAATCAATAGAATAAAGTACACCTTTTATTATTATGGCTAAACACACCTCTAGTTACATAAATAAAAGGGGAACACATAAAGTGACATAAGTTGCTCTGTCAGGTTCCTGATCCCAAAATGCCTGTGAAAGCCAGTGAGGCCAGAGAAACTCAGGCACATAAACCTTGATCATGCTTAAAATTGATTTAAGTGTCCATGTGCCTCAGAAGTTAATTTCCTTGTGTTTTGTTTTTTTTTTTTTTTTTTTTCCCCTCAGGATTGTGAGATTGTGATTAGAAAGTCAGGCTAACTCCTACAACTGGGATGATTGCATCATATTCCTCCCAACTCGATGGCCAGAGCCACTCTTGGTTTCTGTTGGTGGAAATCCACAGAGGTCAATAAACAAAACCTGGTGTCTTGAAACTTCATTACTTTACACCCACAGATTATTTTGTGTATGCCACTGAAATTAAGGAGAAAACAATAGTCTGTGGTAGTGTTTCTGGGGTAGCAATCAAGTAGTAGCATCACTTTAATATATTCTGACTTTGTTCGTGCAGTACTTCTGAGCTCAGTCAGGGATCAGTACAGGTTTTTATCCTCAGTCCTGAAATCCTCTGCTTTGTGAGCTGGTTTATCTCCTCAGTAAGGCACATGAGGGTATCATTTACAGCCCAGTAAATTCCAGCCTCGTGCGTTCGGTGGCACATGGCCTTCGGGCTCCCGCTTAACAACACACCAGCGTGACTCGCTGCGCTGTAACTCACGCTCTGTCACAGCTCCTGGCTTAATTACAAGGCACTAAAAATGTGAAATAGCAAAAATAATTACTCTACTAAACTAATGAAATAAAATATGTTTTGCTGAAATTTAAAAAAGCGCCTCTGTCTGGGCTGAAAGGCCCAAGCACTAACCTGTGTGTAGGGACTAATTATAGTCTGAGGTACATGGTGGTACTGATGACTTTTTTGGACTGCTTTACTTCCAAGATCAGATCTTAGTTGTATGGGGAATATCTCCTTATGTTTGCTTTACACTTCCAATAGACTTATTTGCCACTGTGAAAAAAACTGTAATGTACCCCTCAGTTCCACACTATTGAGGGATATTTGCCCAGTTTACAGTGGCAAAGAGCAGAGACCACATGCAAACTCTTGTGTAGATATCACCACTACAGTTCCTTTGGGGCTGATTCATCCTCTTCTGTTGTCTTGTTGAAATGAGTTGCGTGATGAGATATTTGGGGCTGAGCTCTGCAGTGCTGGTGATTGTGGGGCACTGTATGGGAGCAGTTCCCCAAGTCACTTATACCACATGTCATCACTGTTGCTGTAAGGCTGTAGGAGGGGGGATGTGCAGAGAACCGTATCATCCACCTCACAATAAGGCCTTCTCTTTTAGCTTGTGAGTTGGTCTGTGCTATCATTGCTACAGCATGAACATGAATGGAGATATTCAGGTGTATTTGCAGAAGGTGATAATTTCTGTATGTAAATACTGAAGTGTCGCTCCTTTCCATTTTTCAGTTCCCTGCTTTTTGAAGGAGACACCTATGTGAGTTGCTTTGTTTCACATCACACACATCCATCCCCAAGGGCTGGAGAGCTAGCAAAAGGAGGGAGTGAGGAATGTGTGTGTGTATGCAAAGATAACATGGACATCCAGGCACCTGAAATGGGTAAAGTTTTAACTCACTTGCTTCTTTTGTCTGCAAAATTCAGGCTCTAATATATCAGCCATATGCATTTGACTTCTAAAATCAACACTTAGGTTTCTGAAATTGGCATTTTTTCTTCATTGGAGCAACTAAATATGAGATTAGGTGTCTCTTCTGCATCAATTGAATGTATATTGAATGTCATGAGGCCAACAATCTTCATTAACAATGCAGTCATGCAGGGCCAAATTTGCCTTGTCAACAGGAGCTAAGATGTTTGGGGAAACAAAACCATCAGTTGTCAGGGAGTGACAGTCTCCATCCAAGAAGTATGTCATGAATAAACATAAATTAGATCCATAATATGCAAATTGTGTCTTTAAAACCAAATGCAGAAGTGACTGAAGCACCGACCTGTTTGCTGTAGTTGCATTTGGAGCAATATCTCCATGACTCACCAGTGGCAAATCCAGAATCTAAAGCAGTGTGGGAACAGGCATCACCACAGAACTGTGTCCTGGACTGGCAAAACACCAAGAGTAGAAATATTCTCATTATCTGCTCATCTGACAGGCCCACTGCACCAATGCTTGTTAATACTGTTTTTCACAGAGTTTAAATCTTTTTTTTAGGATTTTTGTGTTTTAAAGGATTATACGTGACCCAATTATCTGACCAGGCCCAGTTCACCCACCACAGAAGGAACTTCTGCTTCTCCTGCAGTGTTATCTGGCCATGAAATGTCATCTGGGCATAGCAGCTACTCATTAATCTGTGAAACCAAGAATGAGAGTTGTGTTTAATGGGCCTTTTAAGTAATGCATGTACTCAGGATTTCACGTTTCTGGTGTTGCCCCTGATTGTGGGCTGCCATGCAGATAACTGCGATTTGCAAAAACGCACAATTGTTATTAGGATTGACTCTTGCTATTATCCGTGTTTGTGTGTCAGTTACGGTAAGAGCAGGTCTTAAAACGTAATTAAGGGAAAAGCCTCACAGTTTTGGCTTCCTCTTTTTCTTAACCATTGAAGTTAAAATAAGTTATAGCCACCAAATGTTATACTGAGGTCTCAGCATGGGACTGGGCTCAATAGAAAACAAGTTTTTGATAGCACTAATGCCCTGGTAAACTCCATCAGCATATCTCTGCTAAGCCTAGACTAGGGGTAACAGATTTCAGTCTTCTTCACACAGCCCTGGGCCTGGCTTCCATCCCTGCTCACATACATCCTCTGAGTACATGCAACAGTGGGTCTTAATTGCAAAATAAACCTGGCTGTAGGTTTTTTCCCAATACTTCTGTCCCTTCTGGGCCCAGTGGATGCCAGTTTATTAGCAGAGAGTCCAGGAGTGCAGTGGCTCGTTTGCCACCCAGACTAACTGGAACCCGCTGAAGGGAAAGTTTTTGTACTTATTCCACAGTCTTTAGAGCTTTTATGGAGTCTCCTTGCCAGTTATGTGCCCTTCCTGGATTCACTCCAGCAGAGGTGTGCAACCTGGACCTTTTCCGAAGCTGCCAAAAGAATTTAATCATGGAGTATGAAAAACACCCCTTGGGGCTCAAAAGTGCCTCCTCATGTGTCACCCTGTGGGAGGCAGCCCCGGTGCAGCTGTGTCCAGCTGTATGTTCTCAGAGGAGGTGCAGAAGGAGATGTCCAGGTGTAGCTGGCACCATTTACTCAAAGCTGCAGATCATTCTTTAGGGTCATATTAGAGACTGGCACTTGCCTTTGCACAGATAACAAGAAATTTCATGTTTAGGATTATCAGATTTTCCAGCTACTCTGCAGAAACAGCTGTCAGCAAATCTGTGACAGCAGATGTTGGGATGTTATTCAGTGTACTGTGTGCTAATCTGCTGCTCTACCCTCCCCAATTAGACAGCCATTTTTTGCTATCACAGGAGGAAACTTGGACAAATACTGTTATAAGAATGTGCAGCAAAGTAGTCTGGGTCCTTCCAGCGTAAGGAGCCTTAGGCAGGTACTCACTTTTCCAGTCAATTGACCTTATTTAAAGAGTCCTGTCAAGACAATCATCTTGTGCTTTGCTTTCCCACTACTCTGTAGGCATTGTCAGGGTGGATTGTCTTGAAAGAGCAGGGAAGAAACCTGGGGACAAGGATTGCTTTGACGAGATAGCAAAAGCAACACACTGCCTGAGCTGCACTCCAGAAATTTCCAGCTACCTGGGCCTGACCCAGCTTGCAGGTAGATTGGTGCAAATTGTGGCATACCTTGCAAATACTGTCTCCTTTGTATGTGAGATGTATGTCATGCCTTTGGGTATATGAGAAAAGATCCCCCAGCCAATCTACAGAGGTAGCTGCTAATGAAATCCCAACTTATGCTGTCCTTTGAAATTCCAGATGGAGCTTTGGAGAAAGTGTTTTCAGGTGTTCAGCCACTAAAGGTCAAACTCAGAAAAATTACAGAATGGTGGGGGTTGGAAGGGACTTCTGGAGATCATCTAGTCCAACCCCGTTACCAAAGCAGGTTCACCTAGGGCAGGTTATGCAGGAATGTGTCAAGGCGGGTTGTGAAAGTCTCCAGAGAAGGACCCTGTTTCAGTGCTCTGTCACCCTCACAGGAAAGAAGCTTTTCCAGATGTTGAGGTGGAACTTCCTGTGTTCCAGTTTGTGCCTGTTGCCAAGAGGCATCTAATGTAGTTCAGTTTCATACACCTCTTTCTCAGTAGCAGTGCTGATTTGAGCAGATCTCCCAACTCAGTCTTTGAAACTTGAAAACTCTGAAATCCCCACCTTGAACAGCATCTTCCCTCTTTATGATCTGGTAACATGTGGAGCTGTTCTTGCTAAGAGAAACTCACTGGTTAAACTCCTGCTGGGGATCTTTGGGACTATGTCATGATGTTCCCATGTTTCTCTGTTAGATGAATGTAACTCCTGAGCGAATTCATACATGGACAAATCTAACACATGATTTCTATGTGCTTACCTGTAACCACATCATTAGATAGTCTGAATTTCAAAGTGTCATAGAGTTTGCACAGACTGGCAAACCTCCTTAGAAATCTCAGATTTTTATCTCTGCAATTTTTGAGTAAAATAAAAAAAACTAGCAGAAGGAAAAATAACCAGGTATTTTAACCCAAATTTATGTCTTGTATTATGGAAAATGTAATCATTACAGAACTGAGATTACACATTTGAAATTAGAAGCAAAAATGAGACTGTTTTCCTGGATTTCTGTCCAATAAAGACTTACAGAAAAGCCTGCCTGCCACTTGGCTTGCAACGTCTATGTCTACCTCAGAGCTGTTCATGCAAGGCCTCTGCTATAGAGAATGGAGAGAAGGTATTTAAGGCCGTGGCTCATCTCATCTATTTTAGAATGAGATGAATGATGCCTTGGAAGTGCTTCTGTACTTGTAGACAGTCAAGGTGACTTGCTTAGATACAGAAGTCACATTGCTGACTTCTTTCGGTAAAAAAAATCCTGCCTGTGGTGATGATGTAACTGGGTTTAGAAAAATAATGTAGAAAAACACAAAACAAAGAGGAAAGGCTGCATTTATATTGCACTGCATTTTGTACCCTGTTATTATTAAAGGCAAATGCACATTTTTAAAAGCAGTGCAGGTCTCTCACTAGAATCATCTGTGTGAGCTGACAGGAAAGGACTACAAAGCAGTATTTCATAACGTCTGGTGAGGATGCTATGCAAACTCATTGTTTGCCTTGATCTGCTAAGAACTGCCCCTGGAGAGGAAGAGGAGGAAGCAAGATACGATAACTATGGTTTCTGAGAAACTTTGCAAGGAAATAAAACAATAACAGAGTAGAAGATCAACAATTCCAGGTAAACAACATGCCAATATGTTGATTTTATGTGTTATTAAACTCCCACAGCTAATATTGTGATTAGTGTTCTCCCAAAACAAGATAAAGATTAGCTGCAGTGTCTGTGGAAAGGATTGATAAGAATTTCGATATTATATACATATATATATATAATATTCCCATGGCAATATTCTGGATAGAAAGTTCTCCTCTACAATTTCCGTGTGAAAATATGCCAACATGTCTTTTTAATTTCACCAACACCTAGGATAAGTCTATACCACAAAGCAAGGTTTTTACCCCCAGATTAACTCATTTGCACGTGCTTATCATGGTAACTACTGCACTTCTGCTGATTTTTGAAGTTTTATCCCACATTTGCATGTTCTAACTTGCATTGATGCACTGGAGCTTTCAATTCCAGTGAAAAACCCCTCTAGTTTCAGCTTCCATCCCCTTCCTTCCTCGTGATCATTGTGACCAAATTGATTTCCTTCTTGGTTTCTGGTAGAATCTAGGTTTAGAAAAACGGTTTTGCCAAGGCCATAACCAGATGTTCCGCTAAAGCATGGCTGCTCACTGTTTATGGTCCTGACAACCTCCTCTTTCAGCGATGGTCATTGAGTTGCAATCCCATCTCTCTTTAACATAAACTGAGAGCCTACAACAAATGACGATCACAACTCATAAATGCACAGAGTGCTCATAAAATCACAACTGGAATTCATAAATTGGCCATAGGTGGTCCCCAAACTGTCACAACGTGCTGGCCCTTCTGCCTTCATAGATGAGCTCCCTAACTCTCTCTCCCTTGACCGAGTGCTGGCCAGGCAAACACTTCTTTAAGGATGCACAGTGCGGTACTTACACTGAGATTTGTTTTATTTCATTCTAGTAAGCTCATTTGCTACTCTTTCTTGCACAGAATACAAGATTACCCTGAAGAATAAAATAAAGGAATTAATTGACATTTTAATTAATTACATCTTTTAATTAATATTCACCAGAGTGACAAGTGTTCTGGAATGCAAAACAGGAGTAATTCCTGAGGAAAAAAGGGAAAGGCCTTGCAGTTTGTGTTCAGGTTAAATGAAGACCTTGTAGCTGAATATATGATTATATCAGGTATCTGCTGATTCTGTTCAATGCCTGAAACTTTTTCTCATTTTGAAACAGCACAGACAGTTCTTCATTAACAATACCAGGGGCTGTGAGCAGGGCTCAGGGGCAAAGTACACTGACTGAGTAGAAAGCATGATCTTTAACCTAAACAACTTAATGTCTAAAAACCTTAGCAGAACTCAGGCACTGTACCAGAGAGAGAGGTCAAAGGATGGACGTGACAGGTTCCATCTCCTTCTCCTGCTGTTTTCAGTCTTCTCCCATTCACTGAAGAAACCCATGTAGGAACACACAGGAGACCTGTAGCCTGTTGATGGCTCTGCAGGAGCTGAAGGACTCCCCACAACCACCCACTGCCCATCCTTGCTATGAAATACTGAGCAAGGCTGTCATGAAGTGTTGCACGGATGCGCTGTACTTTATTTTCATAGTGGGGATCCTTTGACTGAATTGCTATAAAAACTGTTCTGTAATTTTCTTCCAGGCATGCACTATAGCTCTTTGACTTGCCTATGAAAGATGGACTCCTCTTACTCCCTGATGGCAAAGAAGTGAAAGGGAAAATTCTCCCTGTATATATAATCTAGTATTCATTTTATAATGCAGTTTATATGTTAGTAATCACTGATTGCAAGGAATAGCTGGTGCTTAAAGGCTGTGATCCTGAAGGATGGGGCAGGGCCGTGTTACAGGCAAGATCAGGTGTCTGGTAAAAGAAAGAAACCATTGGGGTTTTTTTCTGAGCTGAAACAACTTTAGTTGTTTGTGGAAAGAGATGAACTAAGAGCAGCAGAGAGTTCCCTGTCCTGCCTTTCCAGCATGAATATCTGTATCTTCTGCAGAGATTACTACTCAAATGGAGTAGTGCCAAAAATTACTTCACTACCCAGGAATAATTCTTTCCTCATTTGACTTTGCAGTAGATTTGAAAGGATGAAGGTAGAAGAGACTTTGCATCTCTTGACCGTCCTCTGAAACACACGCATTTCCCTTCAGCAGCTGAGGGCATGATCACACAACACAGTCAAGCTGACACAATCATTTTCACTGAAAAAAGAGCTCTGTCTTCTTCCTCTCTCTTCCTTTCCTCCTTATCCTCACCTTCACTTCAGCAGCAGCCCTGTCATGACCTTTCCACGAGTCAACTCAACTTTTTTGCTGGGCTAGATTTCTGTCAGATTAGTGACTTCAATCGGTTCAGCAAGGACCAGGAAAACCACCCCAGTTACAAAGAAGGCTGAGAGTAGGGAAAAAAGAAAACAGGCATTCAGGAGAGACAAGAACTGCCCTCTCTCATCATCAGTGACCCTAAGACTGGCTCAACTATGTGATCCAAAGGTCTTGGAGAATGTTTTGCTTATCAGATAACTTTCTGATAACACAGCAGCTGGAATACTCATTTACCAGTTCAGAGAAAGTATTACCATCTTGGGTAGTGTTTTCATCTGCTGGAGTGCCACACAAAAATTAGACTGTGATCCTGTAATCCTTTCTCAGACAAAACTGCCCTATGCTGAAAATGAGTTGTTGCAACACCAACTGCTCCTTTGAAGTTCGGTTATGCTTTCTTATTGAAGGTGGGGATTGTTTCCAAGCTACCTTAGATGTCAGCCCATGATTTGTCTCAATCCTTCAGTGACCTCCAGATGGTAAGAACCCTTTTTGACAAGAGTTAGGTCTATACTCATGTGCTTTGGAAGTGGTTTGAAGGAAGCTGGGGACCATTCTGTTGATACTGGTTGTGTGATGTTATCACAGTGGAGGAGGAATAGATGGAGTTGGACTTGTCTGTCCATTTGGCAGCTAAGATGTGGATTATGCTCTGAGGCATGGAAGACTTGCTAACTCCTACACCGGGGGAAAAGATGAAGCTGAAATCACTCAGGAGGTGAACAAGAAAAACAATCACCAGGGCTGGTCTTGTGGCCACACCGGCACTCTGAAAGTCAAGAAAGCCAACTGACTTCAGGATGAAAATACAGACCCTTGTGTGCATCAGCTATGCAGAATCAGACCCTAAATAGCAAAGGAATTTACTGCAATCCCATCTTTGCCAATTAAGTGTCTTCTGCTTCTAAATCGAAGGAAACTTCAATGTTAATTTTAAAATATTGCTGGCATTTATCACAGTAATTACTTTAGCCATGTAAAACTCCAGACACCATAAATAGTGTTGATACTATAGATTAAATGCTCCCAAGGTACGTATTACTGATGCTACAAAACACACATGCAGACAAGGATATTCTTCTCCAAGCTCAGCTTTTGTTGGGCTCATGTAAAACCATTTGAGCAAAGAGTTGCCTCCTCAGATTTCTGAAAATGACTGATGTTCCTTGTCAAAAGACATCCATCTTTATCAGTGACCGTATTTTGAAGGAGCGAAAGAAGTATACCTGGGAAAATATACTCACAAGCTGTAATATGAAAACATGCTTCATTGCAATTATGCTTTTCATTAGTAACTTTTAAAAGTGGCATAGGTTTATCTCAGGGATTTTAAACTTCCATGGTCTTCAATTTCCAAATTCTCAGCCTCTGAAAAGAAGATCTCCTTTAATCTCTTAAAGGTATTGTGGGTAAATAATGCATAAATAACCATTCTGAATTACTAATCTCCTTAGAAAATGTTCATCTTAATCTACTGCTGTGGACCTGTGCACCCAAAAGCAATGAAAGATGTCTGTGTAGGTAGAAAAACCCAGAGTATTTATCAGACACTCTTCCCTAGTGCGAACAGGTTTGTGCAGGCAGGCATGAAAAGGTGGATAGGACAAGCATTTAGGGACATAAGGAATAAGCTAGAAACTGATAAGATAACAAACTGTGAGGTACTTGAAACTAAAAATTACACATTGGCCAAGTTTATACACGTAAAGTGTGACCATTAATGCAATCAGCTGATGTCAATACTAACTATAATACAACTGATTATAGGCACATCTGACTGGGATATATCTGCTGCACTTCTGTGAACATTAGTGAGAGGTAATGTCTCCAAAGCAGGCAAAGAGCTTTCTGTTTAGATTTGGCTCTGGTGTCTCTCTGCAGACAGCCTGTCCCATCACCTGGCCCATGGTGCTGAGGAAAGGCTCCCTGGGCTTATGTTTTCTGTAAGTTTACCTGTTTACAAGAGGAGGCTGTACAGAGCCTGCATAGAGCAGGAGGTGACTGCACTGTTGGAAGCAGCAGTATACATATATAGTGATGTGTATTGCGCAAAATATACATTTATCACTCCATTACTCTTTATTAATAGGAGGAAAGATACTGAAAAATAACTCAACCCCAAGACACAGAATGGAGATAAAGCTGTTTTATAGCATCTGAAAGCATGTGGAAAAATTGTTGCATAGCTGGAACTTATTTGGCACTAGGGAAACTATTTGTTGAGCTGCCAGTAAAACTGTAGAAGAGGAAATACTTAAAAGAAGACATCCAAATAAGCACTAAGCTTCCTTCCCTTGAAAATCAAGGTCAAATAGAGCATTTGAAATCATTAGGAGCACATGAAAAATGAGCCTATATTGTCACTGGGAATGACTCATGCAATGGTTCAAAATACATGTTTGTAAGGACCCAATAGCTTCCTACCACCCGGGAAACTCCTCACAATTTATTTCTTGAGCATACTGACTGGTGTAGCTTGGGCAGAGTTCCCAAAGCTCAGCTTGTGAGGCCTAAAGGTGAATTCTGTCTGTAATACCATCACTCTTGCTCATGTTTAACCCAAGGGGAGGTTTCATTGCTCGTAAACTTCCATCCAGGAGATGTGGCTGCATGCTCTGGCACAAACTTGGTCAGCTTCTGCAGTGCAGTGATTCAAAAAGCTATATGCCTAAATTGACTTCTTAAAAGGATACATATTTTGCTGTGGAAAACTGCATCCAATTTTTCATCTGAATGCATTGGCTTAATGTTAATATTTTGTGTCCTGTGGCCACAATGGCATTGTCCTAAATATAAGTACAAGTGGTGTTGCTTATAATAGTTTATAGTCTTTCTATAGAAAACATTTAGTAGCAGTAAAAAACCACAGGCAGCAAGCCCACTAGAAGTTTATTGTTGTGGGCTTTTTTTGATTTTCATTGAAGCTAGACCGGTGCTTTCCAGATGAGGAACTGACTTCAAGAAGAAATAAACCTGTGTATTTTTACACTATTTAAAACCTTCTTTTACTTTATATTGCATTTCACACAAGAGAAAGAAAGGGGGTTTTTTTTGTTTCCAAAGTGAAATATATTAATATACATTTCACTCTGTTTCCATTTGCTGTAACTAAGAGTCTTCTGTGATCATCTTTTGCAGGCAGTATGTTGCTGCTTGTTTAAGAACTTGTGGTCATTATGGAAGATAAATGACAGTCCTTGGAGCCCGTGGCTGAAGCACACATTAGTCACTAGTAAATGATGTATAAAAAATATTCAGCTTGCAAAAAGATAATGGTGGTTCCTATTTGAAAATGCAGAAAAATGCATATATCTGGAGCACAAAAGTGTCTCATCAATATCTCTGTGGGTAGAAAACTAACCTGTCAAGAAGAAAATGTTGAAGAGATGGAGATATTTATGCACTCACAGCACTGATCATAATGATGTAAAGGACTATTAAAGCAAACTTAAAGTATTAGATACTGCAAGTATACCACTTAATTGTTTTTTCCATGCAACCTAGGAATGCTCTAAAAAAATTCAGTAAGGAATTGCTCATTCCACATCTTTGACCTCCTGTGATCTTGCCTTTCCCGATTTCACTGTTATCCATAAATTTAATAGTCATTCCTGGTTTGACCTTTTACTCACGGCAAAGTCCTTCACCCCCTTCCAGTGCTGGAGCTGAGGACTAGGGCTCACCAGGAGGGAAGCCCAGAGGACAGAAGTCTGACTTGGTGACTATGGCATTGCCAGGGTTGTATCAGCACCCATAACACGACATGTAGTGACCTCATGGCAACAGTCTTCTCTGGCTCTCTTCCCCCAGATGATGGCTCCCAAATGAGACATCACCCCTTCATTACACAGAAAATCTCATTGCCCTCCCAGAAGAGGGAAATTCTGCTATTTCTTTGGTGTGGAAATTGGGTGCAATTATCCCATTTCAGGGCTCCAGCCCTTAGTCTCTGGTTAGCATCATATGTCGGTCAGTCAGATGCTGCCCAGCTGCTCGAAACAGGAACTGGGATCTTCAGCTGCTCTCAGCTACACTTGAACAGCCGGTTGAAGCTGTCCTGTTGTAGCAGAGATAACTTTGGCTCTGGGTGTTTTTTGTCATCCTGTAAAGATGCAAAGGCTCTTAGCATTTTGAAACATTGATGCTCAGTCTCTTCTCTAACCCATGAAAATAGGGACATGTTTTGCAGAAAGGGAAGCTTAGAGAATTTGCCTGCCTTCTACTAAACCTTGCCTACGTGGTCTGTACTTAAGGGAGATCAAGGCTTAGTGTAACTCCCTCAGCATAACAGAAAGCTGTTTGGCATTCACACACTGAAACAACAAATTGAACCTGCCCACCCTCTGACCTCCTCAGCTCTTCTATAATGAAAAGCAGTCAAATTCAGCATGTAGCAACTTTATTATCAGAAAAGAGAGAAATCTCTTTAGCAACACTTTATTTACTTCAAGAAGTAACCTTGAGTTGTCAGCTGGAGAGGAATACGTTCCTTCTCTGTATCCACTTCACATTTCCCTTGCTTCCAAGGTTCAAATTTGAGGCAATTTCTGCTGCTGTGGGAGGAACAATAGCATGTTGCTGAGTGCCTGGTTAAGACATTTACAGGTGCACATTTAGAGCCCGCACTGTACGTTGTGTTTTCTAGACACAAAGAACAGTTACAAGTTTTCAGCTAAAACGTTTTTTATTTGAAATGAAGACACTCAGCACCACAGAAAAGCACAAAATCAAACTTACCCAGAGGCAGCTTGCTGAGCATTTTTGATATGAACTCTGCTGCAGGAACAACGAGAACAAAATTGCTGCTTTTCCAGGAGTACAAGAAAGGACTTTAGGAAGTCAGTCCCCCACTAGCAAAGGTAGTAACCTCACTGCTGCTTATTAGAGCAGGTTGGGGAAGGGTACTTGCTCTCATTCACAAGGTTTCTATTCTGAAACAGTGTGTAACCAAAGTCTCTGAAGTTTTCATTGCAAGTGGGGAAGGTGAGGGAGATTCTGGAAATGCAAAGCTTTCGTTCATTTCTCTTCCCTTTGCCTGGTTGGGTTTTTTTACTGCCACACTGCTGGGGAATTTGGGGTGGAAACAAGCTTTGAGGCTGTCTTACTTTGCATGAAAGCTTTTTATATTTGTGCCTTACATCCTATGGAACAAGGAAGATAGAAAAAAAGGTAGACAGAGGAACAATTAAGCAGACTGGAACTCTTTAGCATGGAAAACATGCTGATTGACATCTACTTTCTTGGATTACCTTATGTAAAACAAATGAAAAAAACAACCCAGATGTGTCAATTGGGAGATATTTTTAATTGAATACATCATTGTGGTTTGAGTAATATGGTCTCCTTCACAAGCAGTTGACTATGGAGATTAAAAAGCTTATTCAACATAAAGCTCAGCCAACAGAAATTATTGCTGAAATTGTTTTAAAGGATTCATATGTAAGGGGTGAAGTGCAGCTATGTACTGTTATGGGGAAAATAAAAACATACAGTTAGGCAGGATGTTAAAAGAGAAAAGTCCAGTAAGTTTTTTAAATCTCTGTCTATGGCTAATATGATTTCATGAGGTAAATTGTCTATTGCCCATCTCTAAGAGTTGACCCTTAGCCATTGAAAGTCCTTTTAGCTTATGTATTTTTTTTTCCTCCTTCCACTTTCTTCCACTCTAAGGAAGAGAAAAAATGACCTCTGAAAAGTTTAGTTGAGGAAACAGCACTTGGAATGCTGGAAGACAGTCCTGTGATGGACTTGATTCGATGGTCAAGGAAGCAGTGTGGGAAGAGATGCTCTACTGATGTTTCTGGCCCTGACCAGTCACAGTGAACCTCTTCTGGAGGTTCCTGGAAGAGAAGAACAAACTCTTCTCTAAAAGAACAATATGGGACCCTGCCCAGGCTTCAGTAAATACACTGAGGAAAAGACAAAGTTTACGAGCTTAGACAAATAGTTTAGCCTATGATCACTGGCTGGAAATCAAGCTTAAAATGTTACAAGAGAGACAGTGGCTTTTGAAAAATTGTCTTGTAAGATGTTAGAAGTTGAGGCTAATTAAAACTACACCTTCCTTTGGAAATGGGTCATTTGTATGTTTGCTGTAGAATTAAAACCAAGGCTAACTTTGGCTTTTGGGGGATGTTTGTGAACAGTGCTAAACAGGTTATATATTTGTTTGAAAACATCCCCGGGATGACAGCTTAGAAATGGAAGTGTAGAAAAGAAGCAGACTTCACTGGAATAAATAAAACCTTGTAGTCTAATTTGTCACTTGAATAAATTATATTAATTGCACAATGTCTTGGAATTTTGTGTGCTGGGTTTTGACAAGGTTGGCCTCAAAATTATAACCTACACTGGAGAAATTATCACTAGATTGAAGACCCCAAGTCACATCAGCAAAGCAACACTACTCACAACACATTTTTGTTGATAACTTATGTTGCAAAGTCCAACAAAGCAATACAATTTTAGCCTGACAGGGGAAAGAAAGACAATGCAAACAGCCTCTGCAATACTCACGCTATCCATTAAGCACAAACCCAGTCAGGCAGACAGGAGATTTTTACCACGCCAGGTAATTCTTCTCCCAGTGGTCAGGAATTAGCACAACAGCAATGAAATGCAGGGCGTTTTCTTTTCATTCATTCAGACAGCTTCTCACTCAGAGCTCTCAGCTTTCAGGAATCCCAGTCCTCTCTTGCTTAATTATCCCCTGGCACTGAGTACAGGCTCTTTGGTGGGGTAGGTAATCCCACTGCAGCCTGGGCATCTAACACCTTCCTTGCAATGCCTAGGTCACTAGGGGACTGCTTCTTTAAATCTAGTTCCTTCTCTTGATTTCTTAAAAAAAAATATTGATAACCTGAAAGCCTGAATCACTTTAACAAAACAAGAAAGAGTGTGAGGCTTCTTCAATCTAAAGTTCTTTTCTGGCGCGCTGAAAGGAGTAGCTGTCAATTCATGCAAGGAAGACCACCCTTGCCCAGGTAGCCCTCAGAAAAGTGAATCGGAGAATCCTAGTTGTGAAACACCATCAAATATCCTCTGGGGTGGACCTGTTTTATGCTTCCCCAATCTCTGAAACCTTTCCTGTCTCCATATTAGAGGTTTGCTGTAGCGAAGTGATGATGCTGAGAGCTGGCAGATGCTGGGAGACTGACAGCCAGCTCTGCGAGTGGAGCTGGCAGCATCCCCCCTGCTCCGGGGTGATGAGAGCAGAGGCCTTGTCATGGAATAATAAAATATTCATGTGTTTGGGAAACGTGTATTTCCCTCGCACTTGGGCACTGTGGGTCAGAGCTGGTTCTCAGTGGCTGAGGTGTAAATCCAAAATAGCTGCTTTGACATTGGGATGTTTCTGTGGATGTATGTGTGTGAGATGCCAGTATGAGATGTATTAGGGAATCTGACGCCTTCTACCAAAACTATTTGGAAGCTGTTGGTTCAGGAAGAGACTGGCATTAGCAGTCTCTAGGGGTTGTTATTTACACAGATATTTTAAACTGCAGTTGTACTCAGAAAATCTGCTTTAAAAATAGCAATATGCCTTTGTATTCCCCTGGTTGCCATATGAGATGCTGTGTGTTCCCAAGGATATGTTTGAATTTTTTCCTCCCTAACTGCCAGCAGTGGAAATTCAATCTCAGGTCTGAGACCAAACAACATCTTTGTCTTCTCACATATCATCACCAGCAATAAAAACCTGAAGATGGAAGTATGTCCTTGGTAACACCTCTACAACCACTTTATCTGCAAGTGATCAGACCTCAGGAGAAATCCTGCCAACACTTCTGTCCTGGGTGCCTGACAAAGGGCTGAACTCAGATTGCTCTTTGTGTTGTGTCTTCCTGGACAGCAAAAGAAAATAAAGAGTAAAACTATCACTTTCAAAATAGAAGGGATGGGGATGTGATTACATGGAGTATTACCTCACTGTTATTAGATGTAATATTGCATCAATATTATTCATCTGTTGAGAAGATGATGATTTTGCCTTTGTGGAGAAGTTGTGTGCGTCAATGCACCTGGACTGACAACTGTCAAAGTCCAATGTTGCTGTTACTGTCCCTGGTGAATCTGTTTTATGTTTGGGGAGTAAAGGAACCTATCTCTGAAGCCCCTAAGCCATGGCTTTAAACCTAAGGACTTGAAACTCCCTCAGGCTGCAACTCCTTTTCTGCTTTTCACACCACTTTCCTGGCCTAGAGGGGACATGCCCACACAGAAAACAGCCTAAAACACCCCAATTACACAGAGTGC
Source organism: Brachypteracias leptosomus (assembly GCA_013401335.1). Taxonomy (NCBI): domain Eukaryota; kingdom Metazoa; phylum Chordata; class Aves; order Coraciiformes; family Brachypteraciidae; genus Brachypteracias; species Brachypteracias leptosomus. Next base: position 218,143 of record VYZX01004439.1, on the reverse strand, counting down.
TTTGGCAGCTGACAAGCTTTTCACACATGACATGCTCAAATTTAAGCATTTATTGAAACAGGTCCTAGGGGCAGACAGGGCTGTGTTTGCTACACCGGAGGCTGCAGACCAGGCTCCTGGTGGCCTGCAGCTCTGATCCATGCTTAGAGGGATGCACATGCTGTGCTGGCTGTGGGTCCCAGCACTCATCTTGCTGGCACCAAAGCTGTGCCCAGCCTTGGATGTAAATTTAATCTTGTTGGGAGGTAATGGAGTGAGGAATTTGACACACCTTTTCCCTCTCTGTAGATGGGAGCCATATGGTTCCTGCCTCTCACAACGTTTCTCGATCTGAAGATGAATAAGCATTAACATATGTTCTCTGGAGTAATTAAAAATGTGATCATAAACATAGTCTGACTCACTGAAGGTAGCGTTTGTTACCAGGGGACACACCTCCAGCAGCAGGGCAGAGTCTTTGGAGAAAATAAAGGAAATGTGCATTGGGAAATTCTTTGGGGCTTATCAAGCCCGTTTCAAGTGTGAGTTAAACTGCAGTATTTTAACTCTTTTAAAAATTTTAACTCTTTTTGTTCATGCAAGATAGGTTTGATGAGATGCAGGGGAGTCTGTTTACTCTTTGTCTCTACAAAGAACCTGTGCAGATTGGTTTTGCTGGAAGTAGCTACCAAAAATTGAAGTCAAACCAGTGCTAGAGGCATCTACTTGGGAGCAAGTTGTCAGCAGCCTTGAGATCTTGAAGTTATGGTAACCAATAAAAAACATCATAAAAAGAAAAAGAAATGTTTTATATCAGAGAATAAATTTTAGAAAACTAAGCTGTGACATGCTAATCTGAATGCCACTGAATTTGGTGGGAAAACGAATAATATCAAGTGTAGAAGGATTTCACCTCAGGGAATAAAATATTGATAAGTGTACAGGGAATTTTCAAGGTTTGAAGATGAAAATTTCCAGATGATGTTCATTATTACCAAACAGATAATGCTTCTTCTTGCTTATGACCAGGAAATTCTATACAAGGTGTGTTGACTTCTCTGAACTAATGATACATTAATGGGATAAAAAAGGAATGGAACAAACTTTTTAAACTAAGTTAACATCAGTAAAAAAATCCAAGCCGAAGTCCAAATACATCCATTGGAATAGTATTTGGTCTGATGGTGTCTGCTACTTTAACTTATTTTCTGTGTATTTTGGAGAGCAGAGGGGTTTTTTTAAATGGCTTTTCTAGAGAATTTCCCAACATATCGTAGGTCAAAAGGCAAACAGAATAAAAGGCAAATTTTATATAAATCATTTATTGCAAATTATTTGCTTAGTGAATGATGAACCAGAATAACAGAACAGATTTAGATCTTCTGCCCCTCTAAGTCATGATATATTACTGTCTGCAGATCCTTTCCCATTCTTCACCCATTCATGTCTCTATAAAATGTCTTGAAAGGGAAGTGAGTAATAGCCCAAATCCTGATGTCCAAGCACTGTCAAATGGATGGAGAAAAAAATGTGACTAATGTAAATGTAAACTCTGCACTGCCATGTAATAGTAGGACATAATTTGCATAAATATTGTTTGCAAAGAGCAATTAGCACTTCATTTACATTCAGTGAAGTAGCAATTTGCACATTTTCAGGAAACAATTTCTTTACCCATATGTGCAAATTTTGTGCACTGCAATTGACATGCTAATAAAAAGATGTTAATAGACCAATTTTTTTTTACTTTATATCACAGTGTACTGAAATATTGATTCACTCTCCTGAAATATTGATTTGGTGGGCTATTTGTAAAACCAGAAAAATGCAGATTTGAATTTTTAAAACTTGCTTGTAAAAAAAAAAAATCAGAATTAATTTCAGATGTCTGCAATCTTCATGTTCTTTAAGTGGTATTTTAATGGGTATTTTTGTCAGAGTAATATAATAAACATTATTAAAAAACATTAGCAAATTCAGTCTCCTAATCTGCAATAACAATGAGCATATTTGCATATCTCAGTATAAAAATAATACATTCCATTTTCTAGTGTCAATATAGCACTCAATTCACCATTAAATGTTAATAAAAATATTTCCAATTTATATAGCATTTTTTTCAGAATGCAGAAACTTCCTAATTAAGAGGCAAATTTTATACTTACTGGGGGAACAGAGCATTTTACATGGTAGTTGGTCAGGAAAAGAATAGCCCCTGTGTGTTCAGCCAGCAATTGTCAGTGGACATTTCTGGCCTTTGCAGTAGGAGAAATTGATGTAAAGTGAATTTTTTAGACCTCCTTTAACATCACCACTAACAGTTGTTCTGTTTGTTTTATTTCCTTCACTATTTTGTCATTTCTACTCTGACATGTGCACTGGGGAGAGGCAGGGATCAGAGAACCCACAGAAGTTGGGTTGCACTGTGATTGGGAGCTATTGAAGGAACAGAGAGATATCCTTTGGGCAAGATTATTGATTTTTGGAGTGTTGCCCTTTTCTGTTCTCAATTTGAGTTTCCTGGAAGGAGCTATTTTTGGAGATTGCTCAGCTGCCCATTCTGAAGAGGGGTAGGCATTAGGATATAGCAGCAGAGAAGGATGTAGACAGACATGAATTCCTCTGCCAAGCAGGCTGGACACAGTCCTCCTCTGCTCTGCAAGCCATGTAACAACGTGTCCTGGTTAGTAGGTCCTACATCTCTTGGCAGAAGACTCTTAAATGAACATGTTAGCAAAATTTGTCCTAGTTATGGCAAGCTCAGAGTACAGACAGAGTCGAATGGGTCTGTCTGTGGCTGTTTGTGTAGAGACAGTGTAAGTGGGACGTCCGAACATCACAAGGCACCTCTGAAAATCTTGCTCATACCGTGTACTTTAGTCAAGGGCATTATTTATCAAATGTTGTTCAATCACAAGGAAAATGAATACCAAATATGTCAAAAACCCAGCAAAACCTCCAGCAATTTCCCTTTTTATATGCTTATTAAAGTAATTGTTACGATAATGAGCTTGTATTCCCTGTCTTTTTTGTCTCTGCCACAAGATAAGGAATCACTATGGTTGCACCCAGGAGCGTGACATTCAGATCTATTTTGATGTCTCATTATTGCTGTTGTTGTCTTTTTACTTTGCAAATCACAGATCTATATTTCATCTCCTGTGTCAAATATTCAAAGCTCTGCTTTGATCAACGTAAAATGCATGTGCACCTGACACAAGGTGGAAGCTCTGTTTGAACTTACAAAGTAGTTAATTTTGAGCTCACATGAATCTCTGATTTGCTAATCATTATTTTACTCTATTTTTATTTGCCCTTTTTTCTTTTCCTAGCATCCTACAGAATCTTTGAGACCCTTGGCAATAAAGATGCATAACAGAGCTGCATCTCAGCTATACAGTAACTTCTGGGGACCTCAGGATTTACCCAAGCAGTGAATGTTATCCTCCCTGTACAGACCTTTAAATACAAAGTCTGCCACATTGTATAGCTGATCCTTGTACAATACAAAAAAATAATAACCTAATGAGAAGGGGAACAAATATTTGAACCCTTAATGTTTCTAAAGCCTCAGTGGGACTCATTTGCAAACACCTCATAACATTACAAGAGAAGCTAAGGATAAGAAAGCAACAGTGACATGAGACATTTGGAAGTCCTCTGACCTTTAGAAAGCCCATGGGTTTATTGTATTCAAAACCAAATAGATCTATTCAATTTTCTGTTGATTACCAATAACTAAATTCAGTGACAACAACTGATGTATGACCCAACATCTGTGCATGGGAAAAGCTGGGGCCAGCCAGTGTGTTATCTGGCAGGTACTTTCAGCTTTGACTGAAATATGAAAACAGAGCTCTGCAAAACCACCTGGTTTATGTGGTTTCATCTGCTGAGTTGAAAACTACACCAAGCCAGGAATATGATGATCTGGGGCTCCTTTTTATTATTTATTTTCACTTCTTTCTCAGTAGCCTCAAGAGGTGATGTACCAGGTCAGACCTCCTGCTGGCTGTAATTAGGTTAGTACCAACGCCTTGAGCTGAGGAGCTGAGCTGAGGAACATTTGTCTCTATCTCACATATGAACAATGTGACTAATGAGGCCACAATACACTCTGGAGCTATTTGAGGGCCATGGTCACCTCATTTCCCTCTAAGTCTTTGTATCTTCTGTTTTATTGTGACTGTCTCTCAGCTTTCACAGCTATCTGTCCAAGTGCATTTTCATGGTGTGACTTTACTCAGGTTGACAGTCTTTAGGATCTTGAGTGTGGGCTGTGACATGATTGTATGGTGAAGAAACCATAAGACCTTTATACTTTACCTTTAACCTATGGCTCCAGAATCAGTTAAAATCCACTTTTCCCCATTACAGCTGCGTTGTCCCATCCACGGGCAGTAGCAAAACGTTGTGTATCGTTTTGGGTTATTTTTTGCTCACTGCCTCATCAGGGGTAAACAGTCACCATGGAGTTCTTCCTGTCCTCAGGAATCAAGGATGTGCTTCTCTGTCCTGATTTATTCACTTTTGAGATAGAGTTTAATTTTGCAAACTGGCTCTCTCCTCTGTCTTTGCATTTATTTTTGTCAGGAGCAGTTGCCTGCGGCACAAGCTGAAGACTGGCTCAGTGTTAATAGTTGTCAGGGAAAATGAAGAGGCTATTTCTCACATCAGACTTTCACCCTGCATGACAAACGCTAGTTTGAGCAGATTAAAAATCAATGCATGGTACAATATGTCACACATAAAGCAACTACATGCTATTAATTGGCCCGCTACCCATTAGCTGCTCTTAGTATATATGTCTCTGTGAGTGGAACAGAAACTGGTGAAGACAGGTGGGTCAGAACCTCCTTTGGTGTTAAAGTAGTGCAGCAGCATTAGAATTAATTGAGGCATGCTAATTTCTAGCACTTAGTTACTTGGACAAGGGTTTAATTTTTTTTTTTCTTTTTTTCTAAAATGTAATTCAACTCGTGTTTCATTAGAATGAACATGAGACATACTCTGTAATATGTCTCCCCCTGCAACCTAAAACCTTTTTAATCACAATGAAAAGTCATTTAAAAGCCTGATGTGGTTTACAGAGGGTCGGTGTTGTTTCTTTTCAGCTGGCTTTGTGATGGGTCATTGATTACTGACCTTGAGAATTTCCCAGGGAAATGGCTTGATCTTAAGATACAAATTAATTAGTGGCTGCATATAAAGAAAATTAGGGAAAAAAAAAGCAAAAGGCTGAAGTTCTTTTTCAAAGCCATATTAGGGCTGGCAAACATTTGAGTGCTGTCAAAAGTCAGAACAGCAGCATTGAGAGTCCTGGGCACCCCTACACCAGGCTCTGCACCAGACTTGCTGTCTGCAAAGCATCAATCACCAGTAAAAGCAGTTTTGTTCTGAGGATAAACCAGTTCAGAGGTCTTCCCCAGAATTCCTGTTAGATTTCTGTAAGTGTAAGAATTATCCTTGTGAAACACACTTTCCTACAGGAGGTGGAAACAGAGAAGGGGACATGGACAGCACAAGGGACTTTGCTGCTGTTGAGGCCACAATCTTGCCTGTAGGTTTCACTTGGTGGAGGCGGGGGCATTAGAAAGAGGCACAGGATAGCTATTGTATCAAGGGACACAGTAACTGTTCAGGTAGAAGAAAGTAGTAGAAATAGAGCAGAACACTGTGACAAACTGTTATAAGTGCACAAGGGGCTTTTAGGTGCTGAATGTCTTTAAGTACAGGAAGCACAAGCTCTGAAGTGCAGAGTTTTGAGCAGATCCAGTGCTGTTCAGATGCACAAGACCCCAGTGGCTGCTTGACTTCTGGATTTGGTGATATTGCAGTCTTTGGCAGTCACAGGTTAAGCTGCAGATGGAAGATATTGATGTAATATGAAATGACCCCATTTAATCTAAAGCTGGGCAGAATTACATTTATCCTCAGGCTGAGTTTTGATTGCTCGGACTCTGTGGGTTCCTAATTTGCTGATCTTCCTTCTGTCATCTTTTTTCCTCCCTTTCATTCCTCTTATTCTTTTAAACAGTCTCCTACTCTCCCAGGCTTTTAAAATATCTTTTTGGTGCCAGAAGAAAAAACACATTCACTCCTGAATCTTGTTTTTTTGACACAGTTTTCACCTGTGCAGAACCTGGGATCAGAGCCTTGCTAGAGTTTGTCCTACCTTTGTCATCAGCTCTGCCTTCTTTAAAAGAGGACAGGAGAGGCAGGTGAGTAAATAATGTGCCATTTTGGGCCATGCCCCTTCTAGCTGTTACAGCTCTAACAGACTGGAAAGTGCAGTGTGGAGTCTGACATGTACTAGTCACTCAGAGCTTAGGGTTAATGATGCTCTGAAAAGCTCAAGCATCCTTTAAAAAAAAAAAATTAAAAATTTCAGCCACAACCTGGCCTTGTTCAGTTCGGAATGTGAATAGGTTTGAATATATTTGTTTTTCTTTGTTTATCAAAATACAGAGGTTATTCCATCTGGACACTTTAATGACATTCAGTTGCTCCCTGATAACTGCTCCATTAATGCCTGTCAGCATGGCACCTTCTCCGCCTGTCACCTCCTCGCAGACAAGACAGCTTCCCTAGCAGAAAGGAGATACTTTAAAAAAATGCTTGCCCCCCCAAAAAAAAAAAGCAAAATGTCAAGATGTTCCCAGATGACATGCTCTGAGAAATTCATGCGCAGTAGTAGCTGTGAAGAAATGCAGATGTGACAGGTGGCTGACAGTTAGGTACTTTGTCTATGATCCCTCTGAACTAGTGGCAGACACCTTCTTAAAGATAGTGACTACCATGAGAAATCTCTCCCAAAAAGTAGTACTCACAGTACTATCATAAGATGTTATGTGGGATGCCTGGATCCTTCCTATTAGTTTTCGAGGACAAATACTTCGAGGTCAAGACTTGTGGAATAATAATAATGGATTAATATAATAATAAACCAAATTCTGAATAGAATAGATTCCAGAGCCTGGAGCTGGTTTGTTGCATTAAATGGGCAAACTGTATTTGCTAAACCATTTGGTAAAATGGGCTGAGGCAGCTATTTAGGCTCAAGTAAATGAGAGAAGTTGCCTTTGGGTGGCTGAAGGGCTGGTTCAAAAGAAGCCATTTGGACTGGTTGTCTCTGCCTAGAATGCAGAAGTATAGCTCCCTGGGCATCCTGCTACAGAGACAGCACTGTGACTCTGTGCCTCCTCTCCAGAAATAAACAGCACATTACTGGTGTCAAGATGGCAACCACCTTCAAGACATGTGGCCATTATTTTTCTTGGACACAGAAATGATATATCCAAGGTAAAATAAATATATAAATAAATAAAGTTGCTCACAAAAATGTTTTTGCCTGAATAAGTAATTCCTCAGCAAATTTTCCCGTCATAAAATATATCCTAATGAGCTATCAGGAGGAGGGGAAATTCATCACTTACCTCACAAATATCAACTTGAGAGCACTGCTCATGTCAGATGGCATAATTAATGACTTGAGAGGGAGTGTGGAGCAGCACAGCCAAAACCACAGTTCCCATCAGTCATTCCACATCAGTCCAACTCACAGTGTTACTTGATCTACAGAGGATTAGCCGGGTGACTAGAAGGAGATATGAGGCTGAAGGGAATACGAGCAAATATGTTACATCTGATCTTGATTTATCCAGGTCGGTTTTCCGCTTATCACCGAGGTGCAATGGCAGTTGATCATTCAGCCTGTTTTATTTTTGTGGCTTTTTTTTTTCCAGAGAAATAGAATTTACAAACTTTGGACTTCACCCTCCCTGATGCTGAGCAAGCCGTCTTCAGTCCCATACCACCACACAGTCCCCTTGGGGTTTCTTCCCTGCAGGAGATGGGAGTTCAATTTCTGTGCAGAAAGCCTGGGTGGGTGCCCTGGACCAGGCAAGCCACCTCTGAGCTGTGGGTAAGAGGGCTGGAATGTCATGTTCAAGATGTTGGTCATGGTGGGACTGCAGTAAGAAGACATCAGAACTGTGCTCCATGAGATGGCACCACCGGAGCTAGGGGAATGTGCAGCTTCCTCTCATCACACATCCATTTCGTCTCTCTGTCCTGGGCAATAACAAGCACTACCTCACTAAGTTCTTTTACAATGCAAAAGGGACCAAGCACTGACCACATGTCTGGTCCAGTGGTAACCTCCTCCTAAAGACATTTACAGAAGCCAAGGCATGGGGGATGCTTTGGTGGAGCATCTCTCCCTGTCTGGATGGGAAAGCTGAGATAGCAAGCTAGTACTGTTAGCTGCTGTAATGAGAATCTGACATGGCCATAGTGGATCAGAGCAAAGGATCACCACATCAAGGACAGACAGTAGCAGATGCTTGGTTTAGGGAAGAATGGAGGATTCTGGCAAATTCCGAGTGATCATTTTGTGGCTCTACCATCTCAGCAATCTACTGTTCAGGGACTTCCTGAGCTGAAGGTTACTTCCCCAGCTCTGTGTTTAGCCGCCCTTGATGGGCTGTTTACCCATTAGTTTCTCTAATCTCTTTTTGAACCAGCATGCATTTTTGGACTCTAGAGTGTCCTGGGATGAATGCCACAGAATAATTATGTGCAGTGTGACATACGTGCATCTTTTAATCTGTTTTAAAATTTCTGCCTTACCTGTATATTTGATATCCTGCATTCCATGTGATATGAGAAAGAATGAATAACCATTTACCTTGCCTTTGTCCTCCAGTTTCACCATGTTAAGGAAACCAAGCCTATTTAAGTCTTCTTTGCAAAGTATCATCAAATTTATTCCACTAAAACAGCTATATATTTTGGAGACCAAGTTCCAGCCTAGCATATTTTTTTTAAGGATTTACATAAGAGAAGAGTATAAGAAATCCAGGCAGCTGGCAGTGAGTGATGGCTGACATGTTTGATTTTTACCTCTTTGCTCACTCTAGTGTGTGGTCGCTCCATCTAACCAAGTACTGCACTTCAGTAGCTGTCAGCCTCCTAAGTGCAGCCGTTTCACATGTCTGTTAACATTTGCGAATGCCCAACTGTATTTTCTGAAACTCTTCCATAAATGCTTACTTGAGTTTGTTCATCAGCAAAGACAACTTTATATGCTCTACAAGTGACCCTCACGTTTGACCTCTGCAATAACCCTTCTACAACAGAGCCCTGTGGTTAGATCTGAGCATTGGGCTTGCCCAAGGCAAAATGCCCATGGCATCTTCTGGCCCCTTCTGTGGGCTCCAGTGTAAGCAATAACTGAGCTTTTATGTTGGTGTTGACCTTCCAAGTTAACTTCAGAAAACATTATCTAGCAAATCTGATGTGTCAGGTTTCAAAGAAAAGGGTTTTCCAGCTCAATCGAGGTCTGCTTTCCTTCCAGATAAAGGACAAGACCCTTTGGGAACCCAGCACTGTTTGGAAGCAAGGTTAAGAGCAATAAACTTTCCTCCACACTATTAGATTGAAATATCAGCAAAATCTTTTCTGTTAGGAGTGCACGCCTGTCCCCCCAGGGTCAGGTCAGTGCTCTATAACTCATCTTGCAAAATTGAAATACAATTTTTGATGATCGGAGCTGGATAAGGATCAGAAAAATGGCCTGACACGTTTCATATATACTGACAGAAGTTTTTATTCAAGAATCAGGATCTGCACAAAAAATACTTTCTTCTATGGAGCAAGATTTCAAGACAGTATGCATTACAAATGATTTACAATGAAGTTAAATTAATGTCTTCTCTGAGATTCCCTCCAGCGTTTGCCTCAGGACTGTATCTGTAACCTCTTAACAGCATAGGAAAATAATTGTTTTGCTGTCCAATGGAAGTACAAGCCTGAAATCACATGTGCAGTATATTCAGGGTCCCAGTCCCCCTTCTGCTCCTCTGAACACTACCCAGAAAGTGGCACAGTGTCTAAAATGAGTGGAAACAGCCTTGGGATTAACAACTGATTGGAGACCTGCAGCTGATATCAGACTGGATATGGCTAGGAAATTGGATGAGGAAATGACTTTACCTGGAACTGGAGATGAATTGTGGTGTCTTGTGTTGGAAAGAGGATTCATGTTTAAATGGAAAAATGAAACTGGGATTGAGGCAAACTGTAACTTGGGGTCAGTTTAATTTGGGTTTTTGTGCCGGGAGCTGGGGAACTGAACACATTCCTCTCTTTGATGCCTTTTGCTTTCTTGCATCCTGGACATGCAGTTTTGGGCCCTACAACTGAGGGGATGCTCTGATGTCTTTCTAAGAGTGGTTCAGGGCAGGGGACTGGTCCCTGGCAGGACACAGCAAGCTGGATGCCCACCTCTGGGAATGGAGTGAGTGGTAATCATTCCTGCCATGAACATACCATTGCTGTGCTGATCTGATCTCAGTTCGAGGTCCAGCTAGAGTTTAGGGTTATTTTCTTTCACCCCTACTCTGTCTGCCAGCCTGGCGATAATGCCAGCCCTGGGCAGCCCCTAACTGACACCAAGGCTCACCAACAGTTTTTCCACTTCTGGTGAGCCCTTGCTGCCACTTGCAATATGTTGGGGGGGTGACCAGCTCAGCTAGGAAAATCCCGCTTGATTTGCAGGTCCTAGAGTGGCTGTTCACCCTGTCCCTTATTGCCACCATCTGAGGTTGGTGGCCAGAGTTTTAGAAACTGAGGACAAACTTGCTGGGATCCAGCAGCCAAGATGAAGCTCTTTTTTGTTGGTTTGTTGATTTTTTTTTTATTGCAGTGGAGGGATACATGTCACATCCACCAGCAAGGGTGACATGAGTGTCTTATGTCATTAGGGGGATACCCCACTGAGAGCCGGTGGTACCCAGCCCTGCTGGGTAGGCACGGACTGATTTAACCCCCTGGGAGCCAGGTTGTTTCAGTGGCCAGATTTTTACAAAGAAGAAGGATCCCCCCTACAACAGCTTTTCCTCTCCGCTCCTCCCGCAAGCCCTGAAGCCATCAGCAGGGGCAGCTTGGGCCCCGGGAGCAGCAGCCGTGCCCGGAGGAGGCATCTCATTGCTTTGCATTGCGCATCCTCCCTCCCTCCCCACCCCCTGCCGCTGCAGGCGTCCTCCCTTCATCCCTCCATCCTCCCCCTCCTCCAACCCCGCATCCCTCCCTCCTGCATCCTTCCCTCTGCCTGCGCAGAGCCGCGGCCATGGCGCTCAGCAATTTCCTCTTCGCTCAGTGCATCTGCTACTTCCTGGCCTTCCTCTTCAGCTTCATCGTGGTGGTGCCGCTCTCCGAGAATGGCAACGACTTCCACGGCCGGTGCCTGCTCTTCACCGAGGGCATGTGGCTCAACGCCAACCTGACGGTGGAGAGGCAGCGCTTCACCGTGCAGGAGTGGGGGCCCGAGGCTGCCTGCCGCTTCAGCATCTTCACCGGTCTCCTCTCCCTGCTGCTGGCCACAGTGCAGGCCTGGAGGACCCTCTTCTTCCTCTGCAAAGGGCATGAGGAGTAAGTACCCTGGGGAGGGCAGGGGTTGCCCACCCCTCCTGCAGGCTGGGGCAAGTGAGAGCAGCCTGGGGATGAACCATTGGGCTTTACACCATCCACTTCATCCTGCTCTCTAGAGGGATTTGGGGTGAGGTGATGTGCTGCCTGCGTCTGGCTGCACACACACCATAGACACTCCACCTGTGGCCAGGGCCCTCTCTGAAGGATGCTCCTCTGCAGGGGTTTGGGGTGGGGGGACAGAGTTACTGCTGTGTGCCCGCTGACCCTTGGCAGTCTGGGAGCAGCATCTGGCCAGCTCAGCTGCTGTGGGCGTGGAGGGTGTTGGGGGCCATAGGGAAATGCTGGAGGCTGGAACTTGCAGGTGCCTCCTGACCACAGTCCTGCTACATGTTCCTGCAAAGGAGAGCCTCCTTCAGATCTACACCAGGCATATGAAAAACCTTGAAAAAACATGGTTGTGTGGGGTGAGGGACTGTGCAGAAGGGAGCAATTGATGATCCCTCTCTATTTTTATCCTGGTTTTGTGGTGGACATGGCAACTATTGCGGAGAACTCAGTTGCAACTTGTTTACGACATGAGAGCAACGCTGATCTCTCCCTGCAGCAGCCGCAGGGCTGCACTGGCAGCTGGTTACTGTGCTCAGACAAACCAAGGGGTGTCAGGCCCCAGCAGGTATTGTAAGAGGCTTGATGGTCCAGGCAGTGGCTTGGGAGTGCTGTGCTCTGTGCTTGCCTCTCTGGTGGCCTGTCCTGCTACCTTGGGTAGACCCTGGCACAGGTAGCATCTAGCTTCACAGAGGTAGGAAGGCAGGAGCATACACTGGTGGCTGGCTAGACTAGAAAGTAATTTTCCCATGGTTTAGGGACCATGCCAAGGGCAAATCACTTGTTTCCAGGTCTATTGGGACCAGAGGTTTCTTGGGTCAGTGGCTGTTATGCTCATCTGGGTTTGTAGAATACCCTGATGTTGCTAATATTGGGGATGGGGTAGCAGTTTTGTCTCCCTGGCTCTTTCCGACCACTCTCAAGCTGCCTAGTACTAAAATGCTACTAGAAACTTATTTCCATATTAAAACTTAAAAGTTCTAAATATAATCATGTACTTCTTAATGCATTTGAGTTCAGCTTCCTCAGGGGATTAGATATCTAGAGAGGATTAATTGAATCTAGATGCTTTTTTCAGTTTTGCAGTTGAGAACTAGTTAATTTTTTGGAAGAAACTAGCAGTGAAAACTTTGTAATAGTGAAACTTAGATCAGATGTTTGGCCTGCTTAAAAATATGGCTATTTAGTTCAAAACTAGAGGCAGGCCCCTGAAAATTGTCCAGTTGCTAGGATCATGGCCACTGGGTCAGCCCTGAGTAAATTAGCCTGAGGCAGTCAGGGTTAGCATTCTATGCATCCTAGCAAGGTGGCCAGTCTTCATGTGCAATGGGTTTCAACGATTGCTGTAAGATATTAGAACTGATAGAAGTTCTTAACAGGGTCTCAGCATCCTTTGCCTTGGAGAGAGACAGAGCTCAAGTTGCCTGCAGGAGTAGGAAAAGCAAGGGCTGGCTGCCAGCCATGCTCCGGGCCTGGGACTATCCAGCTCAGCTGAAAGGTAGAGGTACAACTCAGGTGCTTCACTAGTAGAATTGCAAAGCAACTTCTACTTTGGCTGTAAGCATTTATTATTACAGGGCAACCACTCAGTCTGGAATGTGTGGTTTGAAATTCTGATTTAAGCAAAAGAAAAGGTGAGAAAAAGCACCCAGTTACCACAGTTCTCTATCATGATGCCCTGGCCTGAGGAACCTCTGCACACAGTGATGGTTACTGCTTGCTCAGTGCAAAGCAAGTGAAACACTCAGCCCTGCTTTGTCAGTGGAAGGTCTGATTCTGGACCTTGGCAATTCTTCTATGCTGTAGGGTAGGAAGTAGAGGGAGAACTAGAGGTCTTGGGTTGGTGATGATCCACTGAATACTCCTGGGAACTGTTCCTTTTCTAGATCTGTTACTAATTCTGTCAACTCTTGTTTTTATTCTGGGGACAGCTCAAGTCTTTTCTGCCTCTCAGGCCAGTGTAACATGCTAAGGTGTACACAGTGGATATGGCTTTAGCAACACTTGGAATGACATCTAGGCTAGGTGTGAAATCAGGGCAGGGACAGTGAACATGTGAAACTGTGGTGTGCTTGTACCAGCTCCCTCTGCTACCCTCATCCAGGGTCTCCCCAGGGTGACCCTGGCACTTTGCAGAGTTGAGCTGATCTAGTCTACCAGGATCAATGAGGCCAAAGGATGAGTAGGATTAATCTCAGTGTTCATCTAGAAGTCAAGTGTCTTGGCATCCAGAACGCACTACACCCTGGAAGGTGATTTAATTAACTTCTTTTCTATCAGTGTTGGGATGGGATGACTATTACTTTGGAGAGAGTCTAGACAGACCCTCTAAAGCCATGTCAACCCAGAGATAAGTATCCTAACCCCACTGGTAATTGTTTCCTCAACTCATTTTAAAGAAGTCCTCCTGAGGTCACATATGTCTCACCATGTACAAATTAGGATTGATCAGCCCAGAACCTTTCCAGGATTCAAACACTGACTCAAAAAACCTCTTGGCTTTTCATTTAATGACCTACCAGGGAGAAGAAATTACTGTTTTTTTGTTCTCTGAGGTGAGTAGATTCCTTCTCTCCTCAGCATAATGAAAGTGGTACTGGTGGAAAATTCATCATATCCATCCTTATCACCTAACCTGAATAGAGCAACCTGCCTCCTGGAGCTGACAGTCTTTCTTCAACCTAGAGCAGATGTCCAGGTTTTCAGATAATGAGACTTTCCAAGTGCCACCTAGAGCAGTTTCAAGTAATGAAGGACGTGGTCAGATGAATGAGAAAAGGATTAGAAAGTTTTCACTAACTAGAATTAAGGGGCAGAGTTTATCAGCAAGGTTGGAAGATGAGTAGACAATTTCTTGACCTTATGGAACCACTGTAAGCATCCCACCCCCTACCACTCCAAACACAGCATGTGCCTACGGCTGGCCCTGGTTGGGCAGACTTAACAGGGCTGAAGTAAATTGGCATTCAGCTGGTGGAAATAACTTGCTGACACCAAAGCCAGAGAAGTCTCAGGAGAATCTGGCCTGCTCTGCAAATTGCCCATAAAAACTGAGCTTCGTGTCCAATGATGGCAATACCTTGTGTTGCATTGCCTAAAATGATTATAGCTATCAGTACTGTGTTGTTTTATTTTTAGTTTCCCTCTCCTAGGCAATTTTTGTCCCAATTATCACTTTAGTCATGAAATAATTTTAGCTCAGTTACTATATAATTTGAGGTAATGACATTTATTTTAACAATGGTGATTTTCATCATTACAGCTAATGAAAGCCACGCTGTGTATGAACAATTGCCACTTAGTATTTATGATTTAAAGCCCCATCCGCTTATGGTGAAAAAAAAAATAAAATCAAAAGTACTTGCAAATTAAGATAATGTGACTCAAAATCATAATCCATGGTTTTTTCGATGTATTAGGTGTTCTTAATTAAAGCAGATGTGTTTCAAATGGGAACTGATATCTCTGTGCCCAGTGTATGCTGCTTAGAGACTGCTGATGTTGTGTTTCAGCTGTTTATGAGTTACATTTTTCTTCCCTTTTATTGCAGCTCTTTCTTTTATGCCTTCCTGAATCTGCTGATCAGCGCCTTTGTGGTGTTTATCACATTTATTGCTAGCACTATAGTGAGTGTAGGATTTAACATGTGGTGTGATGCAATTACCGAAAAAGGAAGCATGCCAAATAGGTTAGTATCGAAGAATACATTTTCTTCCTTTTTTTTTTTTTTTTTAACATATATGTACAAATGAACAGTTGTATTACAAACGGTAGTTATTACACACAAGGTGAGCAAAGGGGAGGGGGCATCTGTAAGGTGGAAATCCAGATTTTTTTCATCTGGAACAAAAAAAGCAAATCAAACTTTTTTTTTTTTTTTTTTTAATTTAGTACTCCACAAAGAAAAGTGTGATTTCTGTGGAATTTTGTGGGCTCTTTAAGAGTCATGAGCATGCACAAAAGTAATCCATTACTTGAAAAATGTTTATTTCCAAAGGAGAGCTAGAATTGGAAGTGTGGTAAGAATGGGGGGAGCGTGGTCTTGTGAGCAGGGCAGGGAACTGAGAGTCAGGGCTCCTGGCTTGATGTCCTGGCTCCGTCACCAACCCACTATGTGACAGAAGACAAGTCACTCATCCTGCCTCTGTCACAGTGCACCATCATCTAGAATTTGATGGAAAGATGCTGTCCTCATAGCAGTGCTATGGATGCCCCAAGAGCTGCAGAATGGAAAGTAGTTTGTAAGTGCAAGGTAGAGATGTTTGATACTTTCTTACAGTGCACAAAATGTGCAGGTCCTAAAATGGTCCCCACGATGCTTATGCTCCTTATAGGAAACGTGATCAGTTGAGGTAGATTTTTTCCTATCAAACAAATAACAATGAAGAGAGAGGAAAAGGTGACATTTTATGTCATATGATATTGAATAAACGTACTACTTAAAGCATACATTTCTGTTGCACATTGTCATATGTTGTAAAATGCCATAGTAAATGTTCTGTTTAGGGCTGCAACGATTAATCGAATTATTCGAATATTCGGTTAAAAATTCAATTACAAAAAACGTCTAATCGAATATTCGGATAAGAACCCAAGATGACCGTCAGCACTGAAAAGGAGAGAGAAGAGGCTGCAGAAATCAACCAAGAGATAGAAAGACAACCTCAAAATCCTGGGATTTTTTTCACACCAGTAAAAGTTCAAGTTATTTGTAAAATCTGTAGGCAGCCTCTATCTTACCATCAGAGTATCATCTCCTTGCTGGAGCATCCGAAACAAAAACACCCACACAATCCCTTCTTCTGAGGCTTTTCCTGATGAAGTCAAAAGGTAACGGAGGCTCATACACTTTGTTTCATTGAGGGGTAAAGCAACCAACCTGGGGTGATGCCACGTGTGTATATGTGGGAGGCTTGGGGGTAGTGGTAGTGGGAGAAGAGGGTTTTAAGTGTGCAATTTTCATAGTAACTATTACAATCCCACTTATGGAAGGTTTGTGTTATCACTTACATAACCACACATTGTCTTTTTTTAAAAGAAATTAATTACATGTGTTTTTTAGCCTAGTTTCAGAGAAGATTAGCAAGCAACCTGGTTACTACAATAACTTAAATATCTTTTGATAGAACATGCTGTTGTGACTGAAACACATTTAAGATGTTGCCTCATTTTATATTCGATTTGCCTGTTTGAAACCTCTGAAATAATTTTCTTTTTTCCCCTCCAAATGCCTTCCTTGGGTAGCTGTGAAGAATTACAGGATGTAGATCTTGAACTGAACTTAGAAAACTCTGCTTTCTACGACCAGTTTGCTATTGCACAGGTAGGTCAGACTAGGTCATGGTTCTATTCCAGTTAATTTGCCATTTGCTCATTGACCTGGGATTGCTGGAGCCGAACTACCATTCCTCTGAAATCAATGGGGATGTTTCCACTGACTTCAGTAAGTGCTGAATCAGGATGATAGTGATGGACACATTTCCATTTTAAATTCAAAACAGATAGTTTTGAATGTAGATATGTCAACGCCTGACTCTGACACTGATCTTGTTACTTATGACAGAAAACTTACTGTTTCTCCAAAGGATGAGTTCTGCAAAAGTGGCAACACTCTGGTGTCCTGGAACTCTTCATTGCAGTTCAGAATAATGTCTGACCTGCACCAGATCACGGGGCTATTAGCTTTGCCTTCCATGAGTTTGTCTGAGCTTGCCTGACCTATATGAATATCTGATGAACTTTTGAGAATCAGACTTCTGAGGCTGTCAGACTTTCCTATTGAATATGTTAGCTCGACATCAACAATCAAAGTCAGTGAACACTGGAATGAGCACTTGTGCATGTGAGCATGTTCTGCAAGGAGGATAGCCCCATCCATGCAGGGCTGCACCCATGCATGCACTTCTTATGTTGTCCCACACTGGAAGAGGCATTATCTTGCCTGGGGCACTTCTTAAAGGTAATTGTGCCTCTTAGACACAATCTAGTTTTGTGTCTCTGTTGCCAGCACCAACATCTAGACACTCGGCTCAGACATATCTGCATGTCAGATAGAAATATGCCATAAAAATGACCCCTCTATATGATGGTAGCCCAAGGCCAAGATATACTTTGTAGCAGATTTTACCATTAGCTCCTAATCTACTAGTTGGTGGGAGGGTAGCAGAAGTAAACCTGTTATCAGTCTATAGGTTTGAGTTCATGGGAACTAAAAATCCATATCCACCTTGTGATCTCAGGGTGGAGAGTTGGTAATTTACATGAAAGAGAAGGCATTTCTCTATCAGGAAGCCAAGCCTAAAAAGTCAAGGTCCTCCAACTTCAGTTGGAGGAGCTTTAAGATGTCATGGAGTAGATGAATCAGACCAAGCCACTGGATGCAGCTCCCGACACTGATCCATGTCCCTCCAGATGTCTTTGGGTAGAGCTAGGCTGCAAAGTGCAGCAACTAAACTCTGCAAACACTCAAGTATGAAAAGCTTGAAAGCATAATAGCTCCAGAGAAACACTGTTTGGCTTCAAAAGCTGAGCCTGATAGTTTCAAAGTGAATCCCGATTGTGCCTGTTTGAAGAAAGGACCAAGTAGGGATCAAAATCCTGCATCATTATCTTCTGATATCCAGGGTGTGATAAGCAGAGTTGGATGAAGGTACAGGAATGGATTTGTCTGTGGAGGATGAATAAGTTTCTTTGAAGCAGTAAAAAGAAAAACCCAATAATAGACTAGACTTACCAGGCAAAGCAAATATTTCCTTATAAGCGCAATAATTTCCTACTGTAGGCTTTGTTTAGAGACAAACTCTGTTCTTGTCTCTGTCTGCTTTCCTCCACTCACAAGTTTTCAACACATCAGAATGGCTCTGGGAGTTTCCCTGAATTTGGCTAAATCTAAGTAGATTCTTTCATATCAAATATGCTGAGAAGACCACAGCAGTAGCAGGTATCTGAACACCCTTAAGATAGTGTTTAATGAATGAACTGGTGCTTCAGAAGTGAATGCAAAGCTTCCAATTCTTTAGATAGAGTCACATAAAGCCAAATTAATATATCTTTATTTCCCAGGTTTGTTGGTGAACTGACATAATTGTAAGTATGAGCAGAAATACTTAAGAGAATAAGTGCATAAGATATATAGGTACATAAACTCTCTTTAAAAAAATAGCGGCCTTTGCTTATCTAAATTGGCTATTAAGAGTACTCAGCTGTATTACTGTCTGGAAGTGTTTAAATTGTTGTATTTTTTAAATTAAAAATTAATTATGTCAGAACTGAAATACAGGTATTCAATTACAAGTTTCTTTGCTAAAGGCATCATAGAATTAAAATGGAATTTCTACCTGAAAGCCTTACTACAAATGAGCTTCCTCTGAAGCAGGGGGCTCAACATTCAAGTACCTGAACCAATGAAAGTCTGATTATTTCTACAAGGTCAAGCAAAAAAGGCTAAGTTAGTGATGGGACTCACTGCACATCTGAAGCTTTAAGCCCAGGTGTCTCATGCCAGGTGTAAATGAGCCACCAGGCATGTGGATGCACTGTAGTGGATTTCTCTTGCGCTGTAAGTTCATGCTAGCATGAACTTGTTACCCCAGAATATGAAGGTTCAATTTGTAAGATTTTCTCAACAATATTTTGAATAGAAAAACCTTAACACTTCTATGGGGGTAGTGGAAGGCCTGAAGGACTTGTGAAGAAAGTTCTGTAAAATGTCTTAAAACCTATGGCAATTCTAGAGTAACAAAAGTGAAATCATCCCAAGAATTTTGAGCTGGCCAGATTGTCAGATATGGGAAGTTCAACAGATGCACCTAGATTATACACATTTCTTGTTTTCATTATTTTACTTAGCACATTTTTTCTTCTGTTTTTCTAGTGCATACAGAGTTTTTCCTTTTAAGCTCAAAATAGCTTGACAGAGTTGAGGAACAGCGGGGCCAAGACCTCACTGGGTGTAACTTGGTGTGACTCCATGGGGTTTGATTCATCTTGAGATTTTGATATCTACCTGGAGAGGTTACTCTGTGTTTATAATACAGTACTGATCTCTTTATCAATTCTTTTCTCCTCTAGTTTGGTCTCTGGGCTGCCTGGCTGACTTGGCTGGGAATTACCATTCTGGCTTTCCTGAAGGTTTATCACAACTACAGACAGGAGGACCTGCTAGATAGCCTGATCCATGAGAAGGAGCTGTTGCTAGGAAGATCCTCTTCACGAACCTCTTTGCAAGATGAGAAAAGTGGCATGATCTAAAGTGTAAGCAAACTTCCAGGGCAGGATCTAGATTTTATTATTCAGTAGTGTGAGCTGAAGTTGAGTCAGGGTATTGAGTGTGTGAGATCCTTTCTTTCCTGAAAAGTGATGTACTTGCAAATCACCCACTTCCTCCATGAGAAATTGTTGGCAGAAATTCTTGAATTAGGATACAGGGAATGAACAGCCCCATGTGCCACTGACACAACAAACTTTCTGTCCTGCACAGGCACAACCTGTAACCTGCTCTTGCCAGCAGAGCTCTGAGCTGTCACTGGCTTTTGGGGCAGGGGCCATTTCTGAGGACTGAGCCGGCAAGACCAGGCTACAGAGTCTAGGCTATTTCTTCAAACTATTCTGCAATGACAGTTGTAACTGGGGCTGTGTCCAGTCCCTCTTCTCTCCCTCTCCTCCCTTTTGCCAGTAAAGCTGCCCCTGTTCTCGCTTTGTTCTGGGAAATTGCAGCTCTGGTCCAGGTACTGACTGTCACTGTCTCTGCTTTTGCTATGTGTGGACACAGTGCTGACAAACCTGTTGCTCCTTCTCTGAGTTTATTTAGAACATAGAGACCTATGTTCCAGAGTTGATATTTAATATTGGACTGTGTTAGTGAATTTCATGAAACCATTATATTATTACAATATCTGTCAAAAACTGTGTATCATTTGGAAGGATAGTGGAGAATTTTTGTGGTTTTTTCTTCTTAGTTTTTGGCATGACCAACATTTATTATGACTCCTGAAGTGTAGTGTAGCTAACAATTGCTGAAGCCTGCATACTAAGACATTAGGCTGAATAGATAGTATTAATGCTTGTGCATTTATAAGTGTAACTCGGTCTCTAACATTGTATACTATTCAGTTTTGAGTATTAGAAATTACTTGTGATATTTATTTCATATAGAGTATGCAAAATTACTGTAAACATTTGCATTGTAGGTATCTCTATTTATCTATAAACATAGCAAGGAGCTTGAAGAGCTGAGTTATTTAATGGGTAGTTCAGTGTTGAATGGGTCTGTTCTCCCCACTCATGGGCAGGAGTTCCAGGGCTGATGAATTTTGCTGTGAAAAGGGAGAAGAATGATTATTTTCATAAAGCTCACTAGAGACTTCATTGTAGCTTTCAGTTTTGCTTGGCCAGTGCTTCAAAAAATAAGGTGGATGGTTGAGTCGATAAGTAGATCCCATATTTAAGAAGGGTCACATAAATGAATGTGGAATTTGCATGACGGAGAAGTGAAGATGTGTTAGAATGAGGCAGTTATCCCCAGGTACACATTACACAGAAGACCCTGATTCAGCAGAAAACTTAAGCAAATAGTTAAGTTTAGGCTGAAGAATATCTTTTGGGAATACACTGACACTGCCTGTGGCAGCTGTGTTTGAGATGGGACTGAATTTATTGCACCATGAGTTAAACCATGCACAAATGTATTGCATGGTAAATAGGAAAAGGGGAGAGAAGACAACAGGCTTCTACCCCATCAGAGCTCAAGAGTGGGGCTAGCACAAGCATGTGGATTTATTGGTGTCTTCTGGGAACTATTTGATGCTTAAAGTTAAGTACCAGCTTAAGCATTTGGTGGAAACAGAATTTGAAGTCATAACAAATCTGAATTAGTAAGTGTTTTAGGACATAAAATCCAACATTACATTTAACTGCCAAATTTTTCTCATAGGTTTAAGAAAAGATCTCTCTGTGGGCTCTAAACAGTGAGCATCTCTTATAGCCCAAGCTGGCCACAGCTGTCTGTAGAGATTTTGTTTTTCAGCATGATTTCTGCCCACAAGAGAACGCAATTCCCTTGAAAGCTTTACAGTGGTAGCTCTTCTGCAGTTGTGAATAGACATCAGAGGAAGAGTCCCCGAAGAGTGAATCACAGACCAAGTCAGTTAATACCAATTTAAAATTCAGACACCAAGACTGTTGGAGTACCTTATTTTATTCATTTGGTCTAAGAAGAGATACACTCTTGAAGACACCTAAGCCCTTTGCCAGGGCATGACCTTCCTCTTCATAGCCTGAAGAAGAGCCTGTGTCCTGAAAGTCAACCTGTTTCCTATGTACTCCCAGTTGTTTCTCCAACTGTAAAGGACATTACTTTTCCTTCCAGTCTCACTTTGAATTTACGATTCAGCAGTGATGTCTCTTCCCACAAATTACTTCAGTGTCTGCCTTATTCCTCATGTGAAACCACGCTGCTGCTTTGTGTAATATATTTTATGTATGTGCCAAAACAGGCCTAGGCTGAAGTAACATGTGGGTTGGAACCACTGTTCCTTGTCTTGCCTGTGGGTTTGAAGAACCAGGAGAGAGAAGATAGCAACCGTCTCATCCTTATCCCGCTCTAAGACACCATGGCTTAAGCCTTGTCTCTAGTTCTGAGGAGGAAGAAGATTCTGCTAATTGGTGAAGTTGTCTGGAGCTTACACCCTCTACTACCTCTCTTCTGTCTTGTGTTCTTTTCTACCTTTCCACATCCATGAGAAGCAGCAAACACTGGTCCTGGGGAATCTACTCTTGTTAACTTTTGTGGTTAGCATTTTCACTAGCATTTGTCACCCTGACACTATCTCCCTTCATTGTTCTGTAGCTCAACAGACAAAAGTGGGATCTTTAAAGCATCTGGGGCAGCGAGGATCCCATCTCAAAGTAAAAGTCAATAGGAACAAAATGCCTCACTTTAACCCTTGGAATGTACATGTACAAACCCACTTGTTAATTTTGTCATCAAAGCTTAGCTTCTCTAATTCATTTACCCAAGTGAATTCTTCTAACCCCAGTTGCATTTCAGTGCCCATCAATGCAACCATCTTGGCTCTTGGAGTTGGCAAATAAACTGAAAAGAGACTGAGTATCTTCTTTGAGTTCCACATGCATCCCAGTCTGTTTTATTCAGCTTCCTCCATTTGATCAGGTGAATTGAGGCTGGCAATCATCTTGCAAGCATCAGTGATGCTTAAAAGCAATGCTAGTTTTGAAGGAAGCCCCTGGACAGGTGAGAAGGCAGAACATGTAGTGAGAAGCTCTCTGGCTGACTCGAGGGGAGGAAGGGTATCATACAACCACCCAGTTGTCAGACCCACTTGGGCTTTTATGTTTGCACTTAGCTTTCTGCAACTTCTTCTAAAGCTTGGACACTCAGGCCAATCTGGTGATGCCAGGCAGAAAATATGTTAGAATAGTATTATTATTTTACATATGCATGCATACAAATCTGTGCTCTCTCTCACACATGTCTCTCTTTTTTACATTTCTGGCCTCTGCTCTTAGTCCTCCATTACCACCCAATGCAGGGTGTGGCTGCAGCAGGAGTTCCCCTGAGTCAGATGTCACATTTCTGTGATATTTCAATGGCTTCTTTAATTTGCCATGCCCAAAAGCAGACCTCTGGGAGCACTCTAGAAAGAGGTGTATTCAAAGAACCAGAATCCTGTGTGGTATTTATACATGTGTTTATCTATTGTCACATGGTGGAAGGGGAAAAAGCTTTGTGACCTTTACCCATGCAGCCTCTTCTGCAGCTGTGCATCACAAAGCTGTGAGACATTCTGGTGGAGTTGTTTAGTCACTGTGTTCTCTGTGATGCTAAAACCACAGTCAAAAGTTCTTTGTTTTGGCCTCTAAAAATTGCTGGTAACACGAGGAGAGCCTTATTTGGTTAAACACAACTGGATGCTGCTTTCCGAGGCACCAGGGTGTTGCCACACAGTTATTCTATTGATTATATTCACCAAGTCCTGGCTACCATCTGTGGTTCATTTCCCTGCCAATTCCCTGCCAACAGTCCACATTGGGTTAGAAAAATCTGAGCTAACAAGCGTCATCTGAGATTTTAGATCAATGTTGTTTATTATTATTTTTATAACAAAGAAACAATGGAAGCCATTTCCTCATGAGGGCACAAATGGTCATAACTTCTTATCCCTCTAATTCATGAGGCATCTTTCAGCTGTGAACTTTCAATAGGAATTGCAAAAATAAGAGCACGGTGATTTATTCTAAAAACTGAAGAACACGTGTGCTAAGGAATTGTTTCTAAGGTCCCTTAGAAAACTGATTGTTGTAATAACCAGTGACAGATGCTTGAGTATACAGGATTTGTCATGAAAGCATTCAATGTCAGAGAGATGGGGTGTGTGTGTATGTACTATGTACACGGACCTGAGCCAGAAATAATTCCACTTCTAGTAATTCCAATTCTGTGATATGGATATTGGCCCTTCTCTTAACAGGCAGCTTAGGTTGGAGTAGTTGTTAGGTTGCCTTAACTTTCTAAGCTGCCTTTTTCTTGCTTATTATTAGGATCTGTGCAATGATACAGAGGTTATGATACTAGAGGTGGATGTGGATGTGATGTGAGTGGAGTCGGAAAGGACTGATCAGTGCAGAAACTCTGAAGGACTGAAATGGGTTTCTAATGTGGATTTGCAGATGTTTTAACTCCTCCCCTATCTCTGGGTAATGTCCTAGTATTAGCCTGTATTAGTCCTATTAGAAACAGGCAGCCACATTTCCCTTCAAGGGCTTTCCTCACTGACGTGAAACGCTGTTGATTTAATGTATGTAGCATTCAGGATGGAAGCAGAGATGCAAGGAAGGAGAACAAACAATTTACAGCTGTATTGCATGAGCCAGGGGTACTTTTCCTCTGGTGAAGGAATTCTGCACCATGGACTCCTAAACGACTAGTGACCCTGGCATGAACTTGACCCTGTTATTAATTCATTTAAAATACAGACTTGCAGGTGACAATCAAAACATATTTTGATAGAGCTGTCAATCCTTCGGTTGCCAGACTATAGTTTTCTGCAACACAGTACAATATTATGGCTTAAAAGAGATAGCATGTCTTTTTGTAAACAATCATTTATTAGCTGTTAGAAAAGATAAGGTGACAAAGTGGAAAAAAAGATGTATTTATAACACAACTATTTAGTAGCAGGAGTTTAGGTGGGAGAATTCATTTTAAAACTTATTTATTTTCTTAGTGGTTGAAGAAACTGAAGTAGATCTTTGGTGTAGGAAGTTCATGTGTAGTTCTTGAGGAATGGAAGGGCTGAACTGATTTATGGTGTCTGAGAATCTAACCAATCTAGCCCTCTGCATTTAAAATAACCTGAAAACTTACCTTAAGAAAACAAGTGTACATGCCCTGTTTCTTCTAAATCCCCAAGATAAACATTGGGTTAGAATGCCCTAGGCTGTGTTATTCTCTGAAATGGAGGGCTAAGCTGGATAATGTGAAATGCATAGGAGAGTACACTTAGGATTCCCCTGGACACCTGAAGGCACCCAGCAGCGAGATACAAAGCCATGCTTCACCTTCATTTGTCCTCCAGAATATTCTAGTCTTTGTTGCATATTGGCCCAATCTCAATTAATGTTAGCACCTTATGCAGCTTAGCCCACAAGTTGGTGGTTGAAGACCATCTCTTGAGAAATGGGGGAATATCTTCAGGCGGATCTAGGTGCAGGACACGGGGTCCCCTTGCTAGGGAAGTGTGAGCCACAGGCCACTGTATCGGCTTTATGTGGGAACCCGGGTTTCTGCACAACCTCAAATCACACATTGATCTACCTGATGGGTCTCACAAAATGCAATATCAAATGTGAAAATTCAGTGTGGATGACAGCTGTAAAATATGCAGTGCAAGAAAGTACACACAAACCTGCTGTTTGGGTGAATGTGGCTTTTATCATCTCCCTTCTTCAAAGCCCCCCAACTCAAAAATATTGCATGTAAAATCACTTTTACTATTGAAATGATAGACAGTAATTCATACTGGCAAGACTTACAGTATTTTGTGACAAGCCAATCTGGATTTTGACAAATCTGTCAGAGACAAATTTTGTCTTTTCTTCTAAATCAATGGCCTGGGTGTGAACATCCTTGAGCTAATGGGAATTCTGTCTGTATCCAGATCTTAAATTTATGCCTCAGACCATTTCCTTTGCCAATGGAAATAGCCCATTTTAATCTCATTGGAATGTTTGCTTTGGAGACCACAAATGTCCCTTCCTTATGCTTAGGTAATCTAGGAAGAGAGACAGGTTTTGCCTGGCTAGTTTCCACACCTGCAGTGAGAAAATGCTCATATAGTTTCATCAGCACCGAAATTGTTTTAGTTATTTCTGTTTATGGTCATAGTGCCTTGAACAGCACGTTTCTATTTCGTCCTCCATAAGAAGAAAATGGAGCTGTATTTTAGAATTCACAGATACACACCTAAAAGTTTTAGATTTCTTTTTAATGACAAAATTCCACTCAATAATTTATGAAGTTAATACCTGCATAGAGGACAACACTTTGATGTACTCCTGACATAGAAAGGAAAAACACGACTACACTTTCTCAGAAAGTTTAATATTTGCTTCTAAGTTAGACAGCAATTTACTTAACATATAGCAAGTACTACTTCAGGGCAGGCATGTAATTGATAGTGTCTTTCCAGTCTGTTGTTGGGAAGAGTATTTACATAGCATTGCTTTCTCCTTAATTTATTTGGTCCATGCCAAAGAGTGTAATTGAGCTGCTATTGCGAACATAGATTAATGTGAATGTATGCACCTGAGTGCTTAAACTTTTCTACCTCTCATAGCTACTGTAACTGTTTGAACCATTATTGCACATGATAGTCAAAAGAACTGAATCCATGTGAGAGTCTAAGTTCTATTTTCAGAGATAGCTAAAGGATTTAGGATTTAACTCTTACTAGCTTCCTGTCAGATCCTCATTCCTGAAAAATGGGCCTAGGCACCCAAGAAGGTCTATGTGAATAGCCCTTTTGATGGGTCAAATAACGATTTTATTTTGTTTTGGGGTTTTACATTTTTTTCCCCTCATCAAAACAAGAAGCACCCAACTGTGGTTTGCTAGACATGGAAGGTTGCATGTTACCTGAAAAGCCACATGAGCTACTTGTTTTAATGCCTATAATGGTCCTCCCCAGCCCTCCTCAGTGTCAATTAACTGTGAGGCACAGGTTTAATCTCCCCTTCTGCCTTGGAAAACACAAGCCTCCATCTACCTGGCAAGTGTTTCTACCATGGTGTTTTCCTGGATCACCCTCAAATCCTCCTGTTGGAGCTCTTCTGCTTGGCTTGACATTCCCAAATAACAGTGTTTTAGCCTTGTGGTTCTGGTGTTTATCAAGGAGATAAAGTACTTGGCAGCAAGAGCTGTTCTCTGAAATAGCTTGAATTATTTTTATATGGTGGAAACACAATTCAAGACTTTCCGCTTGACTATGTTGTAAAGTGAGGGTAGAGACAACCTGCCAGAAGGTGGGAATGAAGATTCATTGTCACTGTTGATGTCTTGGGTGATTTCTCACACAAGTGAGTAAACAGTCCTGTGACAAAACTGCTCTTTATCTCCTCCCTACTTTCCCCTCATTTTTTTTCCAGATTTGGGCAAGTTTGACTCCAGTTTGTATACAGGCTCTGAAGAGTATTTATGAATATGAGAAAAATAGAAGCTCCTATGGCAAACTTTGCCTTTTGTAAAAAAAAAAACAAACAAGGGAAAAAGTTTCACAGATTTTCTGTGTTCTCATTTTGGCTCTCTGGAGGACGATGTCAAACTCTTGCTTGTACATAAGCCAGGCCTGATTCAGGTGACATGTTGCTCGAGGAGGTTCCCAAGGCTGGTGCCAGCAGTCCCTTGAGGAATGTAGTACAGTAGACAAGTGCTATCTTAAACCATAGATTTTAATGCAGGGAAACGTTTGAAAGTCTGTCACGGTATCCCACATAACACAGTCCAGACCTCTTTACCCCCTCGCTCCTGCAGCAGAGGGAATTATTTTTCTATGTCAACATTGTGAAGTCCAATAGTTTGTGTCTGAAATACACAAACACATCTTCCTGCAGCTTGCTGGATCTTGATTGCATCAGTTAACCAATTCCACTTTCTAAGCTGCTACAACAGTTTTGACCGTCATTGTTCAAACAGTGCTCAACACTTGGCTTCAGAAGGTGCTAACAGTCTCCTTATTACACCATAGTCTTCTGGGGTTGCAAGCAGTCCTTTACTAAATGATGCTGAGAAGCTCATTTCTGAACAGCATCCTTTGAGGGGGAGGACCACTGTGTTGGGGTCCATAGCCAGAGCAAACTAATGGTATCAGAGCAATTCTGTCAAATACTCTCTGACTGAAACTATTGCTGTTTTTCAGCACAAGCTACACAATTAAGAAATCAATATATTGTGATCTGAAGTACACTCCTAGGAGGTTTTTAAAGGTTTCTGAACAAAGCAACAAAAATCCTCAGCAGTTCTACTCACATCTCCTTCCCCTGGATCCTTTCATCTCCAAAAACATTCCTGCAAACTTCACAGAGGGTTTTATTGCCATCAAGCTGATTGGGCCTTTTTTATCACATCTCTTCCTACTGGGGACAAGGACTGATGAGAGGGACAGGAGGGTGCCATAAATCAGAACAGAAATAGGTAGTGAGAAGAACTGTTAGTGCATTTCCTATGAGGGGTTTTGGCTTTCAGGATGCGATGTGAGGGATCCAGCAGTACCTGTGCTGGCAGCATTGACACCAATTTCAGCCTTTGCTCAGCTGCTGCCTGCTCATGTGGCTTCACAAATTGCAGAGCATCTCCTTGAAGAATGTGCTGGCCTGAACACAGCTTCTGGAGAGAGCCACCTGTGTCAGCTGTGCAGATATCTAGTGTGAAGGTGCTGGCATTGCCACCAGGTTTTGGAGGGACTGCTTTGGAAACCTCTTCTTTGCATGTTGGCAGTTCCAGATACCCTACAGCTGGCCCCGTGCCTTGTGCAGCCTGTGGCTTGTGTGGGAAAGAAAAGACTGTTCCCAAGTCTCTGTAGACTTGCCATTTTTGAAAGTAGCTCATTAACTCATAGTTTTAAAAAGTTTGGGGTTTTTTGTGTGGTGCCATCTGCCAAGATCCGAAGAAGATCTTTTCTTGCTTATAAGTCAGTGCAGAGCCTGAAAGCATTTCAGCCTCTCTGAATTAAGTCCCGTGACTTATGTATTCGTGAGCTACTGTCTCTTCTTGTAGACATGTGGGAAAAGCTTTGTATGAGTCTAGATTAACTATTGTGTTATGCTGCTAAAGAGGTCCCTGCATGATGGGTATTCGGGGACAAAACTGAACATTTTTTCATAATTTAACTGTTGAAAGCAGTAGAAGGCCATATCCTTTGCTGCTGTATATTACTTAGCTTTGTGAGCCGTGCTGGAGCTACACCAGTCCATACAAGCTGAAGATAGAGCCTGGTCTGTTTTGAATATTCTCTCTCTTGATTTGTATGGTCTTTTGCAGTGTAATGACTGCTGATTTGAAGCTTTAACTGCATGCATTTGGCAAAACCAGAATTGGAGTGCGGTTTATTACTGTTTTGATACAGTCTCAAAAGGGAAGCTTTTTACTAGCGTTTTAATATAGCCCTTTGTAAACACATAGCAAATAAAAATTCTGAGTCCAATCCTTCTGCTAATGGAGTCACAGATAAAGTTTCCTTTGGCTTTAGTAGGAGCTGGACTGGGTTCAGTCTAAGTGATACACTCTAGTGTTACTATAATGAGTTAACGTGTTTTATATATTAATGTTTTTTGCTGGACAGTGCATTGGCTTTTTATGATTTGGTGATACATACAAATAAATTATTTGAGAATTCAATATTTCTATGCCTGTTTTTTGAGGGTGAATTTAAATTGTTACAATGTAAGGTAAAAAAATGTTCTTGAAGTCAGTGATAGCATCTTTGTTCATATACTCATTCCTCAGCATCTCCATGTATAGTCAAGGATATGGCCATTTATCTTAAACTGCCTTAGCCCTTTTGGTGTCATCTTCTAGCAGTGAACCCGAATGCCATAGAAGGCAAGGAAAAGATGCTCCCATGTCAGCATGCAGCTGAAAGGCAGCTTGTTACCAAATGGAGGGACCACAGGCTGCATGGGCAGCTTCACTTTCTGAATGCCAACTGGTTAATTTTCTTCATGTAACATCAGCCTTTCTCTTCCAAGGTGGGCCTGAAGGTTCTCAACAGCTATCCTGGAGTGAGGAATCAATAAGAAGCAAGTCCATGTTATTATCTTAGAGGTTCCTGAAGTATTCCTTGAGGGTAGCTGGTAATACCCTTCTCCTGCTCCATTAACTTGTTTCCAAACCAGCAGGGTTGGAGAAATGAAAGGAGGGAGTGAGACTAGAAACAGTCTTTGCAGCTGCCTTTTGCCAGTGTTAATGCTGAGTGTATTTAAAGGTTAATGTACAAAAATCTAGTGTCATCTCACTGTGTCCTTTTCTATCTCCCCTAATTGTATGGATGTGGGTATGCCTGCTAGTGCAATCAGGTGCTACTGATGTGGTGAGCCTGCCTGAAGAGGGTGTTGGCAGCTGCCCTCCCTTCATGCTGCAAGAACATACTGAGCACTGTCAAAACAACACTTACCCCATACTCTTTTGGTCTGCTGATTTCTGTTGTGCATCAATTTCATACTCATTGCATAAGGGATATTAGGCAACACTTAGGCCCTGTCGCTAGCCCATTTTCATGCACGGACCTCCTTCTACTCTCTTCTGGCCTTTTGACTCCTGCCACCCTGGACACTGCTCCTTTGGGAAGCCCACCTACTCACTGTCTGCTTCAAAAATTGCTGCAAGAGTCCTGTCCTTCATCACCCTCTCTTTCAGCCCTTTAAAACATGATCATTTCCAATTCGGATTAAATAATTGCTCAGAGCTGCTGGCTGTAAGATTCTTGACTTCTAGAGTGATTCACCACATTGGCCTCAGTGTGAATTCAGGTGAGCATCTTGACTGTTTGTAATAAGTTATGTGCTCCCTCTTCTTTTTTACCTCTTCACGAGCAATTCTCAGCAGTTATACTGAGAGGAAATATCACCCAGCATGGCCTGAAAGGGAATTATTACCTAACATGTGTAATTTTGTGTAACCTCAGAGCTCCTATTAGCTCTTCCAAACTCACAAAGGTATCACACCTAGAAAAACAACATTGAACATGAATATGGAATGACCCCCATCTGGCTCATAGCAATGAAGATAGATCTGTTGGATGGATAAAGAAGAGAAAGAAAAAGTGAGGAAAAGGTACGAGGGGTGTGTGTGTGTATAAGCACGATAGATGAATTGGAAAAGAGCTTCAGCATGAGAAGGAAATAAACCAGGTAAGTCCCCAGTGAAGCTGTGCAGCAGTAACTAAATGCAGGCCCAGGAGCTGGGATTTTTTCTCCTGTTTCCAGCCTTGTTATTAACCTGCTTCATTTATTTGCACAGATGCATTGGCTTTCTCATCTTTGGCTTCTTCACCTCTAAAATGCCACTACTCTCCCAGGAATGGGGTTTAGCTTTTATTTACTTCAAATATTCTGTCTTTGTAGTGAATTTGTTTTGGCTTTCTGCATCCCGCCACATATCTAACTGAGCATAATAAACAATCCTGACCCAGGAGGCCTCGCAAGGCCATGATGACACCTACTCAAGTGCTGCCTTTGCTCATGTCCAAAACTGTCCCAACCAGAGCCTAGGCAGAAGCCAAGTGTAGCCACTCCTCTGTTTAATCTCCCTGACAGCCCAGATGCGATAGCTGTTCTCACTTGCTATAAAGTTGGGCCCCAGCAGGGAGAATGTGGCCATTTTCCACTTAAAGCAGACCTGGTGGAAATGTGGTCCCATGCTCTTCTCCTGGGGAGCTGTGCAGGGAGGCGAGCACATAGATGAACTTCATACTGCCTCTGCATTTGCCTTCACAAGCCCCAAGAGGAGTTCCTGTTTTACCTTAACCCTCTGGCTTGTTTTAAAGTTACTGAAACCAAGTTGCTAACATACTGGAAGGGTTCGCTCTACTGCTCTTGCTTTTGAGATTGCTTGTTTCTTGTCAGCTCAGGCTTTGCTTTCTCATTGCAATGTGCCATGATTTGAAGTGAGCGAACCGTGCCTTCAGAAAAGGCTCCTGTTTTGAAGTGGCTAGTTGCTATGTACTAGGAGGACATGTCAGTCCTGAGCCAAAAAAGTAACATCACTGATTTGCCAAAGAGTTTCAACATGAACGTTTAAAAGATCATAAACATTAAAAAATGCAAACAGAAGTTACAATGATTCCCCTGTCCCATGCAGACACCAATCCAAACTTTTTCATCAGAGATTCACCAGCATACAGGTTTAAAACCATCCTTCTTTATTAGCTAAACAGCAGGGGTGGTGAGATGGGGGAGAGGGAGGGGAAACAGCACTGAAACTTACCCTCTGAGCTGGGGTACCCGAGCAGTTTGCACAAAGAGCCCCTGAGCTAAACACCACTCCTGCAGCAACCTCTGCTTCCCAGACCAGCAGCGTGTCCAATGTAAATGCTGTGGCCTTTGACATCTTAGGAGGAGCGTGAGAATAGCCACCAAAGCCACTTCTTTCTGTCTTGGACTGCAATTTTTTTGACTCCTCCTCAGTCAAGCTGCTGCCCACTTTCTTCTTGAGAGAAGGCTGCACATCGTGTTTCTGTTTATCCTCTGCCTGGTTAAAGTCCTTGGGCTGCTTGGAAGAAGGTTGTAGGGGCAGAGACATATGGCCGTCATTTTTTTTTTTAAAAAAACAATTAAAAACAAAGCACCATTTTTTCTTTTTGGTGGGTTGCAGTGGCAGGGGAATTCAAGCCAAGGTCTCTTCCATATTCTTTGCAGTGTTTTCTTTCTCTCTCTTTTTTTCTTTTTCTTTTTCTTCAGCTCTTGTAAGTTTTGATATCAGTCTTAACATACCAAAAAAACCCAAGCACATATCAGGTGTTACTCTGCAAGAAACTAAGATCTAAAAAGCTGGTTGTGCTGGTTTTGTCTAGGAGGAAAAGATAGCTGAAGCTCATAAGCTTGCACACACTTGTCCTCCTCTCAGACACGCAGAGCACCGTTGCACATTTATTACATGATCTCCATTAAAAGGATTCCCTCTGGAGACATACCTACTATGGCAGGACAATGGAGGGATAAAGGTGTTTTGCCTCCTACGCCTTCATAAACAGACCATATTGCCATCATATAAGGCCCTGAACACCCAGGAATAAAAGCATAATCTCTGACTGAATACAAGCACAATCATAAATCTTGTAAGCTCAGCTAGTGGGGTTTATGGACTGAATCAAACCCAGAGGATTAAATCACAGATTTGATAATTAGCCTGGGATTCGATGCCGCTATTTATTACATTAGGCAAATAAACTATTTACTGTTTGAATGACTTTTCATGTTCTTTTTCACACCTGGGAGTCAAGTGAAGTATTAGGAAACAGCTTTTGCTCATGGAGAAGAAAAAAAATGCATGAAGGGAAACAAGGAAGCTATTTGCTGGGATTTTACTAACAATCGTTTCGGGTGTACAAATGTAGCAGCTTGACAAGCCTTTGGCCACCAGAGCAGTGTTTGTGCAACAGCTCAGCTTTATTTTAACTTTTGCAGAATAGCTTTTAGGAGACTTGAGGAGAAAGATGGTTTGGTATTTAAAGCCTTGACCTGTGACTTAGGAGACTTTTATTTAGAGCTTTCTGCTGCCCTCACAGATCAATGCATTTCTCTCTCTACTTCTGCTCCTCCTATCAGCAGTTTGTAAGCTCTTTGGGGAACGCTATTCAGGTACTTGTTTTCTGATCAGTGTGATGGATCACCAGTTTGGTGGGACCTTGAGGTGCTAGGATGACTGCCCACTAATGTGAAAAAAAAAGAAAGAAAAAAGAAGGGAGAACAAGTGTCTGCTGACAGCACGCAACAGGGGTGGTTTTCTTGCTCTTTGAGGTGGAAGCTCACGTATTCCCTGCGTGTGACGGGAGTAGACTGGGAGCTTCGCACTGCTGCATGCTGGTTAGCAGTGCTCTGAGATGTCTGTCAGGCCAGAGGATATTGC
This sequence comes from Brachypteracias leptosomus, assembly GCA_013401335.1. NCBI lineage: Eukaryota > Metazoa > Chordata > Aves > Coraciiformes > Brachypteraciidae > Brachypteracias > Brachypteracias leptosomus. Next base: position 184,488 of record VYZX01004439.1, on the reverse strand, counting down.
TACTGCCTCATAAACCAAGTCCAGCATTTCTGAGCAACGTGTCTTATCTGAAGAAAGAAGATAACAAGTCGAGATTGAAATTCCTCCAGGACATTGACATCTTGCTTCATGCTGATGTAGTAGAGACTCACAGCAAGGATCAGCACTGCACAAAATGAGAGCCACAGGAGCACAGGCAATCCAGATGATGACCTGTCATCTACTGAACGGTGATGAAGAGAAAAAAAGAAAGCAGCATTATTTTAGTGTCATCTTAAACACTTCCCAAATTTGACCCCCTGCTGATGCCTTTGTCCCATTTTTCTGGGAACAGCAGGGTAGACAGGGCTCTGGTTGTGACTACTTCTGTAGGCATCAGTTAAGTGATAGTGAGTCACACCTCCTGATGGAGGTGAATATAAAAGATCTCATCTAATGGAACACTTAAAGAGTTTAATTATATACAATAAGAACAGGATTACCATAGCTAATGCATGATCACAAGTTTCCCTCCAGAAATTATTTTTTATACCTTGATGATAAATGTTAAGTTAAATACTAGGAGAATATTAAGCTACCTCATCTAATTATTTAATGCTCACAAATGTTCCATAAAAGAGAAAAGATCTAGATTTCTGTACTTTTCCCTGGTAACTCAGCTTGTTTGGGGCTCCTGCTAATTACAATAAGAACTGGAACATGACTCCATTAACTAAGAGGCATATTTAGAAAGCTCTAGCAGATTTAACCTCTCTCTAAGTGCTAGGTGTGCTAATTACACTGGAACGTCTTCTACACTTGCTCTTAAGCAGGAGGGCACAATAAACATTTTTTCTTTTAAAATATAGTTCAAGTGTGTTTAAAGTGCTATAGGTCAGGCACAGAACACATGTGGAAATCAATGGGCTACATTTAGCTACATGGGTATCCATTCATGGGCCTCAGGGATCCAGTTTGACTCAGATCTGGCTGCTCTGTTTGACTGCATGGCCACTGCACAATTGGTATTATTTTATAAATCACTCGGAATATTAAACACGCAGCATAAAGCCAAATTCATGCCTGAATGAAACCTGTAGTGTGCAGCTATTTTCCTGCCATATGCACATAATCAATAAGAAGATAAAAATGTGGTGTGCATTATTATGGGTAAAGGGCCAACATTAGCTGTAACATATTTAAATTAGCTTCTACTATGAGCCCTGGAATACACACTAGTCAATTAAACTGTCATACAGATGTACAGAGAGGAAGGTAAAAGTCATAAAACCAAGCAGGAAACACATAATAATGTATCAAAAAGTGTATGGGGAAAAGGTAAAATGTTAATAGGCAGTCATTTTATAGCTAACCAGAAACCAGATCAATGTCCCATAATAGATCTGAGTGAATTATTTGCAGCAAATAATTTATTCATTTGAATTTAGCCCTTCTTTCTGTTTGTAAATTATCCATGAGCAGACTTCAATCTTTATAAATTTGTTTATTTGATATTATTTTATGAATGGTTCATATGAAGGTATTTAGCTAGGGAATTACTCACTGCTTTCCACTTTTGCAGATTTGTGTTTTGGAAGTTGGTATTTCCCTTCTTTGATCTCCCTCACCACATGATATCATCCTTGATTGGGTGATCACCTGCCTTTCAAAGCATGGACCTGGCTGATGAGCATACCTGGTAACAGTGAAACTTTTCTGTGAAAGCTAAACAGCTTTTCACATCAGTCTTTTTCTATGAAGTGCTTATAACCTTTTTTTAATCCTGCAAAAGTTACTTTCCATGTGAAATTTTTAAGTAATCTGAAATGCACATTTGGCTTTTCCTTATATCCTGACCATTGGGGAGTGTGTTCAGTCCAGAAACAGAAAAAAAGTCATGTGCAAGAATAATCCCACACACAAGATAGTGGTGAACTACGCTTACAACAGCTTCAGCATATCAAATCACTGCAATTATGTGCTTAAAGGTAAACTTGCTCTTTTCTAGATTACAATAGAAAATTAATGGTTAAATTTGTTAGTTAAATTGCTTATTGGAACAACACACTCAGCCCTGGCCATGTGCCCTGTCTAAGAAAAAGACAACTCATCTGAGAAAAGCACTGGACCGGGATACAGGAGATTTTGGTTCAGTTCCTGCCTTGGACATGTATTTCCACTGTCACCTGAGGGATATTTGGTCTTTCCTTTTCCACCTGGCTCTTTCCTGCCTATAATACCTTGCTCCTAGCCCAATAACTGCCTTAGCTGATGTTGCCTTTGGAATGGGCATGATTATAGGCAGTAACAACAGCTAGAAGGTATAGAGACATTTACTTGGGAGGCCTTTTGGCCTCCTAACTCTATGGCTCTGTGTATGTGCACAGATACATGTATATATGTATGCACATATATGTATGCACTCCACGCACTCCTCTCCCCTCACTGCATTGCATACAGCAGGGGCTGGATGTTGGCCATGGTCTCTAGAAATGATCACCATCATCAGAACATCCAGCTATGTACATTCTTCGCTTGAGGGCCTGTGAGGCTGGCTGGCCTCAAACATCCTTGCAAACAAAAAAGAAAAAAATCAGATTATTTTTGTTATTTCCACCCTGCTGCCAGCATATAAATGAATTGTCTCTTCCCTACATATGAAAGTCAGCAGGGAGAACTATTGTTTTGCTTGGGGTGCTTTCCCTGCATATCTTAGTGAAAAACCTGTATCTATTCCATTGCCATAAAATTTATTAATTGTATTTAAATTAAAAATAGCTTCAGGGATTTCATTTGTGTTTCCACTGTTTGTCTTACTAGATGTCTTGTTTAAAATACTGCACCAGACCTCATCAGCACCTTGTGCTTCATGTGCTGAGAAGAAAAAACAACAACCACTGACAGCACAAAATGCTTTGTCTAAGGAAGATATATTCACACGGTGCATCCCAGCAGCTGCAAAGCAAACTCGGGTTAGTGCCGTGGATGGCTCACAGTTATAATGTGAAACTTCAACTTACCCACTACGTAGTCACAGCAGGAAATAGCTAGAAAACAAAATGAAAATGTTCTTACTCCCCTGGAAAGGTCTCTTTGCAGCAGATGAATATGAAAGCAAGCACCAAGAGGTGCCTCTGAAATTGCCTGTTGCCTTATAGATGCTGGGCCACTTCTTACACTGCTTTTGACTGTACAGATTTATGTCAGATGGGGATCTACCCACCCCATGCAAACATGTAGATGTAGGTACACTTCAGGAAAGTGAGAAAAAATTATTGTATGGGTTGGTTCAGAGACAGAGATTGCTGCTGTTGCAGGGAGGTCAGGAGTCAGCTCTTGCAAAAAAGACCTCCCTACCACACATCATTTCTAGAAAGGAAAGGAGATAGATCAGCAGGCTGAGAGAACAATGAAAGTTAAGACAGCAAAGTCCAATGTCAGGTGCAACTTTCATCCAACAATATCCTGGAACTGCCTTTGTTTGGCAGCCAGGGCCCAAACACAATCCAGGATGAAAAGTAGAGAATGGAAAAATTTCTGTGGTGCCAGCCTCCACATTAATAACGTTGTGTGGGCAAACATCTAAATCACAGGCTGTTTGCCACACAGAATGCTAGTTATGGGTTAGGATAAAAGAGTCAGTCTTTGTCCTTGTAGCCCCTGCAGCTCAAGCATGTCTGTGCTGAATTCAGAGCCAACAAGAGATGAACCTAGTCACCCAGGCTTAACTGACTGCAGGTTTACCAGTGTTGATGTGGGGCCATGGATTCTGGCAGGGAGCTGAGGGAGGTATTAGCTCTCAACTAAATCCTGCTCTTGAGCAGTCAGATGAGCTTTGAAGAATTTAGGCCTGACTCACTGAGGCTTCCCAGGAGTTCAGTTCTGATGGGGAAGCCCAGGCCATGTCAACAACCTTATCAAGAAACAGCTTTTCCCTCCAGCATTAGGAGGCACCACAAACAACATATTGAGAAACCAATGAGAGGTCTGTTTACAGACACATCAGCAGATGCCAAGCCTTCTTTTCAGAAGCTGAGTAGCAGTCCAAACAGGTGTCTGACATAGAAATTTCACCATTCTCTCACCTGTGTTTTTACTGATGGATGTATCACAACCATATAATTTTAGTTCCCTAGCAACAAATACAATTTTTCTTAGTTGGGTTAGTTTGTGAAAATCAGAATGAAACAACAGTTCATATTTGGTTATGAATTGTATGTAGCACTTGGAGAAGTGTAAATTGGATTCTTGAGCTAGACCTCTGCTTAAGGTCACTCTGCAGAGATCTACCTGCAAACTGTTATTTTGGCTCTTGAATGAAAGATCAGAGGTTGTGTAAGCTTTATCATTCCTTGTGAGCCTTTGTTGGCAGAAATGGTTACATCCTGGCTGCTTTTAGCCCCAGTGGGCCAGCTAGGCTCAAAACTTGACTATTGTACCCTGTGACACGAATGCTGCTTAGAAACAATGAAAGGGCTGGCTTCCTCCCTGCCATTACATCCCAGTTACCCAGAATGACATAAGTGTGTTTACATTTGGTCTGAGATTCTTTCCTGCATGTGGAACCATTGCTCTGGGGTAGACCTGGGGCTCAGCCAAACCCATGGTCTTCAATGATCCCTGTGGGAGTTGACTCAGGAGTTCACTGTCAGAACAGCCCTGAGGCTGCTCTAACGTGGTGTCTCCTCCAGGGCAGGGAGGCCCTGTCCTCTGCTCTGTGCTGACCTCAAAATCACAAATAACATTATCAGAGGCGGAAGCTGATGTGGACAAGCAGGGTGGATGTTAAAAGCAATAAAGGTCATGCCAAAAGGCTTAGTAGCTTGATCGTACCATATTCAATTACTTCTTCTGGCTCACGAAATCGAACCCTTCTCTCTGCTTTCCGCCTTTCCCCCACGGCTTGGTCCACAGGTGGCCTTTTCCTCAGTATTGAAGGAGGATAGCTACTGTCATCTGTCTAAAGAGTTGATCAAAACACGAAACATAAAACACATGGCCATTCAAACTGGAGTAATACATCTGGCTGAAACTTTGACCTTTTGTGCCTATGTTACCATGTCTCTCAAAGGACATGATATGAAACACATCTGTTTTGACATTTATAGTCAGACCACTGTAGTATTTATAGCAAGAAAATATGGATATTCCTTCATTGTCATAGATCTTCAGTACTCTAAATCTGTCTTCTTAGGAAAAAGGTTGGTTAAAGTAATGGACAGCAAAGTGTTCAGGAAGGATTTCTCTAAATCAGAGTGAACGTTACTGAAGGTGGCTGCTCAACAGCCCTGGGGTAGATGGAGATAAATGGGATGTGAAATAAATTAATCATATCATTGGGAACACCTTTAAAATGTTCTTCTGATCTAACAGTTCCATTCTCAATGCAGTGTTGCCATTTCAACAACTGAGACTATGCAGCAGTCTTAGGTTCAGACACTATCTTGATGGGTATGAGAATTTGTTTGCACTTCAATGTCACAATTATGTTGTTCTGTTTTTTGCTTGGAAGTCACACTCAGTCTTTGATAATGGAATCAGATTGCTGTGGATTCTGCCAAATGACAAGAGACAGAGCTGCAACAATAGTATCAAGTCCCTCTTTGTGTAGGAATGTTCCCGCAGTCAACTCCTCAAACTGAATCCAAAGCATCTTGGTTCAGAGATTCCCACTGTCCTCTAGAAGTGGAGAGCAGATGGCAAGTTCTTTATTTTTCAAAGGCCTAAGTGGGTGGTGGAAATTCTCTATATTTTGTTTGTACTTTAGGATTGAAGTCATCATCTCTACCTCTTTCTCTCCCTTCCCTCTGCTAGGTAAAGGGTATTATTTCTTAGATGGTTTGTTTGCTCCTTCTGGTCACTGTCCCTGTCCCTGCTCCCTTTTTTCCCTTGTGTGTCATTTCCCTCCTCAGTGATTGTACTCTCCCTCCTCTGTGTTTCTCTTCCTTCTCTAATCTTTCTACTCTTCAATGCCTGTTTCTTTTCCCCACTTTTAATCTCAAATACCCCTGCCCTACACCTTTTCCCTTTACATGCTTTCCCCGCACTCACCATTTCACACATCCACTCCTTGGGATGCAGAGGCAAGATTAAGTCTCATTAACTACAGACTGGGGGTGTCAGACTGCAGATACAGAGGATCTACACAACATGCTCTGCATAATCTCAGAAAGGCACTTAACATAGCCAGTAGGAACTTCCATGGAGTGAGGAGCACCTTCAGCTTTGATACCTTCCCCTGAGGGATTTATAAAACAAATTTTGTTTTAACTTATCACTGATAAGGATGCTTTCTCTGATCTTGTGGTCATACAAGCATCTGTACCACCTCTGTCTCATGACCAGGGGAAGAGTGTGTTACAGCTCAGAAGCTGGAAGACCCATCCAGAGTATGCAAAACCCAGATTCAACATCTTTTTAGGTCCAAAGGAATGTGAATCCACATCTATTATATGCAGACCCTCATCATTTGAGTTGTGGTCCACACATGGGAGCAGGGAATCTCAGTCTCTACCACTGAAACCATATTGTTTGGCCTCCAATAATTAAATATTCATTGAGCTCAAGAGAGACAGAATGAACGAATGACTTTACACCCTGGTGTTTGGGTGGTCCCTTGGGGGTGGGAGAACTCTGCTCCTATCCTTGCTCCAATGAATACTTAATATGAAATACTAAAATATTCATTGGAGCAGCCACTGGGAACAGGGTCTCTCCACTACCAGGTGAGTACTCTAATCACTCTGCTATAGCCACACACACACTCTCTGGCATAATGAATTTTTAATTATTCTGTGTAAATTGAAACAGGTTTAGGGAGACATAGCCCAGCTCAGACTAGCAATGGTTATAGCTTACCTAGGAGGGCTCCTCTCATGGCACAACCAAGGATACAGAACCTAGTATTTGAAGAGATTTATAACTCCAAGTGTGGCTTCTGTCCATATGAGCTTTTCCAAACACTTAACAGCAACATCACACCAGAAGAGAAAAGCATTAAATGACTAGCTAGTTGGGTAGCACCTAGCCAAAGAAGACCTTAAAAAGGAAGTGGTATTTGCAATATTTACTAGACTTTAATAACTTATTGAAATCAAAGCTACATAGTGTCAGAAGAAATGACGCATTCTCCCCTCAGACAGCAACCTGGTGTTAACATACTGTGCCAAGGGCTGGAAACCTACCACAGTGCTAGTCGGGAAATTACATGCCCTTAAAAACAATTCATTTGTGAAAAGCTCCAGGCGTTGAACACAAGGATTCTATTGCCCATCAAAAGTTTACTTACCGGCAGCTCCTCAGCACTAGGATCAGAAGGTGGGACTGGACATATTTGGGACATGTACCCTGGATGCCAACATGAAGCCTCCCACACAAAGTTTCTGTTGGAAAGCCACTTGTTCAAGAAAATGAGGAGGACCAGGGGAAAGCGTCTGGAGATTCCTTTGCAGCGAGGACTGCCCAGGCAGTGCCACCCAGCAGACAGGAGCAGCAGCAAATGGCAGAGGAGTGGAAAGAAGAGTTTCCGCCTGTCTCACCAGTGTTGGCTTGGGAAGGATGACGTGACTTGAAATGTACTCAGTAGCCAAAAATAGCACATAGTGATAATACTGATTGTGCAGCTGGAGAGCAGGGCTTTCCTGGCAACTAGAAGGGGTCTGAATGGAGCAAATCACAGTTAAACACCCACATATTTATATGGGTAAATGTGAAATTGATGTTGTTCTTTTTATAATGATTGCTGCATTTCTATGATCATGTTGATCTGCTTTCCAGAAGCCATTCCCAATCTCAAAAATCTTGCAAGTGGGATTACTTTTAATTCTTCTCCCATTCCAAATATGTGGGTAAAGCCATCAGGAAATGATATAGATGTAGTGGGATCACATATATCTCCCTCCAGCACAGTTATGGCCTCACTTTATATGTTTTACAAATGAGATCCATTATTATAGTAATAAAGTGGGATTTTAACATTAGACATTTCTACAGATATTATAATAAGATTATTGATAGGAAGGGAGATGATTTACTGTTCAAGAGGCTTTAACAACTCCTTGTCAAATGCTGAAGGCTGGTCATCATCAAATGTACAATTTCCAGCCAGAAATACCTGCCACGACTGTTGAAATATGGTGGTTTACTACCTCTACGAGCACAAGCTTGTGGTTTTTTTTGTTGTTCTTTTCCTAAAGCTATTTATTTACTATAACATGTCTAAAGTACTCTAGTTTTGTGTTATTTTCCAGGTGGTTGGATGGGTTGTCCCACACATGCTCAGACAGGCCTGCATTTTGCACTTACCCAGGGGAGGAAGGGTTGCAAGATGCTTACATTAGCACTAGGAACTAGAGGGCACAGAAGCTCCGTGGGCTTCATTGCTTAAACATTCCTTTCAGTGATCTGGGGAGTGAGTGAGTAGATGGGAAGGGCTGGGTTCCTACCCCAGAAAAAATTGTGTCAACACAGCAGGGGAGGCATCTGTGACTGATGTGGGATCAGCAGTTCCCTTGAGCCTTGCTGATCCCCACAGCTCAGCCTCTGCACAGGTCTGCAGTGCTTGCAGGGGCTGTTGTCCTCAAGCCCTTTCCCTTTTCAGTGGTGAGAGCAGTTTCAACATGGAGAAGAAAAGATTTTGCTGTCCTGGGTCTCTTCACTGAATGCATCACATCTAAAAGCCACTTGGAGAGAGTTACCTTACCTTCTCTTTCCTGTGCATTGGGGTGCTGGAGGGCTTTTCCTCATGCTGCAACCAGCTCACAGCCGCAGGGCTTGGGAAATGCCCTCAAAATCCCCTCTCTGGTGTGTCCTGCAAGTGTTTCACAGCAGTTATTTTGGGATATCTCAGCTGAGCTTTGGTAGGGAAAGTAATTCAAAATTTTGTTTGTAGTAGACCCTAGAGAGGAAGATGACAAACCATGTCAAAACCATATCCAAACCATGGTCCCTAGCTTATCCTCTGGTTCCTCCTTCCTCCTGTTGTGAAAATCACTAGTTAATAATTAATATAAGATGGAATTTACCTGCCTACTTTGGCCAGCAAAACTGATGGAAGAGGGAAGTCAAGCTTCAGTCTTTGTCTAGCTTTCACTTTCTCCATGTGAATTGTCTCATTTATTTTTACTCGTGCCACCCAGCAAGGCACGTAAGAAGGTTTTGTGCAGCCTCTTATTCCCGCAGAGAGCGGCAGTGAGCTCATGAGCTTTTAGACCTGAATGAAAAACCTTGTTCCTGTCTTTTTCATGGAATCTATTTTTATTGAAAGAAAGGTCTCGCATTTTTCTAAACAATTGGACAGGAATGTCTTGGTATTTTCTTTTAAAAAACACTGCAAAAAAGTCGAGGGGGTTTGTTGTTTTCAAGAAATGGACATATGGAGGCAATATTTATAATTTTCAATGCCAGAAACCATTTATTTTCAGGTCTAGATTCCTCTTAAATGTAAACAATTTTTCTGTTTGCTTGATTGAAACATAATTGGCCAGTTTATAAATGTTTTCATGAAAGATTGCTATCCAAATGCTAGAAATGATCATTTCATAGTGCCGTTCTCACTTTTATCCCTCAATGTGTTAATTATATTGATAGTAATGGTTGTAAATGCTTGAATAATTAGTAGTTACCTGGGCACTTGAGTTCCAGTGGATAAAGATGTCAGGAGTTCAGATCTCATAACAGGGACAGATCCATTCCTACTAAGTGCTTTTGATTGCAATTTAACAACCTAAAACTGGATATACATTAGGAATAAAACACAGTTTAATGCATGAAGTGAAATATTTCAGGGAAATAACCACTAGCCTCTGAAATCACTGGTAATAAATAATAGTTACAATAGTGGGGTAATTTCTGCTTTGGAAGCTGAAAGAATTTCCTTTAACATTGCCCTTCTTTTAAAAGTAATTTTTCATCTAAGCTTTGATCTCATTTTATGCAACATATGTCAGAAGCAAAGCTGGACAAAGAACTCATAAATGAATTATTTAGCTGATGAGTGTCACCTCTATTTCTATCAGCTAATTGTTCACAAATAGACAGTGACTTTTGTGAACATATTCATTATTCAGATTTATTCAGCGGATAATTGCTGGGAGTAATTCTTTTTTCTGTAGATTGCTTGGAAGCATTTCACTGTGAACATTTAATAGTAAAAATCTATCCAGGCTTTCAATACAAGACAAACTAAAAATATCTGTAACTACTGATGGAGTCCTTAAACACAAACAATATAGTGGAGTCTTAATGAGCAACGCCAGCATTTTCAGGAAGGCCTCCACTACTTCTATGGTACATAGCAGGGAAAGCAAAGACATCTCAATAATCTGTGTTGTGCTGACTTTGAAGGGTGCACACTGTATATGCAAATAAGTTTTTACAAGAAAAGGGTTGCTTAAATGTTTGCTCAGCAGAAAAACAAAGCAAGGCAGAACAAAACATGATTGACTTCCCAGTGAATAAATACAAACAGTTCACACAAAGGAACTAACTGCATAGCCAGTATTTTTCTGCAATACACCAATCGAGGATATCTAGGAAATAAACATAACATGATAAAACAATTTTACACTCAGAGGATAGCTGTGTAACCATATGAACTCTTTTTCCATTTCCTTCTGTGAGAATAAATATTCTAGACAAGCAAAGTACTTCGTAAATGATGCTTTTGTGGGGATTCGTCTGGCCTGGTTCAATTATTTTGAAACCTAGCAATTTTCTCATATCATTGAATCTGGTTTTATTGCAAATAGGGTCATAGAAATAGTCACTCATTGCGATAATGGACTTAGTTTATCTTAACTATTAACACTTCCCATAGGTTTACACACACGTATATATTCAATATTTATGGGCATGCACAGTGCATATATATTAATAATGAAGCAACTTTATCTCTAACAATCTGAAAACAAAATCACGTAATACCATACAGTGCGGGGTGCAGTGGTAACTGGAAGCAGCATATCAGGGTAACAGAACAGAAAAGGAATAAATAAATTAGAAGGGAGTCTTCCATATCTTCTTCAACTTTCAGTGTGTCAGTTGAGCCTTTGTTCAATATTCCACCTTTTGTGGTTCTATGTGCTCTTGATTAATAATTTAGAGATGCACCTTTTGGCAGCAAGGTAAGTTTTGTGTTTGCCAAGAGTGATTTTCCAGCAGTCAGGGAATACATCAGGAAATAAAAGGGCAAATTGCCCCACAGAGTGTAGTTAGCTGTGTGCCCTCCTTCTTTATGTGACTCTACAGAAACAGTTTACTGCTGAAAGTTGTGGGACACCTGTGATGTGTTGTATGACACCACTTCTGCCCCTCAGACTTTCCAGAGAGGAAAACATTGTATAAGTCCCAACCCCAAGACAAAACTCAGCCCTTTGGACTGTGCATTTCCATGTGTATTCCACAACCAGAAGGATCATGATTGACCCGTCATCTGATGGCCACTCCAAAATGGGGCATTTTTTGTGGATCTGGGGAAAGAAAAAGACCAACAGCAAAGAATAACGGAGATAGAGCAATGAATAGGAAGACAGTCTGATAACACTTGGTGTGTGTAGCTAGCTGGGCTGAAAGCAATCAGTTTTCCTTTCTATATATTCATGAATTCCTGTGATACCCAGAGATCTGCGTACCCAGGTGCGTTTGTCCCCAAGGAGGGGCGGTGTGGTCAACAAAAAGTGCAACAGCAAGAGTCCCTGTGGTGCTCCATGAAGGACCCACAAGCTTATCCTTCCCTTGAGACTTTTTCTTTGCCTTTAAGATATTGTTATCCTGTGCTGGAAGTTTTCATGATCACACAGATTTATAAGCTCCCCTTTGATGCAGGTATGCAAACCTGGGGCCATCATCCAGGCCTGGGTTGCTACTCTCTGCAAAAATGACATTAGCCATGTTAATATCACATGGAGTCATCTGATCCAGCACAACAGAACTCATATCTGAAGGCAGAGCCCTGGCTTTGTTTGTGGATGTAGCAGGTCCTTCTGAGTGATGATTATCTTCCTGGAGCTGTGGCACCAGTTTCAAATCCACAGCGTGCAGGGGTTTGTACTGGTTTTGAATTAACTCTTTTCTAAGGCAAAGACACAAGCACTGAGCAGAATGTGTAGTAGGGTTTTGTGTTATGGTAGAACATCGTTGCTCCAGAGCACAGCAATTTCTACTCTACTGAGACTGGCTAGAAATGATTTAACTCTGTTGAGGTACCTGGTCTCAATTAATCCCTGGCATGAATCCATTGACTTATAAAAAGCATGGATCTGTCTCCATTTCTTAAGATTGCCTCTTTTATTCATGTGCCTTTCTGGGTAGATGTTACAAATAACCACAGAGTACTTGTGAAGATATATAGTAAACACAGAGAGAATTTTTGGCTGCTGAAATGAACTTTCTAAATAATTACAGAATGATTCCACATCCATTTCATAATTAGACTCCTGAGATTACAGCCAAGTTATTATTTGTGATTCAACATGCATTTTTATTTTGGAAATGTCCCATTAGCCATTAGGTTTATTCCACCTGAGGTTTTCTAATTCATTCTGTTCATCCTACCGTTGGGAACTTAAATGTAAAGCGTGTATTGATCGGATGAGTTACCAAGTAACCAAATGCTAATATCTGCTGTTGGCTCACTGATTCCACATCAGCCAGTCCTGTTGATGTAGGAGATGAACAGAACTGGATCAAGTGAGGTCATTCTGAATCAGCTTTTGTCACGTGTTTATATTTTAGGAACAAAAAGGCATGGAACTGGAACTACTGCTTAGAGCATCTGGGCTGCTATTGATGGCAGGACTGCCATCAGCCATGAGATTAATGAGAAGGATGAACCCACTGCCGGCAGGAGCTGGCATAATATGGAAAGTGAAGTAAAAAAGACATGAAAAGAAAACCCCTTAGCAACAGCGAAAGCAGAATTATCTTCAGGAGTTTTAGCAGTAATTGCTTTATGCTCTCTACTGTGTTGACTGGGGTTTCTGTTACAACTCACCATTTTCCCGGGTGAGTTTTGGCCTGACAACGATTCAGGCTGGGATGACTGCAGGGTATAGCTTAAAAAGGGGATTAGTGGCCTTGTCTAAATCCCAGATATCAAAAGGATCCTATTGACTTCTGTGGGCCACTATCTGTCTTTAATGGATTTTAGAAACCTGGTAGCCATTAATGCCAGACTGGTCCTGAGAAGAGCAGCAAGTAGGACTGACAGCAATAGGAAGGGAAGGAGCTGAGGGAATCGTCAAGCACCTAGATGCAGACATTGGTACACAGGATGATTTGAAAGCACTGATGTAAATGCTCTTGAGCTCCGCTCCACTTGCAGTGTCACCTTGGAAAGGGATTAGACTAGATTAATGACATGAAAGAAAAACAGGAAAATGGAGAAAAGAGCAGATTGAAGAGCAATAAAGGCACAAATGAGGAAAATATGCATGAATTGGAAAGAGTTTGGATGGTGATAGTGGAGGATGAAGAATATAAAAAGCCAAGCAGCAAAGCCAAGTGGCAAATCCCTCTGTCATTGGCAGCCACTTTACATTAATGTTAAGCCTATTAATGCCAATATTTGTCCTGGATTTAATTTTTTGTAAATAGTATGTAAGTCTCCCTTCTCCACCTCTCCAAGCCCTGGAGGCTGGTGTTTTCAGAGTAAAACAAGTAGGTTTAACAAAGAGTAATTGGTACAATTTCCAAAACTGGCCAAGTGCTTCTGGACCCTATATTCAATTGCATCTCAATTTAAGCTGAGGCGAGAAAACTAAGCAAAGGAAAATTCAGGCAGCACATCAAAGAACACTCGCTTGTGGACGTCAGGATATACAGATAAGTCAAGTTGAAAACCAGTTATATTTTGCAAAGGCAAGCTGAAGATTTTGTTCCAAAGCAGAGCATCCTTTGGCAGGCCTGCAGAAGTGTCAGAGGGTCCTGCTCACACCAAGACAATTTCTGTCTTACAATGGGGAGAGCAGCATGGGCTCTTACTGAACAGTGGGGAACTAGGGACCAGCTTTGATTCCTGGCTGCTTTGGATCAGGTCCTTAAAATGCTCCTAGGAGGCAGCTTGTTTCTAGCTGGCTTTTAACATTTACAACCCTTTCTCTCTTCCCCGCCTTCTCTCTCCTTCATTCTTATTGGAAATTTGGTCCAGGACCAGGAAACCTCTCAGCTTAAATTAATAAGTTGGTCAGAATCATCTCTGCTTTGAGAAATGGGCTTTTTCTGATGTGGTGTGTTTTCATCAGCATATTTTTCATCATCTCAAATGTATGAGCCTTTCAATCAGTCTTCTCAATGAAACAATGGAAATTACATTGCCTTTTCTTTTAAAGCCAGACAAATGCAAAAGCAAGGAATAAGCTTCATAGGACAGCTACGGAGATGGTGAATTAATAGCATCTGAAGGGAGGAGAATTGAAACTGAGCTCTTGGTCTATCTTATGATTCTGGCTACGTGGCTGTAGCAACACTTCTGGGTACAGAGAGCTGGTTCAGCGTCTTGCATTGTCTCTTTCATGTGTTATACCCACTCTAGCAAGCATTTCTGGGAGAAGTATTGAGTCTGGGGTGCTCTTATGCTCTCTACCTAGTGCTAGCATTTCTCCCTGAGTATTGGAGAGCTGGAAAAAATTAGATCCTTTTTGAAGCAAACCGGGCCAAACGGCTCTTTCCAGCTCTGAAGTAAAGATGATGGAAAGGCAACGCCACCACTCCTCCTTCCCAGAAGAAGATTTCTCCTGCTTCTGTGACTCCCTTGAGGCTGTAGAACTGAAACATCTTTTCCTGCTTTTGGTAAGCTTTGTCACTGCTACACGGAAAATGCCAGAGCTAGGAAATAGTGTCAGCCTCTTTGATGGATGTATTTGACTGCTCAAATACAAAAGTTATTAGCAAGGAATACTATAAGACTTGTTGTGGAAAAGTTGCCCTCTATTTGACTGATATATTTCTTTACAAGTCTTTTTTTGTGCAACATTTCTCAAAGAAAGTAAAAGGATACCTAGGTGTTCCACACTCAGGGATGCCACTGACTTCAATGAAGAGTTCTGCATGTGGAACCCAGGCAGGATTTCACCTCTGCTACTCACATCTTTAAGACTGATAGATCTCCATTAAAGGAGCAAAATTTCTCTCTGTTAGGGCAGCTGAGGTCAAGCTTCCTTTCTACTTACACCCCTAAAGAATATTGCAGTGAATGGAAATCTGTTAGAGCATGTGTAATGGCATTTGTTGTTTGGTTAAGTGAAGTAATATAGATCACAAAGACTGGAGCAAGGTACTGTTGAATTCAAAACACAGATATCAAGCTTCTTATGTGATTGGAGCAATAATTTCTGTCATTGTCTGGTTCAAGTAATGTTACTGTGAGGGGCACAATCTGACTGTAAGGTTGGCATTCTGCTCTCTTGAGCTATGGCTCTACTGGCTTCTGCCAAAAGGCCAAGTAATTTCATCTGTCACATTCCCACTGCCTGGTCTGCTGTCATTAGCTTATTACAACTGCTGAATTTCTAGAATTTTGACACTCCTGATGCACTAACACACAGCATAACCCAAATAATATACTCTGCTTACAATATACAAGCGAAGAAATTATCTGTCTGCTTCACGCTTCTCTTTAAATGAATTTTCTTCACATCCATACACCTCTGCACAATGACATCTGGTTCCCATTTGTAAGCCCAGTAGCCAGCTTACTTCTCACTTGCTCCTCCAGCCTGGGTTCCTTCAGGCTGTACTGGGTGACTTTGCCTGGCATTTGTCATGGTGGCAGCAAACACTGCAGACCTGGCTGCAGCTGACTACCAGAGATTGATGAGTGATCCAGGTGTTAGGTGCCTCTCCTGTTTCAGATAGGTGGGTATATTGAGAAAGACACGCTTTCTTGAAGCCTGCAAATTTTACTTGCATGCAAAACACACTAAAGCACATACAAAAAGCACATCTGAGACTAGAAGAGGAGAGGATTTCCTCAAACTAACCCATATGAAGGTGGCCCCTGGAGCCACCACTCTGCCATGTCTTCCAGGACAGTATGGTGTGAACCAGCACCAGTGTTGGAGAAGGAGACCAAGTCAGCATTGGGCTAATCAAGGCTGATGGGTTTACATGGCAGTGATAGACTATTGGTTCTGTGTTCCCCACTGCTATTTCAGAAAGGACACCTGCAGCTCCTTTGCCTTTACCAAATAGAAACCAAACAACCTGCAAGGCTGCAAAATGGCACCACTTTCTTTTTTTCTGGGGATGTGCAACATAAATAAGCAGTATAGAGGGGGAAAAATAAAGGGGATTTGGAGAATTTGGAGCAGGTGGCATTGGGGGTTTTCACCTTTACTTGTCAGTTCGGAGTTGCATTTTGTGGCAGTGTGTAGTGGTGGAAATGGACTGGCCCTGGAAAGGAGAAGCAAGTGCTCCAGTGTACCAAGCAGCTCTCAGCTCTTTGAGCCTTCTGCTTACACAGGAATCTCTGATAAAATGAAGGCTGGAAATGGCTTGAGGATGAATTCCTCCGAATCTTGGCTCTGCCCAACAGTCCATGCAGTAATAGCTCTGGCTTTAGGCATGTGCAACCAAATCCCTCTTATCTGAAATCTTTGCTTTATTTGCTTCCCCAAAAGTAAAGTAGCTGCTCCAGGATGCATATGAAGCACTTTGCAAATTCAGATAGTTGTCAAAACATTTTATGGCAAAACATTCCTGTCTGAATAATGACCTATTCACTCTAGGTGCTTTATATGAGCAAAATGGAGGTTAATTCCTTGGTTTGGGAATGGTATTAGGAAGGGAACACTCAGCTTTCCTAATCTACACAGCATTAAGCAGGTCATACTTCCTTTCTGGAGTTAAAGTGGGTTGTTTGAGATAAAAAATGTTGTCTACCTTGTTTTTAACATTAATGGCAAAACAGGCTGTTTGAGGAACAGGTGGTTATATTACTTTTATACCGATTCCATTCTAAATAGTCTGCTAAGATATTTTATTGTAGCTCCCAATAATGGCTATTATTGATCATAAATAATATGTTCATTTTCATGTGTCTTTTTTAAGACCAGGGCTGTGTAAGAACTATAGATACTGGTAAAGAAACTGTTCCTGCCCTGCAGTCTGTATAAACTGAAGGAGCAATGCCAGTTTACACTAGGCTAGGGATTTGGCCCACAGTTTCCAGAGAAGCTGAACACACAGTGTAAGGGAAAAGCAGAAAAGAAGCCACAGCATTTTGACAGAAGCAGGTTAAGCCCAGAAGCTCTCTCCACGCTAGCTGATGTAGGCAAGAGCACAAAACCGTTTTCAGACATACCTGTTGGTCACGATGAAAAACGTCGACAGCATCTCACACTGACTTGTCTAGCTTGGGAGGCCTGCTCAGAAAATCCTTCATCAGAGCAGCAGCTGTCTCTTTCCCCTGAGCAAATTCCTTTAAAGCTGTCAAAGATGCTGTAATCAGACTAGGTCATCAAAACCGGTCCTCCTGAGGACTGGAAATAAGATCCAGAGATGAGCATTCAGCTACATGGGCAAGGTTTAAAACACTAAAGTTTCCATTGAAATTAAATGAAGGGACTGTAATTGCTGTGAAAGAAAAGCGAAGCAATCACTGGGAGAGCCCGAAAGCTTTCAAACTACCTCCTGAAATGATGCTGGCTGTAAAGCAGGGATCTATGTACCACATAACAGAATCTGATAATGGAGCAGAGCTTTTACCAGGAAACTAACTTAGATAACTACTGGAGCATATGCTTGTGTGGCTCCTGGAGCTAAGGCAAATTTTAATAGAGATTTCACCACACAGTTGAGTAATTTTATTACTGGGTTAAATAAAAAAGGTTAATAAAGTAATAAAAATGGATTCTTTGTCTTCTTGACTTCAAAACATGAAGCTGTGGTCAATATGTTTAATAATTTGTAAATAGAGTGGAACAAAGCACAATAGTGACCACTGAGAGGGGATTGCTTGGCATTTGCACCCTCTCTTGTACTAGTGCTTGCATCAGCAGTTTTGCAGCTTCCATACATCATTTGTTAGTAAGGAAGAGAAAATGAACTGAATTCCTATCTTGTGCAATGTTTGCCTGCTGTTACTGGAGTTACAGCTGGGATAAATTTGGCCTGCATTTTACTAAACCCAGTCTTGGATAAAATTAAAGAGTATCAATATATTTGATTTTAGTTGAATTTACAGTATAAAACTATTGCTTATAGTGTCTCTGATTTTAGGTGATTGATCCCTGCTTGAGGAATAATATTAGAGTAAATAGATTAAAATGCTTCTCCAGTGCTCTGGCATTATACCAGATACTGCTTCCCAATTCTTTCCTATTGCTCAAACTTTTTAAAAAAGAAATCATCACAGTGCATGGTATGAATATTTGCATAACTACAGAAAAAACAAGGGATATACACCCTCTCTCCTAGGGAGGAATAGTGGATTGATGGGAAAATCACTGACTAATGTGACACTTGATGTGCTGACAATCTAGTGAGCTCTTTGCTACTGCTGGGGTGACAGCTGCCCAGGAGGAGCAGGCAGTGCCCTGGGCACTGTGGTGGGCACAGGTGAGGGGTGGGGATAGAGTGCCAGGCTGCCTAAACTGAAACCAGCAGCCAGTATTGAAGGGGAGGGATTTTTTTTTTTAAAAAACAGAGAACATGAAGGTAACACACTCCACTGAGCTTCTGAAAAAAGATAGTTGGAGGAGAGGTTGTTGAAGCACAGGAGAGGTGGTGTGTCGTGGGGTCTTGGAAATCTCTAAAGGAGGTACGGACACACTGGAGCAGTAAGGGACAGGGAAAGCTGGTGGAGGCAAGGGGTGGGCAGCAGTCCCAGGAGCTGGATCATTAGTGATACTGAGGAATTCATTTCCCATTTCTGTTTGCTGTGTTAATCAAAGTCTCCAAGAGTATTTTACCCAACTGTTTCTGTACTGATTTTCCCATCTGTCAGAAAGGGAAACTGAGGCACCAAGTTGCAAAGTGACTCGCCCAGGGACACTCAGCAAACCAGCAGCAGAGTTGAGTGCTGGGATCGACTGATTGCTCACCTCTCCTCCTACAAAATCCCTCACTACCAGAGACAGGTGACTGCTCTGGGGTGCTTCAACAAAAGGCTTCCTCAGACTGTGAAGCTCAAAATTATCCTGGGAGAGCACACGAAGAATAATCAGGGCACAAAACCTATGGGAAATGTTGGTATAAATCCTGCAACACTGAAGAGCAACTTTGGGAAAGCTTTGCATTGAGGCAGAGCAGAGTATGGAGCAGATAGCAGAGAGGAATATTGCCATATATATAAAGCCATATACTCAAGCCTGAACCCTCTCAAAGAACAACACCCACCAAAGGCACTGTGCTTGGGTGAGCCACAGGGCTTCCTCAGCTGTTTATCCTAGTGAGGAATATTTAACAACCCAGTCAACTGGCTGAAGCTCAACTGAAAAACCACAGTGCAAAAAGCACAGGAGACGGAGCCACTGCAATAAACACAAGGCTGTCTTGATTTTTTCCCATGCCTAATTATACATATGCTCAGAATTCCTGGGACTCTATTATAAACTTAAAGTTGTTTTTCCTTCCCCAAAGGCTTTGTCCCTGAGTTAAGCAACCAAGAGCAAAACAAGTATCTTTACTCGTCAGCTCCTGAGCCACATTATTCCCCTATCGAATCTGGCAGCTTCCAGCCTTCCCAACACTATAATTAGAGCATCTCGCAGCCATTGAAATAGCACTGACCCTCACCACAGAGCTGACCCGCCTGCTTTACAGCTCTCATCTGTCACGCACAGCAGCTCTCTGCCCACGCAAAGCAAGCCACAGACGGGATGAGGGTTTTGCATTTCGTCCGTGCCTGGCCTGTAGCCTGGGTCCATACATCACCCCAGCTCCTGCACACCCTGCACTGTGTCATGAGAGGCTTGCTGTGCTCCAGTTTGCTGCTGGAGTGGAGGAGCTGGGTGAAATGGGGAGCTGGAGGAAGGAAATACTTTAATTTGACATCCCTTCACCCAGGCTATGTCTTGAATTAGTGCATGAAACTCAGCTCTTCTGTCAACATTTTGTTTGATTGGTTTGATATAAATTTGATTGGTTTGATATCTAGGAACATGCAGGGAGGCTGTGGCTGACTGTACAGGCAGCTGATTTAGGGAGAGCTGAGACCCTATGATAAATTAACACAGCCTGGTTTCCTTCAATCTGTGCTGTTTGTTCAGGCTTCCTGCTCCAGAAACCTCTCACTGAGCACTGGGAAACCTCTGTCACCTCCTGGACTCCCTGCAAGGGCTGGGGTGAGAGGAAGGAACAAAGGGTTTCCCTGACAAGCAAGTATTGCCATGTTGTAGGTTAATGGACTAAATTTGCCCTCAATCTGCTTTGAACAGCCAGATGGATTCAAAGTTCTCTCAGTATTTTGCCAAGTTTCATTTAAAGGACTGTATCCTCTTTAGTAAATAGGGTGAATAAGGAGCCAGGAGAGGTGTAGGCAGTCACAGGGACCAGTTATCCCATCCTAAGAGCTCTAAACAGATAGGCTAATAGCCCCCTGACAAGCTTTCTCCAGGGAGTCATGGTGGCTACCTTAGGTAAGGTAAGTGTCTGAGTTTTATGTGGCTGAGAAGATAAGTAGACTGGGTACCCCCTGAGTGGGACCAGATTAGTGTAAGGAGCCACCCTCTGTGGTTTCATTGCTGGGTGCACATTGGATTTGGCTGTCTTGGAAACCACAGGCTGTGAGGGTTCAAGTGCTCTGCCACATGGGGAACTGAGCATGGACCAGGACTTCTGTTTTATTCCCTGTCTTCCTTATCATACATGGACTATTGTGCTGTAGATGCAGCATCCCTCTCTCCCTCCCTCTTCAGCTTCTTCCCGTGCTTACCAGCCCAAACTAGAAAAGCTGCAAAAGGTCCAGCTTCATTTCAACTCCTCTTTGTGTCAGTCAACTGGCAAAACTCGACAGCAAATCCATGCTTGTCTGGATGGAGTAAAACCATGAACACTTTCAACCTGTGTAGCATTTTCCCCACCTCAAAAAAGTTTCTCTCACTAACTGCAAAATCAACACTTAGCTGCTCTGACATTTGCTGCCCTGCAGATACCCCACCTCAGTACATCACCCCAGGCTTCCACTACAGTCAAGGGAGACAAACAAGTGCTTTTAGGGGCAATTCATCCACCCTAACTTGAATGTTTACGTCAGCAGCAGAGGGGTCCTATCCGTTAGATGCCTGTTCCTCTCCCCTTAGCATGAAGGACTAGCTCTGATACAGATGTCTCCACTCAGCCAGCTGGATCACACCTACCTTATGCTCAGGCGATTTTTTTTTTCCTGAAGACCAGAATGACATTTTAATATGTATTTCTGGGAGGCATGGGAGGGAGAGATCTCTTCAGGGTGACCTTGCACTGAATGTGAGTTCTCTGTGGTGAATTTGCTGGGCTGCAAGGGGAAGGGCAAAGAGGATTTACCACAGTGCAAACTAACCCCCATATCAAAGTCTCAGCGCAAAGCTACCCAGGTGAGCTACATCTGCCCTGTATCAGCACCTCTTTACATCTCCCTCTCTCTTAGTAACTGCATTTCAGAGAGTTAATTTTAAATGTAAACCAAGGCTCTTTCCCCTCTTCTGGAGTCTCTCTTTGTTTATCAGAACATAATTTACATTTTCTTTTACTTTTATGGGACGTTTGTATTTCCATGTATGACAGCAGTGTACAGAACAGACATCTGAGTGGGTGAAGTGGAATTTTGATTTATTGGAGGAGAGTGCATTATTAGTAAATTCAAGAGACTAAATCTGCCATGGAGAGGACTTCTTTTGTTTCCATCATCAAGTCAGACATTATATCCTGTCAAACATCCCAAGGGACACTTTTGCTCCAGGCAACAGAGGTAATAACTCTGCTCAGAAATTCACTTTATGCTGAAGTCTTCATCTTACAAAGCCTTCAACTCTTGTTCAAATGTGGGACACAAGTGAAAGAGAATAAAAATAGGAAATAATCCTTAATCTTACCAGCCCTGTGATGTCCCTGTTTTTTCAGCACAGGTTGTGAGGTTCTTCATGTGAACTTTTTCTGCTGGTATGATCCCATGGCTGAGGGTGGTGTTGCATGATGGAATTTTCAGATTTGGATGCAGTGTCCCAGCATTGCAAACATTGGCTGGCAGCGTCCTGCTGCTACTATGATCACTTCATCACCTTCCAGTCCTCAGAATAACTATGACGCTTGTTATTAAAAGAGGGATGGATTCTCCTTCTTGCTTTTATCACCTTGTCTGGTGGGTTATGTAATGGAGAAGTGGCCTCTCATTCTTGGACACCCTAGCATTGCTCCTGGGCCACGGGCTCAGCACGGTGGTCATTGCACTTACACAGAGGGAAACCATGGTCAGACCCCTCACCCCAATGCCTCCACTTCATTGTTACCACTGCTATCTACAACACTATTACCATGCAGGTCACTTGTTGCTGGATTAAATATGCTCAGCTTTGGTGATGTTTGTGGAGAGCCACCACCTCTGCAGTGCATCTGTTCCTTCACTGGGAGCGTTCATTTGCTGAAAGTCCTTTCTTTAATGAAGTCAGCGATACATGTAATGCAGGAAATTACGTCAGATAACAACAGTATTTTACAGCATGTAGTCAGTTTTGGGCTGTGCTGGTGCCATCACTGTGACACTAGCCTATGGCAAACCAAGCCATGCCCCAAGGGCAGTTTTTAACCAGAGCCCACAACCTGGAGAGGAGCCTGTCTTAAGCTGGAGTGTTACTCCTCCTGCTTTTCAAACAGCCCTGTGGCCTTTCTGCTCTTGACAGAGATGTGGTGACCAACTGCAACATTCAACCACTGATTTTTGGCCCTCTTTCAGGCTTCATAGGTCAAAGTAACCCCCTGTTAGTGTGTTTGAATGAAGCTCACGTAAGCTTGTAGAGGGCATGTTTGGTGTGTGTTGACTAAATAAATACACTGTATAGTGACTTCTGCAAAGTGGAGGGAGACTCACTAAGCAGCCAGCTATTTATGAATAAATATATCTATTCAGAGGGGGAATCACATAAAACAATGGTCTGTCAGGGGCTGGTAATTTAAAATGCAGCAGGCAGACTGTTGCTCACATTAGTAACCTACAAGACATATTGCTTAAATAGCACAATCAGCCCCAACCAGCTCCTTGGGAATTACTGAACCATTTGTGGCCTGCTTCATTCTTAGAGAAACTTGCTCTCTATTGTATCTGTTTTCTTTATTTACATAAACTTGATAACTTTAAGTGGCTATAGTTTCATTTAAATCATATGCTTTTCATTTACAGAAAGCCACATATGTAGTCAGCTCTTAATATTACTTACTTTGGGCTCCTGGTAAGGTAATAATATTTAACAGTTTAGTACTGTACAATTTGAATCATTTAATCTCTGGTGTGCAACTGTTTCTTCTCACTGCTAAATTTGGAGCTAAACTGTATGCATTTCCTGTGTATTAACTGTGTCTTTTGCTAAGAATTTGGTGCTTATATAATCCCCTTAATTTTGCAAATACCACAGTAGTACCACAGACACTGTAATGATGGGAATGATGGGCTCTGTTTATAAGGTGGCCTTTTTTCTAACAAAGAGCTATACAGAAAATGGAGTTTAGATCATATGTTTGAAGTAAGAGGTGGACTTTTGGGGAGAGTTTGGCAGGTCATCATCTGGTCTCAGCTACAAATGAAATAGCTCCGTCAAATGCAACAAAAGGTGATAATTTAGACCAACTTGTCCGAACATGAACTTGAGCAGAATAATCACACAACTGAAAAAAATGTAAAGGAAAAGCCAGTTTTCCTTCTTTGTAGTTAAAGGTGGCCCTATTCTTGAAATGGCTTATGCAAAGTTTCTGTTTCTAGTCCAGACTGGAATAAATACTATCTCAGAAAGACTAGAAGGAAAACCAGCTTTTAAATACACAGCTAAAATGTGAACTTGAATAGCATGAGTAGCTGACCTCTGATGGCCGGTGGGGAGGACGAGAGTCTGCTGGAGCAGCCAGCTAAGGCATGCCGTCTGGATTTAGCATAGGCATAAGGAACAAACCAACCAGAAGAAAGTCACCCAGTAGTTTGTGGGGTGTGATCTGAGTCATTTTTATTTTTATTTTTTAAGTAGTTCAGGACTGTTCTGATATATTCAGCAACCAGTAGGATGGAAGGCATAGGAGAGTAGTTTTTCACTTAACTGTATCTGCCACATTCACCTTCAGGACCTGCCTCCTTCATCCAGTCCTCTCTTGAACCCCAAACTATTTCCACAATATATCTGCTCTCAGTCCTGGGATCATCATCAGTGATGCCGATTCCAAGTGAAAGTGCTCAGTCTTTCTCTCCTTAACCCTTCACTCACCCCATTTCCATCAACTGTACCACGCTTGTGCAAGTGAGTGAGCTGAGCTGAATAATAGCAACAACAACAGCAGGGTTGTTGTCCACCCAAGTGAAATGAAAATGAAATAAAAGGTTGTTTTGACTCTTGTTTTTAAACTTTTCAGTGACTTTTTCTCTAACATCTTTTGACTGGACAGGATACTAACAGTGCTCATGGAGATTGTATTGTCTCAAAATGACAGCCCTTAAAATCAGTGACGAAGAAATGGATTTGGAGATCTGCTGAATAATGACCGAGAAGCAAAAGGATGCACTAGGCATTAAATCCAGTCCCCTGTTACAGGCAATCACATCACATCACGCAATTTCATTTCTAAATGTGGCAGCCTTCACACAAACAACAATGTAGTAATTCTTAGCCTTCAGCATCCATCAGAAACCTTTTCTTGAATTTCACTTCTTCTAATCATCATGTTTAAAGTTATAGATGGCTAGTTTATAGTCATTTATTCTCATGGCAATATCCTTTAGCTTCCACAGTTTCTCCACAGAAGAAACTGCAGTGTTACTTTACTTTGATTTTTAATTATTCACATCTGAAATAATGCTGTTAAATACTAAAGATCAGGATAAAACCTAATGTGTAGCTGTGATGGGGAAAATCATTCTCTGATATCCTGCTGAGCCCATATGGTAATTTCTATGTTTGAGTATGCTTGTAAATGTCTGATTCAGCGTCAGGGAGAGACAAGGTAGTGAAAGAACAACAAAAAGAGGCATCACAAAAGAAATTCTCCTTCTCTCCTGCTTGCCTCTCCTACTCTAAGTGGTGAGCCTCTTGCACACGATCCTTCAGGAGTGACTGGAGTAATTACTGAAATGGAGATATTTGTTCCAATGAGGCGTTGTTTCAGAAAGTCCCTCTGCTGCTTTCTAAGCAGTCCCTGTGATGGTGCCAGCAGACACGATGCTGTGGCATCTCCTACCCTGGATCACAGCTCTATCCCAATCCATACCAAAAGCTGAGACAGAAGCTGATTTTACTACTTTTTCCACACCTGATTTCATTTCACTCTTGCTCATGAAAGAAAGACAAGGTTTAGATAGGCTTGTTATGCAAAACTTTCTGTGAGCTCCCAACTGGCTTTTTGAAGAGCTTGGCCAATACAATGTCTTTGTGGTCCAGGAATTTTCACATTGGCTCTCTTATTCCACACAAGGCTGCTGTAAGTGATGATTCCTCAATTTCACTTTCCTCAGTAAATGGTTGTTTAGATATTTAATTAGGAAGCAAACCATATAATCAACCTTCTGCAGATATAGCTGCACAGCATAATCAGTCTCGTTCAGCTTCTTTGCATGCTGCTGGAGTACCAGCAACTGCTGAATTTATCAACAATGTTGTGGTTCCAGTGGCAATTTGCCCAAGATTTTCTTAATTAATAAATATGAAGCAGCGGGCAGTCCAAACACTGCACAAGATATGCTGCACATCTAACGTAGTGGTTTCATTCTATTTTTGTCAGAAACTAACTCCAATGAAATCAGGCAGAAACACAAGCGACAATAATAACAAACTCTGTTTACCTTTCTGGGTTTCATTTTTTTGGCCCTATTTCCTTTTCAGATTCCCACAAAGTGCTCGTCTGAGCAGTGTAAGTTATCTGAGCTGGCATTCAAGGTCATTGCACTCTTGGTGAATGGTCCAGAGCCCACCTGCCAGGCAGGTGGAGGTGTGGAAAGCAGGACCAGGGTGCACAGCACACATCAGATGTGCAGAAGAAATACGGAGGTGCCCCTGTGAAACACAGCTCACAGTCCCACACAGCTTAGACTAATAGGTAAAAAGAGGTAAGTCTGGGCCAAAGCAGATACTGGCTGGAGTGAGATCATTGAGACGGTGGTGAACTGGAGAAAGCAGCAATGGAGAAACATTTCTGCGTGCTCAAGGTGGAAATTTCTTCTCCTGATGCTCCCCATGCAAGCATGGCAGGAAAGGGTTGAATTTGGAATGTGAATTGAACTGTCTTCTGAATAAATCTCTCCTTCTTCATTGCCAGCAAAGGGAGCCAATTGGCCTTTAGCAGGTGCCTGCGGTGGGTCTCTGTGAGCTCCTGGCAAGAGTGTTCAAACTTGCAATCTGTGACTGTCCAGATATTTTCCAGTGAGAGTGCAGACCCTCTGACAGTGGGATAGTCAGATTCTCATGTTGAAGGCCACAGGTGGATATCGTGTTGATATCCACCCTGCCTGGGTCCTGCTAAGGTCTAGAGCTGCAAAAGATATGTTATTTGCCTGTTCAGCCTCATCCCTTTTGCTTGCAATTCTGCAGTGGCAGACTGCCAGAAACACCTCTGATCTGTCAAGATAGCTGATTTTGAATACAATTTCTTCTCAGTCCATCCCAAATCTACTCCCAGTCCCAGGCCAGGGAAGTTGTTGCAGAAAAGCCCACTGTCCCCTGTTACTTGGAGTTAGCGAGGAGCTGCACATCTGTCAAAACGATGCATCAGGAGTGCCTTCAGAGACACTTTCTTGTTATTTTGGTTTTGGCAGCCCTCAGTCCCTTCATGCCACAATCATTTTAACCACTGACACACTAATCCTTTTTGACACTTCCACTTCTTCACTGCATTCAAGCTGCAATGAAACATGAAGTGCCTCCCAGGCTTCCACCCCAGCCTGTTCAGAAGTGCTTACCCTCTGTCCTGGAGGAGGCAGAGCTGCTGTATTCCTGCGTAGGAATATCTCTGCACCTTGGCTTCACGCATCCATGAGAAACAAGAGCAAGCAGTGGCAGGACAAACTGGGACAACATCCTGTGGCTCCTAATCACCCAAGAGATTTTTGATTAGGAGAACTAAAGGCAATAGATGAAGTAAAGGGCTCAGACAAGCCATGCCACTCTGGCAGTTGAGCAAGTGACTGCACAATGACAGGTCCAGAGTAACCACTCAAGGGTGCTCCCACTGATCATGGCAACTGGGAGACAATTCAACTTATCTGACACTGCTCTGATAGATCTACACTAGATCACACTATTGTCCTTATTTTTTGCACATTAGGAACACTTATGTAGAACCAGAACTTCCCTGGTGTGAAGTATGGTTTTTAGATGTCATTAAAATGTGCATGTGTCTGTGTAGTTCTGGGATACAGAAAGATTAAATGTCTGCAAGCTTATGGAAGAAAATGTTGGAGATGGATTTAAAAGTAGGAAAACCACACACTGAAAAGTGTACATTGGGTTAGATATCCAGGGCAATGTCTGAGCATTCACAATGATTCAGGCGTTCCAGCCAGATGATGTTCAAGTTGTGTAATAAGCCAATAAAAATTTTTTTGGCTTGGGCTCAGACCTGGAGACTTAGAAATTGATAGATCTTTTTAAGCCCAGAAACATCCATATTATTTGATTACCTCCATAACACTGACCCACACTGAGCAAAGTATGTAGAGTTTGACTGAAACATGATTTCCCAAATGGTATCTGAACATCATTTGCAACAGAAAATAACTGAAAAGTCCCAAGGCCCAATTCCCCACTGCTATGTAATTACTGATGCCTGTGTAATACACTATTGATTTGCCCATGTTTTCCTACACTCATTTTGCACAGGTGCTAATGACTTACAAAACATAAAACATTGGAGAAACAGCCCCAAAGTCTTAACAAGAGTAAATCACAGTTCAAAGGTCCTTAATTCCCTTATCTCCATGTTTATTTGTGGTGCATGCTCCCCATCAGCCACGTGGAAGTGAATGTGACCTGACTGTGGAAATATTCTATATTTACAGCCTTTTACTTGTAAATGTAACCCCATACCCTTTCCTGCTGCCTTGTGCATTACTTACTGTCAGCAGTTTTCCTGCTGGTTTTGTGGGCCATGGAAGAAGCAACATAAAACCAACAACTTCTCTGGAGATGAGGAATTCAGTGATTCTTTTTGACCACACAACCCTTTTAAGCATCCCAGTGGTCCTGTCAATCAATGTTTACTTTTAATGAGCCCAATTAGGTGTATGTCTCCAGTGCAGAATTATGAGGATTTGAAAAGGGTCAGTTTGTAATGATTCTTGTGGTGGTCGCTGCTACCTGCAACATTAATGAAAGTTTATTAAATTAACAACACATGGTTTTTCAGTAATCCAAAATTCACACAGTTAATTCACACAGTTAATTAGGGTTGGATTCTATACATGCACCAGCTTGGTGAGCTGCTTATATCTTGTATGCACAGAATTGATTAGCTATAGTCCTGGAATATTCATCCAGAACTTTACTGTCCTTATTTATAATCTGTTTTGTTCCTTGTAAGATCTTTTAAATACCCAGTTAAATGCTGCCTGTATTTAAAACTCCCACAAAATGTTTTTTTCTCAGCATATTGTAGAGTCCTCAGAGAGTAGGCAAGACTGCTGCAGAAAGCTTTTGGGGCCTGAATGGGAAATCTATTTCATTTTTTAAGATTTCTTTTCCTCCCTCAAGCCTCAAATTAATTCATAAGACAATAGTCAACTACTTCAACAAAATCACTCAGGCATTAAGAGAAGAAATGTCACCATAATACTTCAGGGAGGAAAATTCATGTAACCAACCAGCCCATTAATTACATCACATTTATCACCTTAAACAATGTAGCTCAATCAAGGAGACTTAAGTATTTTTACAATACTCAAGATTAGCTTCAAGTGAAATTTTCAGGCCACGTGTGTGATCTGGACTAGATATCTAGTAAATATTTAATAACTAAGAATCTGCTTTCATTTAGCAAGGAGAATTCAAAACACCTGACTTGGACTTTTTGTCTCCAGCTGCAAAAAGGATGGGAGGTTGTGTGGTTCTGCTGAGGTGCAGTAGGTGTCTGGGTATTTTGGAAATTTGGAATAATTCTCCAATGTATTGGAAATTTTACTTCTTTCCTGGGCAAGCTACTGTCTCCACTCAGACAGAGGTGGATTGGTGTAGATTTAATCTGGTTTGAGTGACTGTAGCAGTATGGGCTTTACTAATAGCATTCCTGCTAGAAAGGAGACTCTTCCAACATCTATCCAACTAAGGTATTTCCATGCTTCTCGCATTACTAGCATTACATCCAAGCATAAATCTTAATGTATTTTCCACCTGAAGTACTGGGTAGGTTTTCAGCAAGTAAAACACCCCACCCCTCAAATTATAGTTCTAAGTGTCCAATTTAGAAAATACAAACTTGCCTGTGTATTGAACCTATTACTGGGGACATATATTCAATCTCCTTTACCTTCAGTATTCCTTCCTATAAAAAGGGGGCAAAATAAAACCTCTTTACCTGGCTGCTATATGGACAAATACATGAAAGATCATGAGGCTTCTCAGTTACTATTACAATGGATGCCATACAAATAATTGAGACAGACACCAGGCTACTCTGCCATGCCACTTTATGCAAACCATGACAACGGTGCTTAGCTGGGGGTAAGGTAGCTCTGGTGTCCCATTAGATGGGTACTCTGCTGCCTTACATTTATAGGAATGAGGAGTCGTACTCCTGTTTCAGTTCTGACTTTTTGAACCCGCTCCTTGCCTTCCTGTGCCTCTGTCCCCAGGTGCTTAGTCTGGATAATTGCTCCACATCTGAAACCAAGTGGTTTCAGAGGAGTGAGGCAGCAAGGTGGCAATGTTGCAAACACAGCATGGCACTCTGTGACTCTGGGAAGAATGGGAAGAGACTTTTAAAAATAATGGTGACAATTACTGACAGTGCTGAAATTTCCTCTGTTCCCCCAAAACTTTACACAAGTGAGAATGCTGGCTGGGTAGAAAGAGATCATAAGACTTTAACTAAAATCACTGGCATTATTCATGTTACTACAGCCTTGAGTGTCACCAGAAGTATAACATAAGTCTCATAATCCCTCTTCTCCCTTTCACACTGGAGTATTTTGCTAACCCTGCTCTCCAAGGGTGGTTTAGTGGGCAAGACACTGACCTGGAACATGATGTTGGGCTGAGTGTTGCCTCCCATAGAGACCTCATGCTGAGGCCTGGAGAGTTCCTGTCCAGCTACAACCACAAGTGTATTCAGGCACCTAACTTCTACTTGAGAAAATAAGTCTAACTGATGTTACTTTATGATGGTGTTTTATTTGTTATTCCTTGGAATTAGCTTTTGGGGGTAAGGCTTTAAACAGTTTTGCTGAATATGAAACTTCACTGCTGGGTGCTTAGTCTTCTAATGGGAATAATAATATTGTCACACCTCACTGGACTGTTACAAGACACGTACATTAAAGATTATGAGATGCTCACATGCTATTGTTATGAGAGCCATGAAAACACAGAGAGAGAGAGATGGAGCGATACCAATATGAGCAAGAGAACAAAGATGCAGACTTGACTGATTGCTTTTTTTGTCTTGCAATAACGTGCACAGTTAGTGTTGATCAGATAATGAAGATTGTGGAAGCTGCCATGGAATTAGATATTTTTACAGTGCAATTCTGATATGAGGGATGGATACAAAGATGGATCCTTTGACTACCACATAATGGTTGAGGCTCTGTGTTCAAGATCTCCTGCTGCTTCCAGCCTCTTACGTGGCTGTCATTAAGACATTCAAGCCTCTCTGTGCCTGATACATCTCATAAGTGATCAGGGAAGGCAAAAATACTGAAGGACTTAGTCGGCCATTGCAGCATAAACTCTATGGAGAGGTCACAAAACAAGCTATGGCTGGTTTGTCAATGCTTGTTTTGTGATATTAGAGTTGGATGACACAGAGCAGTGTGAATTGTGACTAGGCAGCACCTGCAAAAGGTTTTGACCTATGTGCCTTAATGTCAGTCAGAGATAAAAAGAAGGTGTGTCACTAGCAGGCAATGTTTTCTTACCCCTGGTTCCCTCATCAGTGTACAGCAATGGAACAGAGGCTGACCCACAAACCAGCCACAACTTTGATGTTGCTTGACCCAGAGAAGCCCATGACATGTTACAAAGGATTCGTTAGGTATGTGTTTGCCTTGTGCTTGTCTCATGCACATGCTCAGGTGTATGAGGGACTGAGCTTTGCACTGTTGAGGGAAGGGACCATGGACCTTCCGTACCTCTTCTGCAGTCTTGACCAGGTTGCAGAGATGCAGGGCAGAGACTGGGGTTGTATCTGTGGGACAGAAGCTGGGGTTGTATCTGCTCTGTCCCTGTGAATGTCCAATGGGGCTGCTCCCTGTGGAGGGACAATGTCTTGGTGGCCCAGCCCTGCACTGTGGTCAGTGGCTGTACACATGCTCTAAGACCCCCATATCTTTTGGAGGGGAGAATTGCAGATATAGGACTCGTTGTCCCACTATGTGCCCTAGGAACGTTTTCAGCATGCAGGAGTAACAATAGTCCTCCTCTGAAGATGCATGGGGTGGTGGGGATGTATGGAGAAACTTGCTCTAGTGTCACTCTCCAAACATGCGACCTGACAAAGCTTTCTTTCCACTCAGAGGGAGAACCAGGATCTGGAAAAATGGGGGACAAAACTTACTCTCATTGCTTCTTAGCTACAATTAAACAGCTGTCAAATGCTTGTGCTTGAGGGAGACTTTGTGCAAACCAGTGGTTTTGTTTTTGTGGAGGAAAGCAAGCAAACAAAACCTGATCTTGTCAGCAGTTGGAAAGAGGTATGAAATTGCTTTGGAGTAGCCTCAACTCCCCTTGCTGGTGTTCAGTGGTTATTGCAGCTCCGTCCTTGTCAGACTGCACTAGATTCCACTTGCAGGTTTGCAGAATTTTCTAAGTATTGCCCAAGAAATAATTACATTTTTTGTGCATGTGCTTACAAAGCTGGTGCTGAGCTTGCTTCTTTTGATGAGGTTTACCTAAATAAATTGATTTTTTCTTTTCTGAAAGGCTTTCATTCATACTGAGCACAGTATCCAGACATACTGCAAAGTGGCTCCAGCATAGCTGTATTGCTGGGAGCAGAAGGGAAATATTTCATTAAAGCAAAGAAAATTTTAAAAACCCACTTGAACCAAAGTAGACTTGCAAAAATGTTGATTTAATAACTTACAGAGGCCTTAGCCTCTGCAGACAGGATTGTGTGAGTTACTATCCTCACCTGGGAGGCAGGAGGGAGTGTGAGGAGAGAGTCAGGTCTAAAGCCACACATATGGACTGATGAGGCAACCTTGTGTTGCTGCAATGAAAAGCCCCCAGGTACAGCTCTGTGTGCCAGCATGTATAGGCCAACCTGGACCTCACTCTAAACTGCTCTAAGGCCACCAGTCTCCTGGCCCTGGATGCAGCAAGGGATGTCAGATGTAAAGGTAGTAAAGAGGGACATGGCAGCTCTCTGCAGCCTAATGGAGTTAAGTGTCAGAGAGCAGGATGAGCTACCTAAACTAGCAGCAGTGCTGGAACAAGAGCAAATGGGCTAAGAATACGCTCAACTTGGAAATAGCAAGAAGATTTCTTGCCATCAGAAGAAATGGAACAGCTTGGTAATAAAAATAGACCTGTACAAAGCCAAAATGGGTTTGTATCAGTTGATGAAGGATTTTAGATGATGTGGGAACCAGATGTGATGATTCAAGAGGTAATTTTCAGGCCTGTATTCCTAAATGAGTGGTCAAACACTGGAACAGAGAGGCTGGAGTCTCCATCCTTGGAGATATAAACACTTGCCTGTAGATGGCCCTGAGCAACCTGCTCTCACTGTGCTTTGAGTAGGAGGGTTGGACAGGATGATCTTTAGAGGTGTCTGCCAATCTGAACTATTCTGTGGGGTAAATACACAAAATAAATAAATAAATACATAACCCAGCAACAGTGAAGCAGGTCTCCAGGCCCTTTTATTCTGTGTTTGTTTTTAGTTTTGCTTTTTAGGGGCAAATACACTTTTATTCCTCTCCTGTATTGATCCCTAAGCTATACCTCACCTGAATCTCAAGCTTGCAAAAGTAAGTGAGATATGAGTGGGACCAAGGACAAACTTTTGTTCCTAAGCTTAAGATCAGCCAGGATTAATGGGGTTTTTTTGAACAAAACTCATCAGTGCAAACTTGAAACTTTATCTCCAGCAAAGGACAGTACACTCAGGAATACGTGCTGATTGGCTATTCTGATGGGCTAAATTTTACTTTACTCTTCTTTTCCCTATTAACTTCTTTTACTCAGTTTAGAGGTTTAGTTCATAGAGGCAGAAGCCATCATGCTGCTTATTCCTACGCACTTCAGCTAAGGGTTGTTTTGGGAATGTGAGAGATTTACCTTTTCTCTTCCATGGGCTGTCTACTCAGGATCATGAAGGTGTGTGAAGTCAGAGCCATGCCAGGATGCTGCACTGAATGATGGCCAGCATGCTCAACACAGTTCATGGGTCCTCTCTCATACCCACAAATCCCAGAGACTGTTCAGAGCCACATCCATAGCTGTCAACATATGAGAGTTGGAACCTCTGCATGTAGTCATTTTTTTCCTATTTATCTTTGAATAAGCTTTGGAAATGAATTTCCTCACCTTTAAATTATTTCTTGGCACAAGATCCATGCTTCTGGCTCTACTACTTAAAGAACCATGGCTGGATTTACTGCCCTTTCTGACTTTAACCTGCTGTTCAAGGCTACAGTGATTGAACGCTGGCTTGCAAATCCAGCTCCTATATTTTTTATACCATATAACTTTTGCTGGTATTTCCCTAATGGCCTGGGAATGTGCATCATTTTTCCAGTGAAATAACCACCCATTTATATATTTCTCTTGAAAGACAGCATGATCTGACATTGCATTTAACCCACAGCAAGATATTTAGTTTGTTGAATGGATATTAAGAGGGGACAAGCGGATGCAGCACAGCTCGTAATAGACAGTCATTTAACAGGTAAAATACTGCTCATACTGGAAATACAGCAGGATTGAAACAATGGCATTTTCCATCACTTCTTTCTCTTTTTCTGCTGCATAATCCTTGTATGCAGTTTATACAAATAAACTTCATATACCAGCTAAACCTTATAATTGATGAATAAGTGTGAGGCAGGACCAATAAATAAAGATTGTTTCTGTGCTGTTTGGAGAATGAAGCAAACGACAGAGTTAAAACATGATGAGACATGGATAAAAGCAGCCATGTTAGCTTTGCCTCATCTCACTGGATTCAGGCTAACAGCCAGGATTTTACCTTATGCTGATCAACTGAGTACACATCAGCAGCATGTGCAGGAATCTGAAAATCTGTGTGATTGTGTTTTCATGGGTCAGTCAGACATGTGAAAAGCATCAGAATATTTCAATTCACGACAGTGGAGCAGGTTGTTCTTGAATTGAAATCTCCCACTAATGTCATTATTCTCTACTAAGGGAGAAAAATGGAAATGTGAAGGTGGCACTTTGTGCATCAAGGTCACACATGCCAGCCAGCTCTCAGCATCTTAAATGGCACTGTATAGAGATTTTATTCTTTTACAGACATAAACATATGTGAAGAGCATCACAACACAGCCTCCTTCCTGCCACTCAAGGTATGTTTTGATCAAGAGCTGAGAGAAGATCCTCTACACTTCAGGCAGAGGGGCCATTAGGGCACATGGGGGAAGAATGTCACATCTGACCTGAGCAGAATTAGGGGCAGGGGACAAAAATTGGCAGGACTTTTCTGGGCTGACCCTATGACAGCTTTCAAACACCACAATGGCTCCACTGACCCTGCTCTGACCACGTGTGGTCCTTATTGCCAGGGCTTTCACCCTCATAACCTCCTGGTTCTTACATCAATCCAGCAGAAGGCATTTTTGCAATAAAAAAAAATATATTTCTTTGTTTGATAAATGATTGCTTTCTTAGTTTTTAGGAAGTGAATCATCTATGCTATGATTGGAAGCATCAGAAAATCTATATCACTGTCTAGCTTTATGTTTCTGCTCCAGATGAAATCATAGCATATCAGTTTAAGTCAGGTTAGTTCAAATATAATTGGATAGAAAGGTTCTTGAAAAACAAATAAAACACAGAAAACTATGTCTGGTTCAAAACTTTCAATCCAGGGAATTTTTGGATAGAAATTTAAATTCCCTCTAAAACCTTTCAGGAGAATACCTTGTTTGGCTATGTTAACTCCATCTATTTATTGATTGCATGAATCATTCAATTCCTAAAAAGTCAATCTTCTCTGCTCTCCTCCACCCTAATTATGGACGGAAGTCAAGGTGAATCTTTCCATTAACTTCCATGATCTTTGGATCAAACACTGTAACATGACCAGTTGAGTCGGGCATTGCTAATGAATCCGGGCACAGTGAGGTTATCTCTGGCCCAGGTATCCTAATACCAGGGTAAAGCCAGGGCAATGAGACACAGAGCTGACACTTACCCTGCAGTGAATTTGGAGCAGTTGTAAATACAGTGAAGCCAGGCACTTGCAGACATGGGTTTGGAAATGCTTGTTTTATGGTCTTAAGGGAGATTTATACCTTGCAGAAAATGGCTTCTGTAACCAAATAGCAGCCTGTTAATTGTATCACATTATCACTTGATAATGGAGCGATTTTAAAGTGTGACTACAGCAAACAGGAATTTCTGCTTTGCACCAGACCACTTTAAAAGCCCTACCTTTGTGTAGGGCATCAGGACTTTACCGTGTCACATTCTATTTCCGTTTCTTATTAAGAGCAAAATTGATTTGATGTGCTAGGGGCTTTCCATTTGCATTTCAATTACAGATTTCAGTGGCTTCTTGGGCTTTCCAGGCTTTTAAAGGACTAGTATTTCCTATAAAAAATTCTGAAGAAAAAAATTTAGAGGCTGAGGTGGAATGAAGTTCACTAAAAATAAAGCTTATCACAAGGACTGCCATCCCCACAGTTAAATTCATTGGTGATTGCTTATATTTCTGTTGTTCATTAAATAAGCAAAGAAAAAGTCATTACTAAGAGGTGAGAAGCTCTATGAGTGAACAGATAACTTGTATGGTTTTATGTGTCCTAAAGTCTTCATTCGTCTCAACTTAGCAGTGGGGTAACAAAGTCCTTGCAGGTTGTGTGAAAAAGGGTAAAGAAGTTGATAAGGGCAGTAAGAGTCCAGCTGGGGATGTGAGAGTTTGGGTTCCCAGCACTGTATAGACAACCAGGGAGCCAAAGAAGCTTCTTTCAAGCTCAGATTCCCAGAGTTCCATCTTAGCTGGGATTCCCAGGAACAGGAACCCAAAACTGAGGTAGAAATCCTGGCACTTAAGCTCTCTGGCTCAATTGCATTTACAAAATTCCAAAATAAAATTTTGGGATGGTTTTGAAAACAATAAAAAAAGTCTTCCCTCTATTCTCTGGCCACTGTCTTTCTTACACTGAGCACATCTTCATTTTGGGTAGAAACTACATATGTGAACCTCAAATCAAAGGTTTTTCTCCACATTTTTCTGTGCCTAGGGGAGAGGACCTTCACTCTCACAGAAAAAGCTACAGATGCAGCTGTTTAACACAATAGCACATTTTATTGCTATGTCTTTGTGGAGCCGAACAGACTTTTTACCAATCATTTGCTTCTCTCCAGAAGGGATCTCTTTACCCAGACCTATTTTTTGCAATACATGCTGTAGGTTGTACACTGTGGAGACTCCTGGCAATGCTGCCATCATTTTACTTCATTCTACAGTCTTCCAGACAGGTTCTCATGGACCAGCTCTCCCTTTTCCTGCTCCAGCTCCTCTAGCAGGGGAAGTGCAGGAAATAGAGCCTCCTGTGAAGCAGGAAAGGATTTCCATCCAATCTGTAACTCACTCTGCTGTTTCCATGTACCATGCCCTTTCCTACTGTTAGAAAGGAAATAATCATACTGCCTACAAGAAACATGCTTTATGGCTTACATTTATGATAAAATCATGGAGCTGTTGCAATGAAATATTCCATCAATACATTAAAACAAAGCAAAATCAGTGTGGCAGTAAAAATCTCTTATTGTCCCTGTTTCATCACTGGCTTTCTTTTGTTCAGTTTATTTAGTGCCTTTATTAAAATATTTCTCTTATAACACTGGTTTTAATGCTATATTGTTTTTATAATGACATGATTTTTATTGTAACATCACCTCCAATTTAATATCTCTTTCCATTATATGTGAATAGCTACTAAAATGGAATTGCTGTTGTAATGGATGTAATACCCTTACAGAAAGTTTTAAGAGCCATTAGTACTACATAATTACAAAAGAGAAGCCAGGAAATAGCACGAGGAAGAGGGAAATACTATCAAAATAGGAACTGTTTGTGATAAAGACAAGCAGGATCAAATAGCCAAAGAGTCTGGTGACCTGTAGCTGAGGAAAAATATCTCAAAGAGGAAACATAAGAGAGAGATGCCATCAGAGCCTGAGCTGGATATCATTCTCTCTTTTTGATTTTTCAAATGAAATTAAAAAGAGTAGGATGGAGTAATGGTTGTCTGCTCCCTGACCATCATGAAATTCCTACCCAGACTCTGATTTTTTGGTGATGGTGTCTTCAGAGCACAATGTGTAAATGTAGAAACTGCTCGTTGTCTGATGAACAGGGGGCTTGTGGAAGGCACTGAGCTCATTTACTTATGTCACTTCCACTGTTACTAATGCCTTATTGCTTATGCCCCTCTCGGAAGCTCTTTGGATGGCTCTTCTTCCTCCCTAGAGCTTGATCTGCTCATTCAAGTTGATTTTTCTTTTATCTTTAAGATACATATTCAAGGTTATGCTGGGTTATCCTTGCCAGGGAAACCAGTTGGTGCACATCTGAGCAGGGGAACTCCATGTGTCCTATCATAAAAATCTGGAGAACACTGTTCTAACAGTACAGATGTACCAAAAAAAGGGAATACTCATCGAAAAAGCTGGGTCTAAGTTTACTGAAGTACCTTTAGCTATGGATTTAGATACCTAATCTTAGGCACTCATATTTAACAGTAGCTTCTGCTATCAAATGTGCCATGTTTTAGTGAAATAACAATAATAATAAAATGAATCAATGGTCTTAAAAGTTCTACAGATCACCCAGATGAGGCATGGATACATTTTATTTTTCATGTGACATTTTGAGGGAGAAATAAAACCCCTTATGTTCATACAGTTCTCCTTTAGATCATTGAAACATATGGTAGCAGATTTATGGCAGTTTATCAGAAGATTTGTATATACATGGATGCAAACTAAATATACATCTGAAACTGTAGCTGGCTTTTTTGCACTCTAGCTGAAATTCATCTCTGTGTGGATCTGCAATTTCCAGAGTGTGAATTATAGTTTGAATCCTGAGTAACGGGATTCACTGGGTTGGTTAGCCCCCATACCTAAGGATAATACATTTTAATCTCGGCATATATCTGGGGTGGTGCAAATTAAAAAAAAAAANGGGGGAAAAAAAAAAAAAAAAAGGAAAAAAAAACCCCACACACATGCACACACAAAACCCCTGAAGCCAGTTTGATGAATTTCTATGATCTTGTCTCTGAAGAGCATTTTCTCTTTGGCAGGGTAGAGTTTTTTTGCTTCAGCGGATAATATGGGAATTCAATCATTGTTTTCCAAAGTACATATTATTTGCAATAGTGTGGTCTGGGCGATTGCCTTTCTCAAAGAGCAGGACAATATTTCAGCTAACAGGGTGGAAATCAATAGCAAAAGATTAAAGCTCAAAGGATGAACAAGTGCACGTGAACCAAAGGAGAAAGTGACAGTGAAAGCTGCCTTTAAGTGATAGCAGGTGCTCCTGCAGCCAAAGAGGAGAAGAACGAAGAGAGACGCTTCAATTAGCTCTTCGCTGTGCTCCCGACAGCGGCTGCTTTGTTCTTGGCTTTGAAGGATTCTTTCCTTTCTTCTGATAGGTTTGCAACTCCCTACCAATTTCTTGTTGCGGCTTGATCCTGTATTCCTGTCAAGCCCTGGTCAGTCTGTTATCCTGCCTGATGACTTCTTTGCTAACTAGATTCTGATTGAAAATCAGTTTAGTTCCCCTAGTATAACAGAATACTTTCATGAGTGCCTCCATCGGTGCCGGGGCTCCCATACCTGATAGTGATGCCAAGGTGCTTTGTTGCACCCCTTCCCCTAATAGCTGACCTCTCTGCAGCTCAGCTCTGCTCATCTCTAGAAGGAGAGAGAAGTGCTGGAAAAAGGCAGCACAGATATCCAGAAATGTGGCAGCTCCCACAGAAGGAATGGTTACACAGCCTAGGATGCTTGAGTTTAGAAAATATTTGTTCTAGTTAGGATATAATTAGAAATTACAAAATAAGGAATGACATGTACAGGGCAAATAGGGAGCAACTGCTCTCTGCTTCTTCTCACAGTGGAGACAGGGAGGATTAGAGCAGTTGGCAGTTTTGAAAGAAAAACAAAAGAAGTACTTCATTGACAGTGTGCGTTTAAGATGAGAAACTCCTCTTTGTTGTGAATGTTGAAAGTCTACAGGGCTAAAAACTCTGACTGGATAAATTAATGGAGGAATAGTCTATCCATCTCATTCTTTGCTAAGAAGTGCCTCAGCCCTTTGTGCCAGCTGTTGTGTGTGCTATAAAAACTTTCTGTCCTTGTGTTCTGGCATCAGAGGTCTGAGAGGGGATCTGGGACCAGTCAGCCTCCAGTCCTTACCAGTACAACTGTGTATATGTAAACAACGACTGACTGCATCAAGCCCCAATACTCCAACTCCTGCCTGGGACTGGCCCAGAGACCTCTACCTGCAGCACTCCACCTCCCTCCTGCCATCTCTTCTCTTGCACTGAGGGCTCAGGCTCATGGTTATCCTTGCTTTGAGAAATTATGATGCATGAGCTAATCCATGCTGTTAACCCAGTGCAAATACAGGCAGTGGGATTTACAGCATGGGCTAAACTAAGCTAAGCTGAGTTACTTTGTGCCTGCTGTTGCTAGATTTTTGCATACAGATCATTGCTGTGGATCTGGTGCTGCACAGGAGCTTGTTAAAATGCACTAAATTAATTACATACCTGAGTAAGCAGAATGCAAAGGGCACAGAAGAAAATAAAGAGAAAGAAGAATGGAGACCTTTTGCCACTGGCATGTTTTCATGGAGAAATATGGATATCACAGTCTTGATCGTTTTACTTAGTTTAGAGGCTTGGACTAGCAGTTCCCTTGAGAAATTTTGTTGGCAAACTGAAGTAAACAGGTCCCTTTTCCAGATTACTCCTGCCATGGCGTTAGCTGTTTCACCATTCCAATTGGATTGACTGTCCTTCACTGTCACTGAGTTACTGTCACTGCTGTCTGCAGAAGTGAAAATACGCCAGCTTTGATCTTGTACATGCTCATAGCATTTCTGACTCCTGAAGACCATAGAAAATTTTAACCCTGAAATAGAATTTAATTGTGTTTGGTGGGAGTTTAGGGAATATAGGGACCATCTATTACCTTAGGAACCTTTGCCAGAATTTGGTCCATCTCTGCTGTGCAGGCTGGAAGCAGAACAGGATTCCCAATATGATCCAATTCAGTGGGATTTAGTTGAGGTTCTGCCTGTGAGCAAATGTCTAACTGTGTAGTGGCAGAGATTTTGTCTGAATTTAAACTATGGGTTATTTTTCAGGTTGAAGAAAAAAAAAATCCTAGTGTATATCATACATCTGATTCAGTTGCGAAGGCTGAGAATTCACATATTTGTTCTAAAATTATGGTGGATATTCTGCAGTCATTAGCCTGAAGTTGGGGATTCAGGAAAAGTTAAAAAGAGAATAAAGAGTCTTCAAATCCAGTCACAAGTATTGAATTTCCCATGCTGCCAGTATTAGGGGCTAAGTTTAGCAAATTGGAGAGATAAGTCTAGCTATTTGGAGATAATTCCAGGAAGAGCCTTCTGATTGCTTTGCTTCTGAACAAAATTAAATAAATTAGAGAACTTCCCAGTGATGTTAAATATATCAAAGAACTGCTGTAATGGGAACATCACCTTCTCCATATCAAGATGATTACAGCCCAGCAGGACAGTAAATATGTTCTGCTTCCTCTATACCCCTGTGCCTGCAGTGAGGTGCTGGAGGAGGAAGGTTCTGCCTCTCTCAGTCAATGCTCCCATCCAGGACATCTTTTCTGCCACGTTAGGTGACAGGTAGGTTGCTTCCAACCTTGCTCAAATTGCTTCTGTTAACGGGTAACAATTCCTGAAAGAATTTCCTTACTGTCTGACCTGGGTGATTACTTTGCTTTCCTGAGCCGTGCAAACCAGGGAGACAGAAAACCCTAGGCTGGGATGTCTGCCTGGTTATTTCCATCCAGATGAGGAGAAACAGTGATGGCAGCAAAGTACTGAAGAACTAAGACCACACCAGTAACATGAAGGGATGTCTCACTTGTGCTGACAGGTCTCTGGAGACCCTGCAGAGGTGGCATCAGGCTTGTAGGCTAAACAGTTCTTGAAACATTTATAATTTCATGGAGACAAGGAAGATGGTGTCACAGTACCAGAGCAACCCACATCAGCACTGTTCAATGTGCAGGAACCCACCTGAAGCAGACCCAGGAGTTGATGCCATAGATAGACAAAATGCTATAGCAGTGACCCACTGCCGATGAGTTGTGGGTAAATGTGGAGAGGTATCTCCATAAGAATGGGCATGTGAGCAAACCCAGACTTGGCGGCGCCAGTAAGGATGGCTACAGGGAAGATGTAAACAAGGACACACACAAGGACGGTTACAGGGAAGACGTAAACAAGGACACACGGGGACAGCCACGTGTGGCACGTGACACGGGAGTGAAGCAGCAAGAAAAAGGAGGCAGAAGGTGGAACCAAGGGAGGCGCCTTGAGAGCAGTGCCTGGCCAATCAAGAGATGTTGCTTAGCGCCTGGCAGAGTTGGTTACCAATTAGAGTGGTGCTTCCAGCGCGCGGTTAGCGCTGGTGGGTATATAACGAGTGAGCTTCGGGCAGTAAACGGCAATGCTTGGATTATATTAGTCCTTGTACG
The DNA here is from genome assembly GCA_013401335.1 of Brachypteracias leptosomus. Taxonomy (NCBI): domain Eukaryota; kingdom Metazoa; phylum Chordata; class Aves; order Coraciiformes; family Brachypteraciidae; genus Brachypteracias; species Brachypteracias leptosomus. The sequence continues at coordinate 142,264 of VYZX01004439.1, read as the reverse complement.
CGTTGTCCATTGATCTCCCGCCGCAGGTAAATCCCTGAGTCTGTGCAACATCTGGTGAAAAATAAGCTGGGGTGAGATGATGATAGTATGACAGGTTTTGACAGCCCCTTCCTTAAGCTCTACAAAGTCACTCTCCATGAGATTCTTTTAGAAATGCAAAGGTGGAAATGCTCCATACCTCAGGTACAATAGCAGAGGGATGGGGATGTCATCATACTCTTCTTCTGAGCTTCAGCTAAAGACAGAGACAAGGTAAATATCTGGGACAACCTGCTACATAAGCAGAATGGTAGAGGTGTGTAATTGCCTGCTAGGAGAAGCCACTTGGATGAACTATTAACTCTTTTTCAAGATAAATCCACACCTACCATGTCAACGGCAGCACAGTAAACAATATCCTCTTTTTCCAGCTGGGGAAAAGAAGCAAGGTGAGCAGAAAATCACAAATGCCAGACTGCCAGAGCCTCCTTTATTTCTCAGTATCCTCTTTAACTTCTGATTTTATGATCAAAATAAGATTCACAGTCTCTTGTTCCCAGTTAGCTTTACTGAAGAAGTGAAAGGTTGATGTTGCCAGTATATGGCCCTAATACCCACTGCACATCAATGACACAGAGATAGAGGCCATGAAGAAATTTTGGAGGGCTGAAAAGAAATAAGACTGTAGCTTTAAAAAAGGGCAAAGTGCAGCTACAGAGAGCACAGAAATAAAACTCTCTGTGTGTTTTTCTTTGTGAATTATAAACCAGTGCAATGGTGCCACAGGAACTCTGATGTGTCTGTGGCTTTCAGGCATTTTAGTTTTCTTCCTGTAGTTTTGCTTCTGCAAACTCTTACCAGCACTTGTGTAGTGATGTTTTGCTGACACCATGCATGAGGAGAAAAGAATATGGGGAGAGTCACACTTGCTGCCTGTTTTCTTGTGTTATTCCCTCCCACCACCCCCAAAATATGCTTTTATGACACAAATTCAAAGTTGAAAGTTTACGACAGGCATAACGGCACAATATGCAGGGAATAAAAATAATGACAAGCCAATGAAATAATTATGCTTGTATTTTATTTCTTTTTTCTTTTGAAATTCTGCTAGCTGGGATCTTTCTCCAAAATTTGCCAGGTTTGGTATCTGGCTGTATTCTTCAATACATACAACATTTCCATTATGTCTTGGCTGACCCAATATTTATTTGTTTTATGCACTTACAGTAGCATTGGCTGATAAGCTCTACTGGAGGCCTCCAAGCACTAACAGTTCACTGAATGAAGAAGAAAACTAGAGTAACTATTAGGATTTGGGTTAACAAAAACACCTCCTTGGGGATCTTGGGAACCAAATTCTCATTTGTGGAAAAGGATAGATGCTACTGTCACTCTACTTTTGGCATCTAATGTAGCTGGCTAATTTTGGTACAGAGTTTCTCTCCTACTCAGAAGTCTTCCTTATTGACATAAGACCAGCTCCTCATTTGCTTCTGGTGGCTCTGCTGGACACAGCACCCTTTGAGCACAAGCCCTTGGGGAGTCACTTATCAACAGGGGGAAACTCACAAAGAACTTGACCTCTGATGGTCACAACTTATTCAAAATCTGGCAATTCCCACGGCAACATGAACTCCTCATTAGAAAAGAGGAAAAATAGAATGCAGAAGAAGAGGAGGAATGCTGCGCTCCTGAGACACTGGATATTTGAATGTTAACCAGCTTGGAGACCCAGGGATATCCCTGTAACTTTCTGATACTACCACTTGCAGGATTGTGCAACACATCGTATGAAAAAAATAACATCTGCAGCACAGCTCAGGTGCCTGCTCTCTCACCATGTTTTCCTCCCAGTCCTACAGTACCTCCTCACTTGTAATTCAGCAAGAGCACATGAATTCACAGCCTTACACTGACAACAGCCTGGAAGCAAGAGACACATACAGCAACCTGAAGAGCAAAACATGCCACTGGTATTAACATAGCCTTGTAAATCAAAACAGTCTGCCTGTCTGGGGTCTTGTTCAGAAATTATTGGCTCATTCATCTTAGCCATATTAAGCAGACCACATTTATCAAGGTCGTATAAAAAGAGATCTATAAAGACTATTCCTGGACAATAGTTACATGCAGGTATCATGCCTACAGCAACTGCCCATTTTGCAGGGATGCACCAGTTGGTTGGCATTGTCATGTTGTATAGAGGGAGAAGAGGTGCTTAGGTTCTCCATGTGGATGTACAGGCAGGGATACAAAAGAGGTGAAACCCAGAGGAACTTCAAAACTCAGGTCAAAATAATGGCACAGGCCATTATAAGACACATCCAACTCAAGGACCTCCTTCTGGTTATGTGAATATTTCAGCAAAAAATTTGTGCAACTGCATCAGGCAATAGCAATATTCTCTCTATCCTCCCAATATACCTCCATGAAACACTGGGAGCACAGAGCTGTACATCTGGAATAAATTTTGTTTGCTGTCATTCACTCATTTATTAAAGCAATTGTCAGCAATGCTTTAGTTTGGATACACTTCCAACAGGACACAGGCTGCATCTCACAGAACCCATCTACTAAACACCCTCCCATTCCTTGTTGCTTGTTGGCCAGATCTCTCAGGCAGTTTTTCAGCCACCTGAATGAAGACGTGACCATTTTTCCACTGGCCACCTTGCTGAGGTCATAGGTCCAGGGCAACTATCTCTTGCTATCTCTTCCTTTCTACCATTCACGGGTTCTCATCCAAATCAAATGCAGGCGAATTTTAAATAGTTGGTACTAAGTCCATAAACTGGAATTATATTTCTCTCCTCATGATTATTATGATGTTTAGCACATAGGAAACTATCAGGATTACTGTTCTGGGCAGTGCACAGACACTCAAGGAGTACCTGCCTCTGTGAGTTCGCACACTGAGAGATGATCCTTTTCTCAAAGAATTTATAGTCTAATCAGATAAAACAGAGGATGGCTGGGAAATGGGGTGGTGGCTTTCCATGAACACATATCATTAGGGCTTGCTCACAGAGAAAGCCTATCAAACTATTTAATTTAGAAAAAAAACAAACCCAACTTGTTTTTTTTAACTAAAAAAGGATACGAAAATTGGTGTTTTAAAAAAATCAGTGTTTTAAAAATCCATCTTTTATACCTGCTTTATTGAAAAAAAAAGTTATACAGGAGGTGGTGCAGTAGCCTCTGGAAAAATGATACACCACACACTTTTTCCTATTTTGCTTAGCTATCACCTTGAAAGGCGTAGTATAAAACCCCTGCTCATTTCCAACATGGTCAAAATCACATATGTAATAAGATATGATAGAAAGTATTAGTAAATATGTTTTGTAAATATTTCATTTAGAATTGTAGCGTCTTTTTACTGGATCTTTCTTTTTTACCCACGTCACTCATCCATAAACCCACTTTGACCTAGTCACTACCTATATATGTTGGATGGCAGAATAAATGTTAAAAATCTTTAAATCATCAGATATAGATTTTCCATACATCACTGTCATAACCTTAAGGCCTGAGAGCCAGCAAACTTCTAGAACTTGCTGAAGACAGTTATATCGTTAGAAATCTGAACATCCCAGCTCTGAGACAAGTGTTTCTAGTGATGATGGGTAAAGCTATTACATCTTAAAACACTCCCTGCTCCATGCTCCTATAACGCTAGTATAAACAGTCAAAACAGAGTGATTTGGGGAACAAATTACAGCACAAAGACACCACATCGTACATGTGCTCTTCTGGGATGTTCCTGTGAAACAGAACATTTCTAAAAGGAAAAGTCAACTTTAACAAGAAATGTTGAGGATTTCTGAATTAATATTTTCTGTGTTGTACTGAGAACCAGATCTTAAAATTGCATGCATGTCTGTGTCTGAGTGTAGGACAGATGAGGGAATCCTGCCTTGTGAAAGCTGGCGGTCCCAGGGATTGGAGTGATGCAGGAGATAGAGGGTCTGTTCCTTGCTCTGAATCTGCAGTGATCCCAGCTGGTGCTCTGGCTGCAGAGCCAGCCTTGCATGTGGATGTTGTGGTAGTTTCCTCAACAAGGAATCCTCAATAAAGGTAAGAGTAAGACAAGACTTGGCTTTGTAGGCTATTTGCAGTGTTACATCTTCTCATCTGAGTTATGGCTGTTGTGGTTCCTCTCTCTGTACCACTGTGAGGAGGAACTGAGTAATGTTTCCCAGTGTGTCAAAAGCTGTAGGTATACTTCCAGTAATAAATAGGGGAAAAAAAAGGACAAGAGAAAAATTATGAAAGAGAAGGAATTGATAAGGTCTTAACAGTCACATTACATTAAATATACATACTGTATGTTATGCATGTAAACATAATATATGCATAATGGTGTCTAGCTGTTGCCCATATACACAGCAAGAAGAAATGAGCAGTAAGGAAGATGTGTGCTGGATATTAGAACTGTCTTAAATGGAGGGATGGCAAAACACTACAACTGGTTGCTGGGAACTTGCTGGGGTTGCTGTGGAGTCTTTTTTGTAGAATAGGCTAAAATACAGGCAGAGTAAGCACATTGTGAAGGAATTCCAGACGGGTGAACCTCCTTTCAGCAATGGTCCTCACCAGAGGATCTCTCAAAAGTTCCTTCTGATCCACTGTTTTTACCTCTTGATTTTTTTTTTTGGAAAAGTTGTCATCTCACTCAGCAAATCACTTCAAAATTCCAGATCAGTCCAGCATTTGCCCAGAAAGTAGAGAGGAGATGCTAAGTCCTGCCAGAGCCTGTTTGTTGTAGTGTGATGCCAAACAGCTCCTGATGCCGAGCTGAACCTGTCTGGGGCTGTGCCATGGGGATTAACCAGCTCAGCTCCCTTCCCTGACTTGGGCAGCTCTGCACTGCATCCACAGCCCTCAGTGATGTTACATGGCATGTAGCAAGGGAGGGAAGCAGAAAATATATTTTCTAGCTGTGTCCACTGCAAATAAATCACCCTGTATAAATTATGGAGTGAGATGGGGTACACGGCATGATACCGCTGTTATAAATGCCGGTGTTATTAGTTCTGCTGGGGTGCTGGAGGAGACAAATCAGCGTGGATGGAGCGTGGATGTGCAGGATGAAGATTAGGTATGATGGATTAGTGTTGCATTTCTCTGGGACGGCAGCACTGTCTGAGACCTGTGTGTGGTCAGGCAGCCCCGTGGCTGGAGAGGCAGAACCTACTGGTGTAGCTGGGGAGATTTGGTGGTGTTATACAGGTGGCCATATCAGGATAAACAGAAACCGCGATTCATCACCCGTGTTCCTTATTTCTGATTTCCTCCTGCTTCTGAACAAGAAATGGAATTGAAAATGCAAGACTGTGCAACAGCAGGACTCTTGGGGGTGGCTGTGAGTAACTGACAGGTATAAATTGTAGCCCCTGCAAGCAGTTAGGAGGCCCGTGGGAATAAGAGATATTGTAACATGAAAATGAAGGTCAGCTACAATGCCGTGAACACGGAGAGATCGCCCACTATATTATAGGGTCTTTAGGAACTAGCAGAGCTACCCAGGCTTTTGCAGCCATCGCAGATCAGAGGACTGCTTAGTGATGCTCTTGTCTCAGGGGGGTTCAGCCTGTCTGTAGCTGTCAGGCGGGAGGGATTTGCTTTGGGTGTTTTTCACTGTAGTGTAACTCCCTGGGATTTAATAAACACAGAACAGGAGAGTTAGAGTGAATTCATGAATCTCCCCTGGCAATGAAATCCAAATGTTTCTGTAATGCTTATATTCAAATGGGTAAAAATAAAAATATTGACTTACTTGCAATGATCCAGCACAGCTTATCTTTACTAAGTTATGTCACCAAAGTATTTTGGAATGAACATATGAAACCAGAAAAAGCAATAGAGGATTTGCAAAGATCTCATAGCAAAATACAGTCTATTTTCAAATACAGAGATACATATTTCTTTCTTTCTTTCTTTTTTTTTTTTTAATTGCTTCTGTGCTTAAAGGGGAAAAAGTCACAACTTTGAGGAGAAGAAGAGTTTACCCCTTTTTCCAGATGGTTCTCAGGTAAAACGTTCAGAAGTGCGTGACTTAGGAAACTATGTTTTTCTCTTCAGAAGGGCCATGGGTTGTTTGGTGGTTACTGCCAGGCATGCACTGGCTGATAACGCTGACTGAAGAGATTTCAGAGCAAAACCAAAACTGAATCATGAAGCAAGGTCTGTCAGAGACTTCCTTACTTGCTGTGACAGGGAATCCAAAATCATCAGCATGGATTTGGAGACAGTTTATGAACCTTGCAGTGTGCACATGAACAGAAGCTGGTGGGCTCAAAGACAGATAGCGTTTGTCTCTTAGGTCTTCCTTACCTATTGCTACAGACTATTCCCCATCTAGGCAGAGGAAGAAGGCTTGGGATTGAGCTGCTCTGAGCCTTCAACTTCTCTTAATGTACTGCTGTTCACATGCCAATGGGTGGCTTGTGCTCAGGAACAGGTACCTGGAATAGTGCAAATTGCTAAAATGAGCTTTAGTTGGAAATGTAATGGACTATGTGGATGGAGTCCAAATGGGGAGATGTAATAGACTCTCGGCAATGAATTATATTCCCAAACCCCAAGCAACTTTTGCAGATCTGATGTGTAAGATGTTTTTCACAGCTGCAGATGAAGACCATTCTGGTAACAACCTCAGTCTCTAGGAAATTCTACAGGGATTTTGTGGGTTCTGATCCTTGCTGTACCCTAATTTCCATTCTCTTCACTAGGACTCATTTGTGGGGAGAGTCTGTTTTCATTTTCAGTCCAAACCATGCAAAAGGCAAATCCTCATCAGCCTCTAGCAGATGTGATGGGCTGATCGTTATTGAATATGATGTATTTGGGATTTGTAATTAAAATTAAAGCTATTTGCTATAAAACATGTAGAATTTAATTCCTTTCATTAGATATCTTAGGCTAATTGTTGCATCCAGCAGGGAGCAAATGGCATTGTAATTGCTTGATATCTCATGCTGGTTTGATTAGAAGGCGATAGGAATGGGAAAAAAGAGAGATAACTCTGAGAAGGGCTTTATCTTTCTTTCTCTGATTTCTGCTTGGTGCCAAGCACTTCTAGAATAAAATAGAAATTTTCAAACTGTCTTTCTGTCCTGTCTCAATGGGAAGGTTGTGGAGCTGAGGAGCAAAAATGCTGGTTTTATTTACACCTGGAGACGTGCTGAGACTCTCAGTTGAGGAGTGAAAATGTTTTAGGGCCAAGTTTAGTAAACACTCACCAGTCATGTAGAGGAGTTCTCAAGATTATTCTTTCCATCCTTCTGCCAAGGAAGCTGAGGTACAGTAAAGGTGAAGTGGAGGGTCTTATTTCACATAGTGTAAGCGGCAAGGACAAAAGCCTCCATTTTCTTCTAGGATAAACAGTTTTGAAATGACTCGTGGTGAAGCTCAGGAAGGTGACGGGGTGTCAAATACTTGTGAGTCACAGGGGACTGCTGCCACTCCTGTTTTTTAGCTACTAAATTATAATCCTCATTCTTCCATATAGCGCACACTAGGTAGAAATCTTTTATGGGTGGTGTTTGAGATAAGTGGTGTGCACATCTGTACATGGGAAATCCAATTTCTGCTGCAGCTCTGAGTACTGCATGGCAGCTTCCCAAAGACACCCGTGCAATGTCCATACCAGCCTCTCTGCAGCTTCCTCACATTGCAAATAGCACCAGTTCAGTGCTAATCTGGGGATTAATACAGCTAACCAAGAAAGCACTTCTTGGAGGAGGACCAGTGCAATAGGTCAGAGCATGCCGCCTCTTTGGACACTTACAGAAATGGAAACAGGGCATAGAACAAGTTAACAACAAGAAAACAGGTAGAAAAGGCTGAGGAAAACAAGATCTAAGAGGAGAATTCTAGAGTGGAAAACAAGGCAAAACTAGTGCAAATAAATATCAAAAAGCAATTCCACCTGTGAAATATAGGTTTAGAGGGAACATGATATGCTTGGGATCAAGCAGAAGGCAAAGCTGTCCTAGGCTCCCTATATACTTGCACAAGCCAAAAAGCCACAGCCAGGCACCTGGTGAGTTAAACTACAGGCACCTAAGGTACTGCAGGACACTGGTGAATGTAGAAGGAAGATGAGCAGACAAGGCTGACAGAGAGATATCACTTGGGAGATATTACTGTAGCAAAGTGAAAATAGCAGCCATTACAGTGAGTCTTTCCTCTTTCAGTCTTTAACAGGAGACCTTTTCACATTCCCCTGGTACAATAATTGATACAATGCCACCACCATGGCCTCAGAGAGTCCATCTCAGTTGACCACCCCCTTGCTGTTCCATCCTCATCAGTGTGCAAATCAAAGCCCATGCAGGAAACTTCAGCCCCCAGCAATGACCCTTTTATTAAGAAGCAGGCAGTGCATGACCCCAATCACAGCTCAAGAGGCAGGTCACACCTCAGTCTTTTAAAGATGTTTTTATGGTACTTGCTGCTTCAGATTCTGAGCACCTCATAATTTTTATTAACACCCTCTCTCCAGCATTTCTGCAAGATAAGAAAATGCTACTGCCTTGAGTTTTTCAGGTAAGGAATAGAGGTTGATTCACAGAAGTCCTTTAGGCAACATAAATGTCTTTTGATCCTTCACTGAAGCTCATGTACCCCTTCAAGCATCCAAGTTTTCACACCTGGGCAGGTCACCACAGGTGCTGGGAGTTAATGAAATTCATAGCCAGGGCTGAAATCAGCTCTACAAAGGCTCTGAAGTACTGGTATTTAACCAGAAAAAGTTCCTGGTAGGAGGACCACCTGGAGGCAGCCAGGCTGGAGCTACCGTGTGGGTAGCACCAATCTCCAGCTGCACCCACCAAGCAGGAGCTGTGTCTGGGGATGTGTGGCTGACATATTGTGAAAGCAGGGTCTGGGGATGGGTCTCTTTTACCCCTGCCACTGCATCTGACACTGAACTGAGCTTATGGGCTTCAGAAACTGTGAGTGGGGAATTTTTCCTTTGTGTCTCTGAATATTTAATGTGGTGATTACATCTCCTGTCCTCCTTTTTATTTTGCAAAGGGATGTGCTGCTTGACTTTTCCAGCCCATGGTGAAAATCTTAGTGGAGCTTTTTCCATCTGTGCTGTCAGATATGACTGGCTTTTGATAATACAGGTACATGGGCACCTTCTATGCTTTCTACTTTTAACATTTTAAAACAATTTTCCCCAAAATTAAATGTGCTTTTTGTGCATTAATTTTGTCCACAGTATATGTGACATTTAAGTCTGAAAACTAAACCTATAGCTAGCTGTTCTGCACCAGGCTATATTAAACCCATCTAAGCAGGACTTTTTCTAGTGAGCAGAAGGGGGGAAAAAAGTCTCTGTGGTTGTTGTACTGTCAGCTTTCCTATCCAATTTAATTAGTTCTGAGGAGCTCCTTGACTATAATTTATTCTTCCCTCCCTTTCCTTGTTATATGCGTTAATTATTTTCATGCGGCTCACTGAGGGCTCAGAGATGAAGCACAGATCTGGGCGAACATCTCTGCCTCCAGCAGGCGGTCACCCCAGGGAAACACGGCCATGAGTAGGTACAGGGGGAGAAAATTGTGTATGAGAAATCTAAAGTTAGGCAGACTGGAAGGCGGGAAGGGAGCAGTGAGGAACCTGCTGGCAGTCTGGGTCTTCTCTGTCTCTGCATGCAAATACAGAAGCTGTTGGAAAATGGCTTTCTGAAACCAGCTGTTATCTTAAGGGTCAATCCCTTTGAGATTTTGTTTTGGAACACACAGATAAGACTTTAAGAGAAATAGAATTGCAGTTCTAACTTGAAGCGGTTTTGGGGCGTGCACACAGGGTGTGCCAAGACATTGCCTGGGTGCAGGCTGTCTTGGGATAGAGCAGTGTGATGCTGGGGCTGTGGTACCAATGCATACATGGCAGATGTCACCACGGAAGAGAGTGAGTGGGATGAAATCATCTGCAGGTTGAAGACTGATGCTCCTGTCACTGCCATCGGGGCTGCTGGAGCAATAACACCCCTCCCTCAAAACCCAAGGGCTGCCGTGAAACCTGCAGAAACCAGTTTTGTTTATTTGTTAGATGGAGATACATGAAGTGAAAAGCTGATGGTTTCACACCCATGTCTAAAATCACTGTGGTCATCAATCAGGACTTGAGCTTCCTAAATAGTTTTCTGCTCCTTTGGAAGGATAAGTAGGGTGTTAATGCCTACACCAGGGATAATGCCAGCAGTGACCACACCTCCCAGGTCCTCCTGCTCTTCCTTTCATTATGAGGAATTAAAAAATCAACCAACAAAAACCATACTGAAAGAATAGAAGATTTCTTCCTCCCATTTGACTGCAAAATCTTTTATCTCCACCTTTACTTTTACATTTATTTGCTTAGAGGGACATAGAGGAATTCAGAGAAGCACTCTCCCTTTCTCTGTGGTAGTGCCCTGGTTTGATGAGACGAGGAAGGGGACTGCTTACTGCTCTGCTGTGCATCCAAATGAAGATAGTAGCAATCTAGTTCTGCATGATAAGCATAAAAAATGGTCATTTAATGCTAGATCATCTCCTGTTGTGCAAGGTAAAATGGTTTTTCATCTCTGTATGACAGAGGCAGAACCACTTAAGCACAGTCCAGAGGTGTATTTTTGGTGTCTCCCTAGGTAATGATATAACTGATAACCAGTAGACTATCCTGTGGCCTGTAGTTACTTCTAGATTTATCAGTGGAAAATCAGTTTATGGGAGCTTTTGCGTCTTGATTTTGTTCTTAATCCATCTGCACAGCTGTGTTCTCCCCCCCACAGTAAATGTCAGATATGGGAATTTGCTGAGTGGACAGAGGAAATACTATGTCTGGAAGGCACAGATTGTGGGCTAAATAAACCTTCTCCAGAAAAGCATTTGGAGAAATGGCAGCAGGGGGAGAGGAAAGGGGAAATCTGATTCCAAACACAAAGAGGGAATTTTAAATACCTGAGCCAATGGAACAGAGATTTTTAATGTGACATGAGCAAATGATTCTTTTTTTTGAGTGCTTTGTTTACTGCATAATTTAAAGGAAGATTTTTGTCGCCCTTTGCTACATAATTGAATTTTTATAGTGATGTTAATAAAAATATGCATCAAATGTGACAATTATTATTCTTCAATGGATTTTTATATTTCATTCTGAGAGAGCTATGAGAAAACATTAAGGATAACTCTAAAGATGTATTCTGAAATCATTTATGATTTAGTACTTCTTAAAAGTAGTGAAATAGTTGGATGTCTTCTCCACTTCTGTGAAGTAATTCTGGGTTTTCAGAGAGAGTCAACACATTTTAACAGTTGTAAAAGAGGGGCCAATCCTGCAGTCACTTTCAGGTAAAAATCCCATTTGTTTCCATGGGAGTTTTGTCAGGGTAAGGAAGACAGCTGCATCAAGATGCATAAATGTACGCAAAAAATGTCAGTTCCAGTATGTCATTTGTTTGAGTGTTGAAAATGGCATTATCCTTTCATGTCCCATACAGTGAGGCAGTAAATCATTTTAAAAAGGTTTGGAGATAAAGAAAAATACATTTGACCCTTTGTGCTTGATCCTAGCCCCTTACTTATGTCACTGCCTTGGTTTCTGGGGAATATGCTACAGAACAAAGCTGCAAAATTCAGTTGTATCCATGAGTGGAACAACAGTGCAAATCTCTACAGCTTGTCTTTATACTTCATGAGATAGAAACTGATGGAGTTCAAAAAATTTCTTTATCTTTTTTTATTAATGGGAAAAAAAGACACATTAAGCATCTGTTGTTAGATTTATATGGGACAGTAGTTTCCAGTTGAAGCATTTCTTAAAAGTATATTTATCCTTTGAAGAAAAAATAGCATTATTTCCAGAATGGAGAAAATGATGATTTAAATATGTTTTCTGATAATGGAACCACTTTGTTAATGAACGGTAATTTTCTGGCTACCTCTGGAGGAATTAAGCTCATGGATTATATAATACATCTGTGAAAGCTTATCTGATTGCCCAGTAATTGTGACCTCATTGTGGATTGTGCAATTAAGCATTAAGCTACTATTTGGCACCATGGTTAATTGTGTTTTACTTTTCTGATACGCTTGTTGACGATATGGAACAAAATTACTGATAAGGGCAGAGGGATGGGGAGAACAGCACTATCTAAGCACCATCCCCATGCAGCACCACAGGTGCCCCTCTCCAGCATGGAGGAGATAATTAAGCAGGCAAAGGGCTAATGACAGGGGAGAGACTGTCACATCCAGTTTGAAGGCTTTTAGGCCAGGCACCAAAATCCCTTTGCTTTCAAACCAGTGTTTGAAAGCAACACACAAGGCTCAACATACGAGGGATAGCTTTGCAGGGTAAATTTGAGGATAGGTCTTTTGGATGTCTTCCTGCACCAAGCCATAGCCTCCCAAATATAAATGTGTGATTGTTTAGGAACGTGCAAAGCAGCAACATTTTAGAAATATTTTTGTGGAAATTGTGCCCAGACTATAGATGTCAGTCAAATTGAAGTTGGGTTTGGAGACATAGCAAGAGAGAGGAGATCAAGACGAGCAAAAAAACAATGTTTACAGGCAGAGATAAATGACTTAACACTGGAAAAGGATCTCAACTCTTCTGACCCTCCTATCAATGTGCTAAAGCCTTCAGATGCTTATCTGGTACTTCAGAGACAGTGGGGACTTTGGGAATGGTTCATGGACAGGATCCTATGTGATCACAACACTAATTGCGAAGCAGAGATTAACGTATAGCTCTCCTGTAGGACAACTTGTAGACACCATCGTTGACCAAGTGGATTTTCTTGTCCTCCACACTAAGGACTTGTGCTGTGCATTGCTCCCTGCACCTGCAGTGCCCTCTTGCTTACTGCATGACATGGCTGAGCCTGAAAGCCAGCTCTGAGCTGCAGGTTTCTCTGTGCACAAGAACCAGAATGAAAAACAAGATGGAAAGAAGAAATAAATGTTTTGGTTTTTTCATGCTGAGAGAAGCAAGAAGCATAAGCATTCACTGTGTCTGATTTCAGTAATGCAAAGTGAGGAAGTATTAGAGATTTTTTTTTATTATGTTATAGTCAGCCCTTCTCAATTAAACACGCTTCCTCTTGGACCTCCTCCTCTTTGGACTCTGCCATCTTTCGAGTAGTACATCAACAGTAAGCCCTTTTCCATCATGATATATTGTACTCATATATCTTCAGAGTGAGCTTTCTTTCTAATGATCTATTAGTGAAATGCATCATTTGAGTGAGGATGATGATGATATACTACTCTATGGATGATGCCATCCAAAGGAAAGGAAAGAAAAGGTCAGACAACAAATTCAATAGAGTTATTGGATAAAAGTCAGGCAACACATCATCTCTGAGGCTGCTTTCCTAATGCCAAGGAGGATTGCTGATACAAGCAATGCATTCCAGGGACCGTTTCTTTTACAACTGTGCCTGAACTGACCTCTGGATGTCAAGGGAAAGCAGTACCTCGCATCATCTGAATTGAGAGACTATAAAAATATTTTTGTTTGAGACTGCATATGACAGGTTCAGCATCAAATCCCCATGGGAATAGAAGGCACAATGTGTCTTCTGTTCTTCTGGGTGAACATTCACAAACGTTGCATGCATATGTCTCTGCCTAGGTTAGCCCTAAATTATGTGCACCTCTGTGGAACCCGATCACCTGCTTGACTGCAATCACAAGATGCTAGCAAATAGTTTGTTTTGTGAGTTGAAGTTACCGGTGTAGGATTCTAGAATAGCACCTCTAGAATTCTTACTTTATTGCAATAGTTTCCTTCATCAAGTCAGAAAATATATTTTAAGATCATTCCCTCTGCCTCTTTTTCCACAGCATTCAAAAACACTGCTCTGCTCAGGCTGAACAAAAAGTATTCAGTGTATATAAAAGGAATTTTTAAAAAACAGCATGGATTTTTCTCTTCTCTCATGTGTCTGTCTTAAGTCCTAGAACTTTGCTGTGGAAGGGCACTGAGAGAGACACATAAATAATGTGCAGAGATGTATCCCAAAATGGCTTAATTGCTTAATGTCTACTGAAATGTAAATGAAGCTTATGAGAGCACTAAGAGATTCATCTATCTGTCCAAGGTCAATATATTGAGTAAGGTGTAATTTGCTATGGGGGAGGAGTCTTCCAATGAGTATTCTTGATTTTTCAGAGAAAGGCTTCAGGCTGGTCTCTCCTTTCAAGCCCCCATATTTGCATTTGCTAATAACAATGAACAGTTTTGCAATGCCAAGATGTGACATCTGACTGCCTGATTTTGCCATTTCACATGTGAGAATGATGTGCAATGCAGTTGCTCAACCAGTGGGAATATGACCTGACACTGGCCTTGGAAAGTCAGAAAACAAGGGCAATTCTGTGCTGTATAGAATATTTCAAGATGCTGGGAGTGAGTTTCTGCCAGTGGCTAGCCCCCCAATTTCTCTTTTTCTTCAGAGTGTGGGGTGTACTAGTAGTTGTATCACTGTAAGGGTGGCCAGACATCTCCCACGTGGAATCTCTGTATGGCCTATGGAGTACTGGGGAATACATTCAAGAAATGATGCATACACTTCATCTATTCCATCAGAATTTTTCTGGTGGTTTTTTTTTTTTTCCCTCCATATCATTGACACAAAAGACTGATTATTGCTGGGGAAATTGCACAGCGAACTCCCTGGAAATCTTAGCATGCCTGAGTCACTGCCTCTAGTGAGGTCTCTCTTTGTAATGAATTGAGGAGTTACTTCTGAGAAGAGGGTAGAGGAAGATTCATCCTGCCTTCAGCTGGCTTCCTGAAAAATACAACCCATTAATAGCTGGGAGCAACTGTTTTGAGTCCTCCAATGTTTGTCTCCTAGTCAGAGGTAGCATGCAGAGCATTGAATGGGGGTTATCAGAGATTTATTACACCTTAAGGAGTAGGAGTCTAAAAAACAAAATGACAGAAATTTGCCATGCACAGAATAATTCCTGCAGAAAAAGCTGAGAGAGTCTTCTGGCACTTCTGCTGTTTTTCCATAACATGCATGTTACTTTCTTTTGTTTCAAGAAACATTCAGGAATGCTGCTGCTTCTTAATTTGAAGCTTTTTCAATGAACTTAAATTGCTTCAGTATTATTGAAGCTTCTCAGCAAGCATGATTTTTCTGTGTTGAGTTAGGGCATCGAACAAGACAGAAAAATGACGAGTCTAAAGGTTTCCTTGTTTTTAAAAGCTTGAGCAAATTTCTGGTAATGGCTCGTCAATTGCAGCTTGTAAATTATACAATGCCATTTCATGACAACGTTTTCTGCTGTTCCAGGCTTGATTCTGTTTAAAATAAAACTGAGAACCAGTTTAACACGTAGAGGTGTGTGTCCATGAATCACAGAGTTAGCCCTAGGAAGGATGGATCTGCAAGGCTCCAACTGCTAAAGCTGTTGCAAATGATACTCTAAAACAAATGCTGTAAATATACGTGTATATATATATGTATATGTAAACAAAAAATCCTATACACACGAACAAGCACCTCTAAGTATGTCTGTGGTTATCTGGGATGTGAATGTATTACCAATCCTCTCTTTCACTACCTGCTTTTAAGAATAACTACTGTACAGCTGACTGATGATTTAAAAGGTGCAAAAGCACATCCCTATATTATACAGTCACAAAATGTTCCTAAGTACAAAACAAAAGCTCATACTTGTAGAGAAATCTATCATGAAGAATGAATAGCACCTCAGCATGAAATATTTGTAAATGCTTCTTAGCATTATGAGTCCACATCAGGCTAACCTGGACAAAATCCAGTTACCTGCAAATTTCTTCATTGCTTCCAAATAGAGCTTAATAATCACTGGCAGATCTTTTCCTATCAAGCCTGTTTTTTCATGTTGGTTCCTTCCTTTACTTTCCCTGTCACCTCTCCAAGCTATTCCTCTGGATCCCAGTTTAACCGTGCCCTAGCAGTGCAGCAATTCATACAGTGTCTTCCCAGCCCTGAGTCCCTGAGCTGCAAAATCAACTCATGGCACCTGCAGCCTGATTTTTCAGTGTGCCAAACTTCCTCTTTAAAAATAAATAAATAAATAAGAGATGTCATCTTGTCGCTAATAGTATTTGCGTCATTTTGCAGCTGTGTTCACTTTGAAGTGAGCAGTCAGTGATTTTCAAGTTAGCTAGGTGAAGTGGAAAAATAATGATGGATTCGGTAGTCTTTTGTCACTTTTAGGCCTGAATTTTCCCTATGTCTGTGTAAGTGTTGGCTGTGTACTGCCTGCTGGTGGTGAAAAATAGATCCCAGTGTAGGTCCTTCTGGAAGAAAAAATCTGGGTCATTTAGTTTCTCATAATTTCCCCCCAATTCTTTTTTATAACAAATGTTAATAAATAACTTCAGGATAAACATCTCATGATCTTTTATCACTCAGATGTGCAGCAATGAAAATTAAAATGGAGGAGAAACCAATAAAATGCCTAATACCTCATAAACATTCTTTACCTGAAACAATGAATAATAGGAAAGAGAAGCAGCTCTTAATGGGAAGATTTGGAGGTTTGAGGCCAACCTTGATTAGGCTTTTTCCCCCCCCTAATTTGTTGTACAGCTTATAACATCTCTTTCAAGACAGAATAATACAGGTCAATAGCTGACTTAAAAATCTTTAAGAACGGGAATGATTAGTGGTTTGAGCAAGAGCCATTAGCCGATTCACCAACTTGTGCTCTTTCAGAGATGAGCTTGTCTTTGGTCAAGAAGCATAAATCTAAAACTCCAAACTCCATTGTTTGCGTAAAATAAATCAATACTCAGCCCTATCGAGGGATGAATTGATTTGCTCAAAAGGAAGGAGGACCTGATTGTTATAAGCTCTCTTTTGATCTTGCTTTCTTCAGGAAATTATGTTTATGGTACTGTGTGCACCCGTCTCTCTGATGGGTCTGTTACCCTATTTCAGCCAAATTTCGGCCAGTGTACAGGGTGTTCAAGACATTGGGGTCTGGTAAGGTGTGTGAAAACAAGAGGTGAAGTTTGGAAGCAAGAGCAAGGATGCTAGATACCACCTGCTTGAACCAGCAGAGACTTCTCCAAAGCTCTTGGGGAGTGTTTTCTGATGTGCCTATCCACAGGTAGCTGCTCGCAGCCCTCGTTCAACTCTGGAGCTTGGTCCATAGCTCAAGCTAAGGTATTATTTCATGCAATACTGGGCAACACTCAGTAAGAAAACTTGACTTCTCAGGGTCCAAAGATCCCTTTTTTGTAATCCATAAATAAAACTCCCTTTTCCTGGTCTGTCTCACTCATGTTGAGTCATTTGGGAAGAAACCAAGGTTTTTCAACTACAGCCAAGGAGCTCAGTTCTGACTGATGTGCCTGGACGCCACTGAAATATGGATGATGTGTGTTCACATACCTCAGAAATCATTCTGTTTCCTCAGGCTCTTATCTCAACACCTTCTCAAAGCAGAAAGGCAACTCGCTACCTCCTTACCTTTGCTCAGGTACCTGCAAAGCAGAGGGCATATTTCCAGACCTGGCAAAAGTGCAAAATGAAACAGGTTACCATAATTCTCTTCCTTCACGGTCCCAGCTTTCCCAGTATTTTTACTTTCCAGCATGTAGATGGCTTACTTGAACCCCAAGCCCTCTCTAGCAAGCAGTGACTTCACATAAACTCTTTCTATCTACCAGCCATCAAACCCTGAGCTGTTGGACAGACAAAAATGTGTACAGAGGAAAATGTATAAAGCAGTGGTACAACTGACTTTGGAAGGCCATTTAAAGGCAGCAGCAAGGAAAGGTGGTTGTTGGGGCTGGCAAAGTGTAATTTTTAGGGTTAATAATTGCACACATTTTCCTTCTGCAAACTTCCTCCTGCAGCTCCTCTCATTAAATGGGAAATCAGGCAAAAAGCTTTTGATGTTGCATTTATCTGTTCATGGTGTATTCCCCCTCTTCCACACCGTTGTGTTGAGGGGAATTGTTGCCCTGGCTGGTGGGAAAAGAAATATGAGGAGAGCAGTGAGGGCTCAGATTCACACTGGAGGACCTAGATTGCCCCACGTACTGGCGCAGGGGGTGGGAAGGCACTCACAATTACCGGTGATCATTATCATCAGGCAAGTGATTCATAAATATAAATTCATAAAACAGGGCCCTGGACTGCACAAGCAACAGCAAATATTGTAGCAGATTTATTAGTGGAGCATGAAACATTTATATTTTTCAGATGACAGGGCAGATGATGACTGTATTATGCTAGCAAGCAGGATGAACCTCATTCGAAAAGTGCCTCGTAGGTGATGGCTAGATATGACAGCAAGATGAATTAAGGTCTTTGAGCATCAAGATGGTGTGATAGACCCTGGGAATTGAAAACTAAACATCAATGGTATCCTTCAGAAAGCAGCTGAGCTTTCTTTGTGTAAGTCGAGGCACAGCCTTGATAATTGTGGTGCCCTGGTGACACTGGCAAGGATTGAGTTTTCCTATCATTTTCTGGCAGGTTTACCAGAATAAATCTTTAGTGCTTCAAATTAAAGTTATAGTCAGCAAAAGATTGAGTTAAACTGTTGTTTCCCAGAGATCTCGGAGTTGATAAAATACTTTGTGGAAGGGGTTTTGAGCCAGCAACAGCTTCTTTTTCTAAGGTTCATTAAACATATTACACCCCAAACCTATTGAAGAGCTGGACTGGGGAGTCTTTGTATAAAAAGCTGATCGAGGAGTGCAGCTGAATAAGATCTGTCAGGTAAGGCTCATGGAGTAAGTAATCAGGCAATATGTAACTTAAATAGTCAAGCTCTTTGAAGTTACTTGTTTTTAATTGCACCCATTTTGGTTCTTGAAGGGAAAAGGCCGTGGAGTAGAATCAAATAGGACTTTCCCTCAGCCTTCAGCTACCCAGAACAGGATATTGGCATCTTTATCTTTTCAGAATTTTTTTATCCTATCCTAGGTTTTGCCATTTTGAGCTGACACTTTTTTTCGAGATAAGCACATTTGCAGATGACAAATCTTGCCACCTTTCACTCTGTTACCAGTTTAAATACATTTCCTTGGAGCAGCCCAGTATGTGAATGAGTTTCACACCTCCTTTAAAATGTATATGCAAGTGGATCAAAACTGTGCCTCAGATGGCAGCTAGTCTGACTTATATCCTGGGAATGTGTCCCCTGTGAAACCTCACTGTATACATCAAGATCATCTACCTTTCACACTCAAATACTTTGAACTCAGGTGCATCCTGACAAATTGTAATGGTCTCCTTCAAGCAGAGAAGGGAGGAGGCTGTTCACCAAGGTGTGTTTTTTCTTTCTCAAGCATGAAAAAATGTTGGTCCTTTTTTTTTATTATTTTTTGGGGGATGTCTAACATTGTGCATAGTTATTTTAGCCAGTTCTGGACTAATTCACACCAGTGTCTGTTCTTGCTTCCATTTCGTTGAAGAATGAATTATTGTTATATGCTATAGTTAGTCATCTCAAATTTGTATGGTCCCATGGAGACACTCATTTATTTGCCCTCTTAAGAGCCACATTCATTCATGTACAACACTAAAGGGTTTGTGTCTTCATCTTACCAATGATCTGAACTTCATGATGAATACTCTTGTTGCTGTAGGACTTTAGGAGACTATGGGAGCAGACGGCCTATCCTTTGTCTGTGCTACAAGGTGGCTGTTCACTGCAAGCAACCTCAAAGTCCTTGAAGCCTTATTCCTTTTTCAGCCTGGTTTGCTCCATCTGCAAGCACTGATGAACTAGTGGGAGAAAAAAATATATGTAAATGGTAAGAAAAAATCTGTGTTCCAAATTAAATGTGGGACTAAGGCTTGGTCTCAACAAGCCAATGGTGAGGAGAAAAAAAGATCAACTTTTTTGCTATTCCATACTTCAGACTTTTCTAAATTGTGGCCTAAAGTAATTGGATCACCACTCAGAGGTCAGGCAGACAGGGCTGTCCCTTGGCTTCCCCCTGCCATGATTGCTACCCTGGAACACCAACAGCTCTGTAGGAACCTTTGCCTGGAGCTCTTGAATGCTGTAACCATTAGTCTGGGCAGGCCACTGTAAGAAGACCCAAGAAGAGCTGAAGTTTTCTCAAGGAGAAATTTGGCTTCCACCTTTGCAACTGCAAAAAGGCAATACTTCCTCTCCTTTAAGCAAATCTGGAATTTCTGGCACAGAAGAATAATATTTCTTGGGTTTTATTATAGGCATATTATGGCATCTGTGGCCCCATCTTGTTGTTTTGAGCCAACATAGCCCCTACCATCCCTCTGCTCTGGATTGAAGGCACAATGTTCCCACGTTCTCATCCTTGTCCAATATTTCTTAGTCAAGCTAAAGTTTGTAGGGAGAGAGAATTTCTTTTAAAATTAGAACAGCTGGTAGAGTTGGAAGAAAATTTATGAAATTTTGGTCTTAATTTCTCTCTGAAGTGTCTGGCATTGTGAGTAATGCTTACAGATTCATATGTGACAGAACTCATCCTCCTGGACAATGGATATAAACTTAAATGGCATTATTTTATCAGTATGACACAAAATAATTTTATGTACTTTTGAACAGTATTGTAGTGGGTCTGTCTGAGCTGATTTTCCCCATACAGCCCTCATACTGCAGTACTGGGACCCGGAGGGTGTTGATAACATGGTGTGCGTTATGTCTAGCCGTGAGTGCCCAGATAACACCAAAGGTACGGGGGGGGACAAGATCTGGGAGGGGATACAACCTGGACAGCCGACCCGAGCTGACCAATAGGATATTCCATACCATATGACGTCAGCTCAACTATAAAGGAAGGAGGACGGGGGGGATTCGGGGGAAGACGTTTGTCCTCCGAGCAACCGGTACGCGTTCTGGAGCCCTGCTGCCCGGGACAGGCCCGACACCGCCTGCGGATGGGCAGTAGAGAGTAACGGCTTTGTTGCTTTTGCTTCGCACGCGCGCGACCTTGCTTTCTCTGCTGTTTATTAAACTGCTTCTTATCATAACCCACGGGTTCTTCTTTTCCATCTTACTCTCTCCCCGCTTGCCTTGCTGACGAAGGTTTGGGGAAGGGGGGGGGAGTGATAGAGGGACTAGGGGTGGGCACCGAGCACCCAGCCAAGGTAAACCCACCACAAGTATTTAAACAGTTGGATGAAAGGGCACTTATGGCTAAAGTGGACTTGTTTTATCACTTGAATCTGCTACTGCAGGATGTTCAGGACATGCTGAATTGCCTTTTGTGCCTGGCACAATCCATTCCGTTTTTATTCACTCATACCATGAAATCCAGGACTAGAAGTTACATGTTTGGCAACAAGTAGGTCTCATAGGAGTTTGGATTTCAGAGTAGAATGGGCTTTCATTGCATAATGAAGAGGAAAAAGGGTATGAATCCCTAAAAAAGAATTTTACCAAATTCTTCCCATGGACATTGTGTTATTAGAGTAGTTAGTGAGTTAAAACAACGTTTGAAATCCCAACAAGCCAAGGAAGATCATAAAACTGCAAGGAGCAGGAAAAACTGCACACAGCACACAAACAATGTAAATTAAGACAAAGAAAATGACTGTAAATGCCAGCAGTCCCTAAAACATTAGGGACTAATTTCTAACAAACCATTAGCTGCATGGGGAATTGTCAAACATTATTAAATATAATTTGCTACATCTGTTTTATTATAGAATTCATTTGGCACATATGCTATTTATGTTGTACACTATATATTTTTTTCTTTACATATTTCTTGAAGCCTTACCTGACACCCAAGTGTAGTACAGCAAGTGAATTAGGATTTATACTACTCTGGCTGTGGGAACTCAATTTGTGTGTTTATATGCACACTTATATGGGAACCAGTTTCCCTCCTGCCTTCGTTCTCCTCCCACCTCCCACCAGCAGCTGCACACGAATGTTTCTGTGTTATAAGCAGCAGCCAGCCCCCAATGAGTGCTCTTTCTGCTGCCTAATACTATGAATGCATGTATGGAGGATGTGGTTTGCAGCCTCTGCAGGGATACTGCTACCATCAATATCACTATGCCATTAATATTTAAATGGGACCATGCTCTGAATTGCATTGGGGTTTTTAAGCTAATATTCAAGGAGCAGGTGATAGCCTGTAAGCATCGATATCAACCACATCAGCAAGCCAATGCTGTAATCTTGGTCAAAAATAATAATGTCATCCATAACACTGTAAAGATTTATTTGTTGTGACAGATCTGTACATTAACAAATCACTACGTGGCCCTGAATGCCAAGTAAACAGAGCCAGTCTGAAAGGGAATAATAAGACTTTTTGAGAACCCTATTAAGGAGTGTTTCATACAGGAAAAATTTGCTTCAGAAAATAGTACAGATTTGTGTTTGCTTGAGTGTGTGCATGAGTGATGGATGACTGTCTGTCCACTCTTGTTCTTCTACAGTAAGGATGGGGGATATCTAGCAAACCAGAAGGGGTCCCATAAGTATTTTCTGGTGCAGTTCTTTTTTGAGTTCTGCTGTGGGTTGAATTTGTTCTGATTTGGTTTCAATTTCATAGAATCATGGAATCATTTAGGTTCAAAAAGGCCTTTAATATCATCCAGTCCAAACATAACCTACAGGTGTGCTTCCCTTCTATAAAACTGCAGAATAACTCACATTGAGTTGTTTTGAGAAGATATCACAGTTAGGATGGCTTTTAACCATGATTTGTCTCCTTCACTACAATTGTTTAAAGCATCCATTCCTATGATGGCAGCAAGATGATCTTCTTTTCTGACACTCATTTTGGTAGCTTTTACTGCTTGGATGTACAAGGCATAAAGTCAGGAGTTTTCTTACAGTGTTAAGGTTTTAGCACAAGCAGTTAAAATAATGGAAAACAGAGACTTACATTACCCGTTCATACTTAGCTCATTCCCTGTGGTGTTTTCATCTCAGGTGTTCTGGTGGTGGAAATGTCCTCAAGAAAGGACAAAAGTATCTGGCATCTGAGGAGTCCTGTTCCAGTGAGGAATGCTGCTAAGTCCTGTCACTTAAATTTGGTGAAGTTGTCCATACATATCAGAAGACTAAAGTAATTATAGCCTGGAAGGTTTTTTTTCCAATCTACTTACAGGTTGCCATATCTTCATAGCTCACATTATAAGCATTTTCTTAAAAATAAAAACATTCTAAAATGCCCAGAAACATTCTCTCCAGAGTTACTTTCCTAGTCCAGGCAGAGCTTTAGTGTTTAGGGACATTCTGCTCCTGTCCTCCTAAAGGAAGAGTTGATTCTGTTGTTATCTCATAGCCTTTACCAGAGAGGAAATGAAGATCTTCTACTCTCAGTCACTCTTATCTTTCTCTCTCTAATGCTAGCTCCTTCTAACTCTTGTCTCAGGGATAAGCACATAACTCCAGGATTGGTTTCACTTGTTTACTTACCCATTGCTAGAAACTTCATGGTGCCCCATGACCCTGAGGATTTTGGAAACTTGGCCTCTCCTCTCTTTCATTGCTCTAAGCAACTATGTTGCCTGAAATGGAAGACAACGACCTTAACATTGCAAAAATGCAAAGGATGTAACTTGGACACAGCCAAGTCCTCAGCCTAGTGTCTCCAGACTTCCCTTTGCTGTCAGGGGCTGAAGAGACTGCCCATGCTGCCAGTTGCTCAGGCTGCTCCTCTGTTTGTCACATCTGGACACTGTACATCTTTCCCCACTGCATTTAATATAGTGCTTTATCTCCATCCACACACCTCTTCTACAATGCCTCCAGCTCCTTCCTCCTGTAGGATTACTTTTCTCCTTCCCTCAGAAGTGTTGTCTCATTACAGTTCCTTTGAATGCCAGTGCATTATCCTGCTGTATTACCCTCTCCTCTGCCTTTTCACTTTCAAGATCTTGCACAAACTACCCAGACACTGGTGCCCTTTTTTTGCTGATGAATGACTCGCAGATGACCCCTAGACACTGGCCTTCTTTGCCCACTTAACAAAGTTACAAACAAGTTTCATTCTCTTTTCCTTTAACTTGGGATGAGCTCACTGTGAACATCCACCAACCTTTATTCCTTTCCCATATTCTCTTCAGATCTGTGTCTGGTTGAGGGCCATCATAATTCTAACAGTGGGTGACCATGCTGGAGGAATAAGGTAGAACAGCAGGGTTTACCCTTGTACTCCTGCATTTTTAGTCACCAAGTCAGTGGCAGGACATGGAAGTCTCAAGTTAACATCTACCAGTGGCTGAACAACTGATTTTGTCTGGTCTTTAGGGAAAATCAGCCTTTGCCAAGCATTTGTGCAAAGGGTAGAAAAGTAAAAAACTGAGGGTATTCTTTTGATTAAATTTATCAACGATTCAAAGGAAAAATTGGTTTTGACTAATTTTGTAAACAATTCCTATTGGCCACAATGTCCCATTTTGACTTTTTAAGTATTGTAAATAGTTTAAATGAAAGTAAAATGCTTAGATATGAGTGAAGCATACTGAAAGACTTTGCATTTTTTGAATGTAAGGTCTATAAGACTTTGGAGATTTTGTTTTGATCCTGAGCTGGGACAGAAGAAGTATGTAATGCTCCAGGCTCTGCAGACTGGGGAATCTGTTTCCTTCCTGGGAGAAAGTTTCGTTGCCAAGGTAGCTGCAGAAGAATCAAGCAGCACTGACATTCACTCTCCTGATGGTGTTTTGACCCAAGTTAACCAGGACCCCTCTTCCTGGTCAGTTTAAAAGATATGACAGGATCAGCTGGACAGGCTTTTACCCCCCATTTTCTGCTGAAACATATAATTTATGGAGCTGTAACGAATAATATGTTAGGAAAACATTTTCAGAGTGCTCTATCTCATAAATATAGAGCCCCTGATGTTACTGGAGGAACGCATCATAAGCTATGAAGTGCACCCCTGAGACAAAATCCAAATATTAAAATCTTCTTTTTACATCTGGGGAAGAGAGACCAGAACAGTGATTTGTGTGGCTACTCAGTGATGGAGCTAAAGACCAAACCTGGCCTCCTGCTGACACCCCAGGTATAGGGCTGCCTTTTTTACCTGTTTCACTCACAGAGAGCCTCTTCACATGGTTTGGAGACCACAAAGTTGCATGTAGCACTTAATTGGTAACTGATGAATTTTCTAATTGAAGCAGGATGATGCCAGAATACAGAGGAACACTGAATGTCTTCAGCAGCTTTATTAAGATGTGTAAAGGGCAGACAAATTGCGTTTGCAGGTGCCTTTGAAAGAAGGAGCTTTTGCCAGAGTATTTGACACCCAAGACACTGGAATATTAGGAGAAATTGTCAGGGAATTTGTGAAATGGGACCAAGGCGGCAATTTGGTCCCAATTTTGTTACCATGCGGAGACCATGCTAAGGAAATGTGAGCTGCTTTGGTAGAAAATACTTGTGAAGATGTTAGCAGGAAAGCAGAACCAGGCTCTTCACAGCAGTGCATGGTGGGAGGGTAAGAGTTAACAGGCATAAGCTGAAGTACAGTTAGTTCAGGCTGAATATGAGGATGAACTTCTGGGGATAGTGAAACACAGCAACAGGTTACCTGTAGAGGCTGTACTGTCCCCATCCTTGGAGATTTTCAAGACATGATGCCCTAAGCAACCTGGTCTCGTCTCACAGCTGATCCTGCTGTGATCAGCAGCATTCTCAATTGTCTTATGACCCTGTGGAAATGGGACTCACTTCACCCCGGAGGCCAGCCTGGGACCCAGAAGTAAGTTGTTCCCAATAGGAAAGTATTTAGCAATTCCCAACAGGAATTATTCAGCAACTTTGCAATGAAGTTAGAATGCAAATAAAGAAACCAGGATTTGGCCTTTACTGGCAAGCTTCTCAATATTACCAGCTGATCTTTGTTTTCCCTCTTAACCAACTTCAGGCCAAAGAAAGCCTTTGTAATTCTCTCTGTCCCTCTTTTTCCCCTTCTGAACTTTGTGGAAGGCCAAGAGAACTGAATTAGAAGAGGGTGCTGAAATATAATGGCATGTAATCTTATATGTCTTTCTATGCCAGGGTTTTGCATATTGCTTCCAAGCACCACTCATTCTGCTAGCAGGGCAAGATTAAATACTGTACTGATATTCCTCACATGGCGGCATCTATGGCTAGACCATCAAATCAGTCAGTGACATACCACGGGTGGAAAAGTTATCAATCTGTCTCCATAGTGACACATCTCCTGCTGTGATACTTCTGGGTAAGGCACAAGAAAGAAGCAAAGTTACAGAAGGTGTTTTTCTTATGCTGCAGATGTTGTTTGTATTTGCTTTTTAAGCCTTTTTAATGTTGATTTGGGGTTTGTTTTTTTTTTAATGGATCTTGCCGCTATATATGTTTAGATTTTTTTCCTCTTTTGTGCATTAGTTGTCTCTTGTAAAATACACCTGTGGAAATAGATGATATGTTAGAACCAAAAAAGAGAATTTTTAAACCCTGGATTTGAGGTGACAATAGCAGTACCTATACATTTCTGTAGTGGGGTCACTTAATGAGAAACCCAGCAGATCCAAACTCCCAAGCCATCTATGTGTGGCCAGGGTTGAAATCCAGATCTGATTTCTCCATTCTGAACTTATGTCTAATAATAAACAAGTCTTTGCTGGATTAATAAACATGCCAGAGCAAGAATCTCACATTCATTTTACTTATTTTCAGTCCTGTCCATATTATCACATAACTTAAAAAAAAAAATCCAGTGCTACTTATTGTAGTATTTGGGAGTTCTGAAAAATTGCCTGCCACTAGAGGTTATTCAAATTCTGGTCTTGATGTATTAGCCTAGACAGTTTTAAAGCCATATCTACAGCAAGTAGTTAGCCATACTGCTGAACAGACATTTTTTCAAACGAACTACAAAGAATAGCCTATTGTGGTTAGCTTATTTTATTTACAGCATTTCACATGGTGTGAACATTAAAAATTTACAGAGTAATATTGATTTGTAGCTCCATCAAACCATTTCTACCCAAACTACGGAACCAAACTGTTTGAGGAAAGGTGCCTTATTCCAACGATTATTTGTGCTGCTCTGAAGGCTGCTTTCTGCGAGGCAGCCATAAATTCACCTCCTGGCAGAAAGTTAAAGAGGAGGTTCACAAAGTAAATAATTGCCAGGAAGCATCAGGAAAGGAGTCTTGCTAGTGCATGAGATGCACAAGAGCTGGAGGAGACTGGTGTGGCTGATAAGGGTTTAATAAATGTGTCCTGGGTGGGTCCGGCTGCTGGCTGGGACACAGGGTGGCACTGTTGTCAGCCACTTTGCTGCCTCTGGAGCATCGTCCATTTCCAGCTGCTGAGAGAGTTTTTGTCATTTCTGTCACTCCCCAGACAAAAAAAGCTAACAAATTTGAATGGACCAGAAAACCAAATGATAGTGGATAATGGCATACAGCTTTTCAATGACACTTCTGCCTGACAAGTGAGTGGCAAAAAGGAAAAAACCCAAAATCTAGACAAAAACCCCTCTAAAAATTCAGACAGCCACAAAAGTCCAAGTAACCTTTTTTTAAAAAGCGAAAAGTGTGTGCTGAAAATAAAGATGCCCTTCTCAACCTCATTAACAGGAACTTAATTAGATGTAAAATTTATGAAAGACATTGGAAATGTGATCTTTTTCCCATTAGGAGAAAACTGGGCTAGCTCCAAGTCTGTGGGAGATCTGGGTGAGATTCGTATGTAAAAAGATACATCTCCATCAGGAAAGATAAATTTGAAACATCTGGTAAAGTTCTTTGGCCAGTGATGTGTGTGTCTTGAAAAATATATATGGAATCCTTTTGGTCCCCTCTGTACTAGACATGTGGAATCAAGCTATATTTCATACAGATTAACCAGATTATTCAGCTTTCAATCTCTCTGCTCACAAGTTCTGCTCACATTTTGGAACTAAACTGCTAGGGTTTTAAAAAAAGAATTGCAGTGGAAGGATGACCAGGCTTCACTTCTCAAGACAAAGGAAATAACAATCCAGATATTTTATAAGTACTGATTTAATTCTGCTGCCGTTAGGCTTGTTTTTTTTTCTTTTACACTGCTATAACCCAAACAATTCCAAAGTAAAACTTTTAGATTTGCACCAGTACAAGTTATAGCAGGATCAAATTCATCTTAACTCATTCAATTCATTGATCACATAACTCACCAGCATAGTAAGGGCCACAGTCAGTTAATCCATTTGAAAGCATCCAGAGTGGAGGAGAAAAAATAAAGATACGATTTTGTAGCTCAGCCTAATACTTCTGAAAAGAACACATCAAAAGAAGTTCTTGGTAAGAGCAGACAAATCTTTGTTTGAAGTTTATGGGTCAAATCCAGCTAAGACCTGGACGATGGTGCACGACACACAGCAGCTGAGAGGAGGTGAAAAGAGAATTCAGAGTAATTTGCAGTAATATGAATGCATAGATTTCTCACAGGAAGGGCAAGTAGCAACATGAACAAACAAAGGCTGCATCTCTGCCACCACCTCCCACTTGCACGGCTTGGCTGGGGGGGGATCTGCTGTTGCCTCAGGGGGATATACATCATGGGAGGGTTAGGTGCTTGGGTCTGTAAAAAAGCAACAGGCAAGAGACAAAGTTAGGACTGCTTTACAGTAGTCTGTTGTCAGTCTATTTAGAGGACTTTGTTCAGTGTCTAAATTAGTGTGTTACTCAGCAGCTTATGACCAGATCTAGAGACATTTAGACTCTCCAAGTAAATGTAGGTGATTGAGTCCATCAGTATAATCCATTACCTTCCCCAGTCTAATCTTTTAAGTCTCTGGTAATTTTTTTTTCATTGGCAAAGTAACTTCAGCACCTGCAGTTTTGCCCTAGGGGATATATAAGGAAGGGAAATTGTCCCTGTGAACACAGAATTGCTTTGGCCCATAAAATGGAGCATCCCAGGAAAGATTTATTATTTGTAATGGTCTTATAAGTGATAGTGAGATAAAAGGAACATGAGATTTGAAACAACATGAGTGTCTTAAGGAGAGATCTGAGTGACAGGAGATAGTGAAAATATCTTCCTTCCCTCTTCTGGCACTTTAGTATGTTCATTGAATCAAAATTGCTTTGCGTTGGGGAAGGGAAGGGAAAAGGATGGGAAAAGGAAAGGGAACATAAAAACTCAGTCATAATCTAGTTATACTGTTGTCAGAATTAATGGCAAAGATCCTGTTCATCTTTATCAGGCAGAATCAGCCCTCATAGTGAGACTGTGCTACAGATCCAGGGCTTGTCTGCAATCCCACTTCCAAAGGAGTAAAGTGGGGCTGCTCAATTGAAACGCAGGTCATGTCACTGGAAAAATTATGCAGGAGGGAGTTGCACCTCTTCCTGATTCCAGTTCTCTATCTTTTACAAAGGTCTGTCTTAATGGCACAGTCCTGTCCTACCTTGTCACACAAACCACTAAAGGAGGGAGGGGGAGGAAGGCAATTCATTCTACAGAAGTAGGTCCACTAGAGAGGTATTTAGGTTTTATAAATAGCTCTATAAATAATACATTTCTATTTCTGCTGTTTTTATTGCTATTGATATGCAATATAGTCCTCTGGGCTTAAATCTGCAGATATTTTTATTACTTGAGGTCATTGCCATGTTGCATTGTACAAATAGCACACTGCATTCACCTCAGCAAATGTTTATTTTTGCATGCCTCAGTGGCTGTCTTGAAAAGGTGATGCATCAGGTGTTACCCATTTCTTTTACCTGTCCTTAGATTTTGCTAAGTGCATACTTTTATGGATCAGTTGAAAAGCCCCAATCACTCTGTAATTTAAGATTTTATGCCTGAATGCTGGATGTCATCCTAACAAGCGTGGTGATGTGTGGTTGTGTGTGAGGAGGTATAAAAGAAAATACTGCTTTGTTTCTCTGATGGGCTTCTGTGACTATTTCATGATACTGTCTGCACCTTTGCTAATTGAATAAGGATTACTTTGGAATGAGAAAAGCTGTAGCAGCTGAATAAGATTCAGTCAGTGCAATTAAAATGTTAGCATAGATTGCAGTTAAAGAGGCAATTCCCTTTTTCTCAGTGTACATAGAAGGAGCAGAGGTGAGTGGTAGGTGGTCAACTGCTGGGTTTTATTCTCTTCCAGTTTACAGTGTGGAAAACCACTAGTGTGCAGTAATTATGTCTTTGAAGCTTACTTTAATTGTATTGTTATATATGCCAGGACACCAAATGGGACCCAAGACTGTTTGCCTGCTGCTGTGTAAATACGCAGCAAAAACCTGAGGCCTCCATCAATATATTTGTATGCTGGTTTCTGAATTTTGCCACATGCATGCATAAACAGCTATGCTGTAAAATCACACTGAAGATACAATTCTTGAATGTTGGTGGTGCCGTAAATACATGCAGGCACCTCTGGGTTCCTCCCAAGTGCTGAGTCTGAGCCAGACTGGAGCTGGGGTGCAAGCCTGCGTATCAGACACCCCAAGCTATGATGGCATTGTAGAAGCAGAGAGAAAGGCTGCAGTTGAATCCAGCTCTTCCAAAGCCATCCAATGCCCGTTCCTGGAGTGTGATGGAAACTGAAGAGATGTGCCAAAGGAGGCCATAAAGCACTGAGACTGCATTGCCATTTCCAAGCAGTGTCTGACGAAATGAAAAGCTCTTCCCTTTTCCCTTGTCATCACCTCTGTCACATCATCCTGCAGAGATCAACCCCTAGCTCACAGGAAGGCTTTCTCCTAAAATATATTGACCTTAGCTCTCTCTCATGTCACTACTCTAACTGAGACTTAATGTATTTACCTCTGCCTTTGTCACCCTCCCTCCCGCTCCTCTTTTATTGGAACTGTGTTGTATTAACATCCATAAGCATATGCCCTTTCCTGCACATGTCAGACAGGCAGAGAGCTGTCAGTAAGACCTATCATTTGTCCAGTGCTGTTCTGGATCATTAGCACAGTGTCACAGTTTCACCCTCCATCCTGGTGCTTCCCCTTAAGTAGATTTCGCTGCATAAGTCTCATTTTCAAAATGATGGCTTAAGTGCACATGTTAATTGCAAGATTTAATTATATGGTGGTGAAGTTGTGAAATTTTCCTCCTAATTAACAAGGAAAAACTTGGCGCAGGAGAAAGGGTATAATGGGGGAACGCCTTTTGCATTTCATCGTTAGCAATTCTCGCACATGGTTGGCGCAGTGGTGAGTGACCTGGCTCATTGACTTCCCTGTGTGAGGATGGATTAGGGGCAGGTGAAGGCCAAGAGGTCCACAGCCAGGCACCTGCAAGGAAAACAGTGGTGTAGGAGCTGGAAGGGAGCAGAGCATTGGCATTACAAGAGAAATACCCAGAGAGATTCAAGGAGCTTCTTTTCTCAGGCATGTTGACCTGCAGAAAGCAGGGTGAGCCCAAATCAATTTTATACTGTGATTTGTTTCCAAATTGGTATCTAGAGATTTGCTTCAGATTCATATCCAGTCTCCAGGAACTACATCCCAGCATTAGATGGGAATTAGAGACTCAGACAAAAAAATGCTGCTTCCAGTAGATGAGAATATGTTCCTATTTCCGCAGATCTGCCTGTCTGCCTCCTAACGTGCCTTTCAAAGGTGGGACAACTGGTTTTTCTCATCTTGTGCTTTTTTTTTTTTTTTCTCTTTTTTAAATTTTTATATTTTTTTTCCTTTTCTTTTCTTGTTCCATTAGCTAGTTGACATTTTTAGCCTTTCTGTTAACTCTTCTTTCTCTTTCTTTTCCCCAGGACACACTCTCAGATGAGCTGTGCTAGCTGGAAGTGTGAACAGAGCCAAAGTCAGTACCAGGGAATTGGAAATGAAAGAATATTAGACAGTTAATGATTTCTTTTGGATAAGGCTCTCTCACAAGCCCACCCTAATCGAGCTGAAGAAGTACAAAGGGCACAGTTCACATCAAGACGACATCCTCCCTCTGCGTGTATCTTGTTGTCCTTTCCTTTAGCCTTTACCATCTCATTATGTCATGTTTTTATTTTATCTTACTGCCTCTTGTGCTAAAAAGCTGATGTTCTCCGCTCTTCCTGGCAGACTTGGCTCCTTGTGCCCAGGTCACTCCTCCTGGGGCTCCCATTTCCCATTTGTCAGTGGAAGAGTCTCCTGGCAATCACCTCCCAGGAAGGGAAGGGTAGCACTGGGAATCCCTGGGAGGATAGCAGAAGGGTTGGGGCAACAGGCTATAGCTCTTTCTTTTGCAGGAGCTCGGTGGGGTGGAATTAATCTTGTGTAATTTTGGAGACCCCGTACCGGTAAACATTGCAGTGTTTCAGGATTTCCAGGTAATTAATTTAAACAGAATCAAAAAGTTACATTTCTAGAAATTAAGAATATTTAATTCTTCTTTTGTATCTTTTATATCATAAATTTCATTGTAATTCATAATGCAACACCCCTTCTAAAATTAGGATTTAAATCTTTGATTTTGACCGTATAAATTTTTTTTGGGGTGGGGGTTTCTTCTTTTTTTTCCAGGTGAACTTTTGTGAAATTCAACACACTCCCATGGAAAGTCCTGAGACTAGTAGTGTATTTTTTTCATTCATCATGAGGTCACTTTATCTGACATTAGAATATCACATGCTTTTTCTTTAAGGCACACTGCACGGATTCATAATTCTATACTCTCAGACTTCAGATAATGAATAATCATATTCATGGATCAACCTAATTAGGTAGCAAAGAGCATTGCCTACAACAGAGTGAAAAAGTGTATATATTCACAGCTCGACAACTGTTCATTAGGGGCCTGACCTTGCAGCCATTATTCATGTTGAGTAGTACTCACTTATAGGAGTTACTCCTATTGTCTTCAGCATGCATATTACTACATAAAATATCATCTGCCAATGTTATGACTTCCTTAACATCCCAATATTTTCTACCTACAGTGACACCTGGTGTAAATTATGCAAGCAAATTTTTGACGAGAAGTCAGCATTGTCAGCGATGCTGTGCATTTCATCACATCTGTGGGAAAAATCCCTCCCAATGCATCGAGCCATTTACTATCCTAGAGCTGAGATAATCCTAACTGGCCTTGAGTACCCTCCTAGTCTGTTGCTGTGTGATTTAAAGTTTGTTTACTTAACCCTCTGGAGGAAACCTGTCTGACTTTGCACTGCAGAGCAGCAGCAGGGCATGGCCAGTAGACCATGCTCCAGCAGACTGGGCAGTTACCAGCATCTGGGGGCCCATTAACATATTAAAATGCACTAATGCAGTTGCAAGCAGTTGTTTCACCAGTCCCTCAGGGATGAATGAATTTGAATTGCAGATTCTTGTTTTCCTTCTCTGGGGTTCATGGCGTTTTTCTGTCTGTTTTCATCCTCTTAGCCATGAAGTCTAAGTCCCTCTCTGACCTAGCCAGGTCAATCTGAATGCTGTGTGTGCCCCACACTCTAGCCACGCAACCCTCCATACATACAAACCTCTGGCAAGGGATGGCTGGGAGCAAACTGATGCTGCCAGGCCAGTTCATACACCCATTTCTGTCAGTTCCCTTTGCCTTGAGAATGGACAGAGAATGGGCTGTGTTATTTGGTCAGCTCCCACCTTGCTGTGCTGCTGGTTTGCCATTCGTCTGTTGCAGTAGAGGAAAGACAGAAGCTATTCATCATCAGGTACCCATGTAACAGATCATGATACTATTTTTTATTTCTCAGTGAATCCATTTAATGGTGGAAGGTGCATTTGGAGACTGCTCTCAGAGAGCATACCCAGGTGAGGTGTCAGTCTAACATGGAAGAAGTTGTGTTTCAAGGACAGATAATCCACCTGAAGGCACATGCTATCTAGGTTTTTTTCCTCATTTCACTGCAGAATACCTGCAGGAGCTTAAGTAAATAATTTATTTCCTGTCCCTGCCCCAGTCCCTGATGACATGTCGGAGACCCGTATGCGCTGATAGAATATTTGCTGCTCATTTAAGAGGAGTTTTTCAGGGACAAGGCTGTTTTCCGGTGCTGCACTGCTTTCTGAAAAAGAGGGTAATTCCCTGCTCAGCTCGGCTGGACATTAATAAATGGGTGAGCTCTTCATTGCAACAGGGTAAAAGCCATTTGTCCTGCTACCTCTTGATGGCCACACTGCCTCCAACCCTGTTTCTGCACCCAGCACCAGCACAGCCAGACCGTTGCCTTGCCTTGCTCTGCAAGCATCGCTGTACCACAGACAATAATAACAAGGCAACCCCTGTATTTGTTTAATGCTTTGCTGTGTGACAGCTTTTCGATATAGGTAAGCTTCATGGAACAAGTGGAGGTAATGAGCTTGTGTATTGGCTTAATACATCAGGGAACAACATTCATATGTACAAGGCACCTTCTAACTACTGTGAGTGGTTTGTGAGCAGCAAAGATGCTATCTGATGCCAGAAAAGGAGGCTGGTTTTAATATGTAAGGCATGTGTTGCTGTCAGGTTTTGTCAAAGAAAGGATGACTAATCTTATCTTGTGATCAGGCAGCTCTGAATACAACTGTGGACATGATGCAATATCACAAGGAGGTGAGCTCCAGAAACAGCCTTTACAGGTAGAGTGGATGTAAGGATTTTGTGCCCAGCAGATGCCTCCTCCCCTCTCCTCTTTCTCCAGTGAGGAGTTGCCCTGAAAAATATTTTGAGGCTGTTTCTTCTTCAGCTCTATGAGGATGCACAGGATTTGATGCACAACCATTGAGCATGCAGGACAAGGGTGATCAGACTGTAAGTGTCAGGGCCCGTGGCTGAAGAGAGGTGACACTGTACCAGCTCCCATGCCCCTGTGAAGCTCTCATTAGCCACTGGTGTGGTTCAAATTTCTGTCGTGTCTGATGAGAGTAAGAGCAGAGACATATTCTCATAGTCCAGGAGTTGTACAGACAGGGCTCTGTGCTCAGACAGGTGCTTTCAAGCCCACCAACGTCATTGCTGGAAGTTTGGCTATTGAGGAATCTCTTCCTGCCTTTGCCAATATCAGTCCATGGTCACCAGGGCTTTTACTCTGTTTCATGGAGATTCAGGCAAAACCTTTGGGCCTGATGAAGGCAGAATATATCTGATTAAATTGGAAGTGATCAGGAGA
This sequence comes from Brachypteracias leptosomus, assembly GCA_013401335.1. Taxonomy (NCBI): domain Eukaryota; kingdom Metazoa; phylum Chordata; class Aves; order Coraciiformes; family Brachypteraciidae; genus Brachypteracias; species Brachypteracias leptosomus. The sequence goes on along the minus strand of VYZX01004439.1, from coordinate 107,266 downwards.
TCAGTAACTCCATTAAAATGAATCTGGTCTGGATGGGTCAGGCATCCATTCAGAAGTTCATTTAAGCAGTGGAAATCTGTATTTATTTTGAGAGGACTGGACTGTCAATATGCAGCTAATCCTGGCCAGGATCCTACCTTTGTCCCAGTCTCTGGAGTCAAGCTGATCTTGAATAATGTGATAGTCTCAGTATCTTCTCTTTTCTAATTTTTAACTCTTTACAGGTTTTCTCCTTGTCTCCATTATACACGAGTGCCAGGTCTGTCTGAACCCACACAGTCCCCAGAGTAAGCCTTGATGTCTGCCTTGAGGATGGGGACCCAAGGGCAACCCAGCCCTGCCCCATCCCCAGCCAGCTGCCCCTCTATGAGCAGCCTGCTGTACCCATCACTGGGCTAAGCTCTTACCAGTTTTCAGATGCTCCTTTCTCACATCAAGAGGCAGACAGAAAGTGATTGATTGCAAGAACTCTTTCAGCCCTATTCATCTGAGAAGGGCTCTTTGTCAGGGTTGTGATTTTACTGATTCCTTTCCCATAATGCTGGCAATGATACAAAACCAGAAAAAAACCCACAGAAAAGCTCCTAGTCTAAAAAAAGCTGTTGCTGTATGGCAATCCTGTGATGACTTATTGCCAACAGACATATGAGTTTACTATAGATCTACTTTAGGTCATAAGTGCAAAAACATATCTCGTTAATATTTAAAGATGCTTAGCACAAAAGCATGCATAATTAAACAGTGCATCAGAGCTGATAATTCCAAATAATTTGTCTTCTAAAAAGGGATTTTTGTAATTTGTTAAACTGGTTTGAAATCCACAGCTTAGCAGCAGGAGTATGTTTGCATTACAAAATGAAAAATTTTAAATGTTGGGCTGTGTCCATCCTCTCTGAGAAGAAAAAGAGACATGACATGAGGGAGGGTTTTTAAAAATGTACATAGGTGTGGATTGAGCATTGCACAAAGCTCTGTGTCTGTCTGAGATATAGGTCTCATTTCCAAAAGCAAAACTATATTCCTGCCAGGTGTAGCATTGCTTTCTCTCCCAGGGTATTTTCATGTTCCATTAAGAGCTCATTGATATTAACCATGTCTTTTCAAGATAACTCAATAGTGAAGGTATGCCTGCACTAAGAATGATCTATTAGTTAGTAAAACAAGTGACATACAAGACAAATATGAAAAAATTAATGGTGTCAGGTACAAGATACAATATACTGTGAGCTTTTCATTACATCCAAAAGGCTATCTGAGCACATTTTCTGCCTGGATGCTAAAAATCTATGAGGAGAGAAAATGTGCTTATGATCCATTGCAAATCATGCTTTTCAGAAGTGCCAAAATACAAATTGATGTGTGACCACAGCTATTCTTTAATTTAATATAAGATCAAAAATTAAATGGCAAATGTTCAGGGCACACTCAGATCATTGATCACACAGAAGAATTATTTACAAAGCAAATTTAAAAACTCTATTTTGCAGGTCTCACTGCAGGTATTTCTAGACATTACTGAAGTTATCATAGTCTTGTTTACCTGTGAGTACTGGGAGAGCAAATCTCAGTAGACACAGCTCTGCTGCTGTGAAGCTGTATTGGCTGTTATTAACTTAGGACCTGGAGCTTTTGGCTTAACTCCCTACCATGGATGTATTTGCTGTTTAGACTAGTTGGGAGGTGCCTTGGAAACTGTCACATATTAATGGTTTACTAAGTGCTGTTTTTTATGTAATAGTCCAACACTTCATTGTTAATAGGAGTGCAAATTAAAGACAGAACTGTGTGTGCTGGGTCCTGCTCTGAAGTGGCCAACACTGGTGGTGGAGGGAGGGAGAAAGGAGACAGTAGGAATTTGCTCTAACTGGAGAATGAATTCCAGAGAGGTGTATTCAGATGGTACGTCCTGGATGTGGTGGCATCAATGGATTTACGATGGATGCAGGTATCTAAATTCAGTAGATCACAAGAGAACATCTGTCAGGGCTGCTGTATTCTTGATTTAGCAGGGAGTCAGAGAAGAGAGATGAGCAACCACATGTGGCCTGCAAGGGCTGATTGGTGTTATACCTGGCTCTCCTCTGGCTGTATTGGAATCCCTCAGTATGAAGGCAATTTGAATACCTCATTTTCTTGAACTTAAACATCCCAGTTATCTGTCTGAAAATAGCTCAGAGAGACATTAAGGCCAGTACATTATATATATTTAATTAATAACTAGTACATGCATGTATAATTTCAAGGGGGGGGGGGGAAAAAANAAAAGGGGGTGGGAATTTATTTGGCTATGTCTTACTTGGCTCCTTTGGTACCAGAAGAGCAGATGAGTAGATCAAAGCAGATGGTGCCGATGTCCCTGTATCTGTGTTATATTTTGTTCAGGGGTTTTACTTTGTTCTACTTTTTATCTGGTTGCAATGGCTGGACATCCTCACCAGATGTGTGATTCAAGGCTACTCAAAGGATTATGTCCTTGTGCAAACCAAGATGTCCCCTTTATGGAGTGCATCAGTAGCACATGTGGGAGGTAGCTTTTCTCCAGAAGGAATCTAACAGGCATCGCATCAAAACTGGACTGCGAACCAAACCAGACTGTAGTAAGCTGGGCCAAACAAGGGATTCACTTCAGAACAGCAGCATTGTTCAGAGCTCACCACTGATACAGAAGCAGCCTGGTGCCTAACCTTCAGCAACTGATCACAGGGAGCTGTGCATGGATGGTAAGAAAACCTGTGTGACTGAATACGTAACTTTTGGCTCTACCACAAAACTACCCTAGTCCCAAATATACACTATCTAAAGTCTGACTTGTGGAGAATATGCATTTTATATGTTGGCTCTGAGGAAGAGACAAGGCTTTCCCATCCAGCCACTGTAATTTATTTCTCCTCTAATTCCCTGTCTCTTATCTCTATAAGTTGGATGCTCTGGAAAGCCAGTGACTAGTTTAACTGCTAATAAGGCCCTTCTGACTGGCCACAAGAGGATAATCAAAGGCTGCATAATGTGACATGTACTCCTTCTCTCTTAGAGCTGACAATATTCTTCCACTAGCAAGTCACAGAATGATGATGATGCTATTAGTGGGACCACTGAGTTTGTTTCTTTGACATCAATTTCTGCTTCTTTGAGGGCAATGGCCTGCATTGACTACACAATGCCTGAGAGAGAGAACTTACTGTTGTTTTGCAAAAACTAAATATGAATATAAGGAATCCATCTTTTTGGTCTCCTTAGAAGAAAGGCTAGAGGCAGATTTCTCAATTAGATTTGTGCTTTGATGCAATATCTTTTCAATACATACTTAGTCTATGTGGAAAAATAGGACAATCATAGAATCATTATGGTTGGAAAGGATCTCTAGGATCACCAAGTCCAACCTTCATCCCAACATCTCCCTAACCACTAGACCATAGCCTCAAGTGCTACATCTACTCGTTTTTTAAACACCTCCCTGGGCAGCCTGTTCCAGTGCCTGACCACTCTCTCAGTAAAGAATATCTTCCTAATAGCCAATCTAAACCTCCCCTGACACAACTTGAGGGCATTTCTTCTTGTCCTATCATTAGTAATTTGGGAGAAACAAGATATATCTCCTGGTCCTACTCCATGTCTGCCAAAAGCTGTAGAAAAAAGACTAGGAGGGAGAAAATATATAAGTATCTTTGTCCTCTTGCCACCAAATATTTTAGGTTGAGCAAGGACATAGACAATCCAAAATGCTCCACAATTCCATTTTGTGCCCTGGCTTAGTAATTATTGGGAGAGAAGCACAAGTATAAGCTATGAATCCAGACTTACTTTTCAGTTTTCTCAAAGGAAAAGTGATTTTAGTTCCACTCTTTCTCTATTGTTTTTAACTTGGAATGCTACCAAAATATCAGTACTACTGTCACATTCAAAGAGCCCTGGATATCTTGTTGGAAACTACAGACCTGCATTCCATAGGTATTGATGAGATTCATCACTATTATCCTGCAAATTCTCCCTGAACATTAATATAAAACATAGCACCATGGTGTTACATTTCATGTTAAGGTGTGGCCGTAGGCTCATCAGGAGATGTCAGATGCATGTTCGCAAGCTGGATTTTCTCCCTTCTGTTTGTATCCCCCATTCTTTATTTTTTTTCCCCCTAGTGAAAAAAACAAACCCCTTGAGCTGAGTTCTTTAGAGAATACCAGGGATATACGGGGACAGCTATCAAGCTTTTATGAGTTAGCTACTTCTTTGGACTCTGGGAGTGGGATATAGATTCAGATTAAGACCCTTGAACACAGATATGTCCTTGCAGATGCCAGCCTGTGAGCTAGGCATCTGAACACCTGTTTTAATCAGCAGAAGCTCACTTTGATTGCTCTCTGAGATGACCTAAAATATCTACTTGGTCTCCAGTTGCTGCTACAGAAAAAGGCAGATCCTTTTCCTTATCCACTCATGCAGATATCTTGGGTGTCTCAGGATGTCTGAAATGGTGCTAGGCATTGGTTTTAGGAAACTGTTTCTCCCTGCTACCTAGATATTACTAATGAATATTCAGATGCTTACAGGTAGATACATGTATTTCTATGTCCTAATCTGAAATTGAATCTCAGGTATATCATTTTCTCTGGTTCTGCCTACTTCCATGTCACCCTGGTCTGGATGGATCTCTCTTGCTCAGTGTTCGCTTAAAGCTGTTTCCCCAGACCCACACTGGGTAGAAAGACAAGGGGATAAACTGATTTTATGGACTAATGATCATCTTTTCAGCTGCTTTTCCCTGGCTGGAGGGCTGGGGCAGTGGGAGGAGAATATACAGGCACTGTGAGGCCACTGCTGCACTGAAGCACATCAGGTTTGCTTAAACTAGTTGAGGGATCAGCAGTTCATGCTCAGAATTACAGTATCTCTGGCGAGAGGATAATAATTCAAACATGCAAATTTGCCTGCTAAGAATTGTCTTAACGTATAACTAAGTAATGCAGTTAAATGTTTTCTTTCTTCTGCTTTTGCAGCTGCCCCTTAGTTCCTCTTCAGCTAACTTGTAGGAGCTGAGGCCAAGCATGGGCCACCTGAGCTGCTCTGGCAGTGTCTCCTCCTGGTTGCCCTCCTTTGGGTGTCCGTTGGCAATGGGACTGAGGGTCTTATCCTAACCTGAGCTTTGTGTGTAACTAAGTACTTTCTTGACACTGAAGAGAGAGTCAGCACTCTGCAAGCACATGGGCAGCTATGATGCCAGCTGTGAAAAATCACAGTTTAAATAAAGCTATTAATAAATTACTAATAGTTAACAACCTTCCCCACTCACCAGCCTCTGCTCCCTTAGAAACTCACTGAATCACACTGTTCAAGGCCAGAGGGAGCCATTTCACTCCCCACTTCGACCTGCAGAGCTTTGCAGGCCGTCTGTTTCTGCTCGGTTAACTCTGTGCTGACCCAGCTAAGCTGTGTGTGGCTCAAGTACATCTCCTTGCACCCAGCCTTGACCTGAAGGGGCATATCCAAGTAGTGCAGATATCTCACTGGTCCTCCTGAGGAATGCCTCCCCTTCCCTGTGGTGCTGTGGTCAGATCACCATGAGTTTTACCCATCATTAACCCTTTCAAAGCTGGGCTGCCCGAGCAGAGGCTTTGTCATGGGACAATGCCTCATTGCCAGCCTCTCCAAGAGACAAAAGTGTGTGGAAAGGATGAATAAAAGAGCACCCAAAAGAGGAATATTTTCATACATATCATATGTCTTCTAACCTAGATGATGCTTTCAGCCTGCTGACAAAATCTACCTAACATGTTGCACTAAACTTCAGCTCCCAGATTGCAAAAGGTCTCACTCTGGGCTGCTATTACCATCTCCTCCACAGTGAAATGTCCTACATGATTTAATTGGCGAAACACTGAGAAAGGATACTACAGGTTGGGATGAGTTTTATTCCAGAGTTTACCTATCTAAAATGATTAATGCATGCTTAATAACTTCAAAGATTTCCCATCTCTTCAGAAGGAGGGAGTTTCTTCAAAGCTTTCAGACAGTCTCCCTTTTGAATTGATGAAGGCGTGGTCCCAGTGGAGATTTTACGTTGCCAGTATGTACTCCTTCAAAGATTTCATTGTTGGCGTGCTATTTGAAGATTTCCTGCCCTCTGTTACCCATTCATTTCATTTTTTCAAAAAAAAAAAAAAAAAAAGAAAAAGAATAAGAAAATCATATCTTTAGGGTCTCCTTCAAAGCAATTTCATGTCACACCCCTGAACCCTGGAGAGGAACAGCATACAACAAATTTAGAGGTTTGTTGTAGTGTAATTAGCATCTCTGAGAAAAAGACCTGCCCTTTCCTAGAAGATTTGTTTTTCTTACTGGGAACTGTCTTTGATGTGCTTTGATTCAATTGCCAGATCATTTTTCAGATTAAATGCTAAACAATATGTAATTCTTCAGCGAGTTCATCATTCAACTGGAAGGTTTTTGGATCAAGAAGACACCCACTCATAAGCCTAGAAGGATTTAAAGGTACTTGTAAGAATATTAGAGTAAAAACTTCTGGGATATTTAGAAGTAAAGGAAAATGCTTATCACATGGAGTTGTTAGGACTGTAGGAACAGTGACTAACTTGTTATTTCCAAGCTGTTTGTGGAAAGAGATGTACAATAATATATTAACTCTTGGAATGCATATTTTAAAAGTTTGCAAGGACTGCAAAAATTTATAGCTGCTTCACTTCCACTACTCAGTCCTATCAATATAGATTAAAGTAGATCTGAGAAAGATATAATTCTTCTAATGGTTTAATCAATTTACGAACACTGTTTTTACTCCTATTTCCCCCTGTGTAATAAATTGTTAATTAATGTGTGTCAGGATCACATGAAAAAAAAAGTTCCAGCCTGCATTGGCTGCTGAGAAAAGGAGGTTAATTCTGAAACTGTAGATAAATCTGAGCAAACTGGTAGAGCTGAGATTCCGAAGCATACTCAGAGGTGTCCACATCCCAAATAAACAGTAGTGGTCTGCTGTTTTTAATAACTATTCTTTCTAGCTGTCCTTTGTTTTGCCCAGTGAGTGCATTCATCAGCTCTTCATGGCTCAGTAATTCATGAAATTCTCTTTCCATTAAAAATAAATACTGCATTTTACATCCTTGAGATGGACCCCATATTTGATTGTCTTTTCTATGGCAGTGTATATTGAAAACTATAAAATTATAATACAACTATTAATCCGCTGTATCTGCTTGTACCTAATTTTTATTAAAAATGTATTGTGCTCCAGCTGGCTCGTAAATTACAATGCGGTTGAAAAGGCTCCAGTTGGATTATTTCCGAAGGAGAACATAATGAAATAAAGAAAGACTTACTGATTAATATTTTGACTTTATATACAGTGTTACTAAGGTAGCAGCTTGATTACCATAGAAAAGAATTTGTAGCTAACTATATTGCAGATCTGGTGAATGTAACAATGTGAAACTTGCGGAAAGTGGCATTAACCAAAGAAACCACATTATCATCACTGATCAAATCTTTCATGTCATCTTCTCCTTTTATGAATGACATTAAAATCCAACTTCTTTTCAACAGTAAATTAATACATTTATAGGAATGTGGCAGAATCTGGAATCACATACCATCTGTTCTCTGTCTCTCAATTGCTACCACTGATTGTTTTTGATAGCCCTTCTAAAAAATGCCTAGAAATAGCTGAAATAGCTTTGTCTTTAGTTTTAATACCATGAGAAGCAAAATTGCTTAATTATGTCTCATTTGGGAAGTAATGGGAAAGGAGAAATGAGGATATTTGGCTTAGAAACAACTAGTGGCCTCCTTTCCCCTTTTGTATGCTTAACAGTCAACATAATTTTGGGGGTAAAATTTATACATTAAAAAACACCCCATGGAACTCAGTGAGTGAACTGAGGAATTTCAGCTGAAAGCTGAATTATTCCAATTTGTACTTGCTGCCTAAGAACGAAAACATGAGTTAAACTCTCACAATACAACCAGTTGTTAAACTGGAGGCTGTGAGTGTTCATGGGCGGCTTTCTGTAGTCAAATGGGCACACAGGCACTTGGACTACAGCCCATTGAGATCTGGTAGCTCAGTTTCCAGCCTGAAACAGTTTGATTTCAGACTTTTTTTTTTTTTTTCCCCTTTTCATAAAAAAGGCTTTGTTTCCAAAATAGCCCTTTGCATTCTTTGCATTTTTTGTCTGTCTCACATCTTCTCTTATTCTTTCTCACACATGCACATCAGTCTATGCTCCTTTTTCACCAATAAAATGACAGAGAAGGTGAATTTTCTCTTACATTTGTGAGTTAAATGAGAAGAAAGCCCCTTTATTGTCTGTACTTTGTTCCTGAAGTTTTGCCAACAATAATGTTGGCTTTATTAGCTGTGTAGGATTGAAGATGCTATCATGGTGTCAGACCACATAGCAAGATGCAGGAGCGCATATGTTTTGAATTTTCCAGTTATTTGTCTTGTCCTTTTTGGTCAGCCAAAGACTCATGAGAACACCATCAAACAATGAAAGAGAAATGGAGTATTGGAACCAGCAGTGGCAGCTGCATAACATAGAAAGAAAAGATTACTTAATGGCTGCCTTCCACAATTTTCTGGACAGTCATACAAGGAGATCTACATATGCTCTCTTAAGATGTCAGAGTAAGAACATAAGCATTTTTCTTGATGTACCATAATGCTGACTGACAAGATATACACACGATAAGACTACTTTAGAGAGTAAAGTGGTATTCCTTTTGATTGCAGGTATTTACAGTCATATGTAAAGCCCAATTCATTCTCTCCTTTATCTAATAGCAAAGTGGAAGAACATGGGATTTAATACAAAGCGATTATAAGGTAGTCAAGTAAATAAAAACATCCAGATGGATTTTGATGCTCTGCAGTATACATGACCTTTCTGCCATTTGGATAGACAGCTTCTCAAGGATTTGGTTTGTCTGGATGAGACAGCCCACACAGAGCATGACCTTGTATCACACCTGAGCTTGAAAAAAAGTAATTTAATTACATTTGTGAGAATTTTCCATTTTTATATCCATTATATTCCTTTTTTACAGGCAATTATTCTGCAGTTTCAGTCCTTGATTGCTAAGTGTCTGAGCAATAGCTGACTATGGCACCTTTGCTCACATCTATGCAAAACTCTTTCTAGTTCTGAGACTATGCAAATGGAGAGCAAACAGACACGTATCAATTAATATGAGACACTATCACTATAGCAAATCCAACTGAGTGAGTCTATTTGAGGAAAACATTAAGAAAACAATTCAAATTATGGGAAACTTTGTTTTTTCATTCCTTTCAGAATTTTCACTGCAGTGCCTCCCTCCTGCCTCTACTTTGCTTGCTTTCTCTGGCCAAAAGAGGAGCACAAGGCTTTGAAACCACAACTCCTGTGAGGCAAGAAAGTTACAAGTACAGATCAAAACTTCTTGGACTTCTAAGGAAAAGGGGAGGAAAGACATCCCACACCAAAAGGATACATCTTGGGGGTTTAAAATTCACAGTAAGTTTAACTTTTAATTTTTAAATGTTTAACTTTCTTGAAATAAAGAATTCATCTCAATGAATAAAAGGGGAGTAGCTTTAGCTTAATATTTATCACTTCAGCTTTCTAAATCACTACTGGAAAAATTGTTTCACAAAAACTCTGGGGATGATAATGTCACAATCAGCTGAGGAAATTTCCACTGAAGTCTTGTGGGGGTGCCCATGCTCATTATTTGCAGATAAATTAGTATGTTCCTCAAGAAAAGTATCACTCATAACTATCTGTGATGGGACAGTACTAGTGAACCATAAAGCTGAAAACTGGCTGCAGAAGTAGGACTGAAGTTAGGATTAAATTCACACCAGAAAGGTCTTGTTGGGGAAGGATGCTAAGGACCCCAAACACTCCCCATCCCTACATTAAAGATTTAGGTGGGTTTAGTCAGTGCTTTCTAGTGATGTCTCTTCTTCGTAAGTCAACAAAGCCATGGCACTTCTACAGGTCTTGAGATTCATACACCTCTTTGTCCAACCTATAATTCCTGATCATTGCCAAAGGGTCTGTGTTACCCAGTTCCCTCATGCTGTACAACATCAGACCAGTGCCTCAGAGGACTGAACTCTATTAAAGAAGCACCAACACAAGTTTCTTCAGCATAATCTACTAGACCCACTCAGCATCACGATCCTTCAGGCAAGTGTGCTGCCTAACATTTGTTAGTGTTGAGATTTGGGCAGTACCCGAATGAATTATCTCCAGTGTTGTCCTGGCTTGTGTGGGGCCACTCATTCTTCCTCTCCCCAGAATAGCTCCTCTTTTTACAGCAGTCAGAAAGCAAAGGCAGAAGTTCCCTGTGTTTGATGCCTTTCCAAGCTTGCAAATGGGTAATGAGATATGGCACCTGCAGGAATTTGTAGCAGCATTAAAAATGGTAAAATATTAAACAGGGGAATGAAACCAGTGGCCATGTGCATTAATTATTGCTTTACTAAAAACGTCCTAAGGAATTTCAAGCACAAGGTTCTAGATTGGTGGTTGAACAATCTCTAGGTATAGTGGGTGAACAATCTCTAAATATACACTGGTCCCCCTGTTTCAGTGATTCACAAACTACCCTCATGTGATGGGCCATGCTAACTCTGAAGGAGCCTTTTGCTGTGTGATCTGGCATTAATGCGTCTCTGGGAGATTTTGGAGCTGTACCTTTTAATTCATATCATTGTGCTTTGAAGGTGTACAAAGGCTCAGCACACTTAGATGCACCTCAGAGCTTCCTCAAAACACCTTGGGCTCTGTCCTATACACGTCGATTGATGGAGCCATTAAGACCTGAATGGACGAACAGTAATGATTCCATTTGGACCGATCCAATTTCAATGACATTGTCTCATACAATTCCATTAACATTGGAGCTGTTACAACCTCAGTGACAGATTATTATTTCTTTTAAAAAAGGAAAAGGAAATTAACACAATATATTGAATTGCACTGAATTGAGACAATAAATAATGGAACGTACCAGACACTAACCTCTCCCTTCTGTAATTCCAGGAGGAAAAATAGACATATTTACCACAAAGTTGATGACATATGTAGCACTTACGTTAAAATATGTGGCAAATCCTTATAACATATGGGTAGAATTATAAAACTGGCTAGATCTTATATTGGCTGCAATATAACTTCAGGTATAGAATTAGACAGAAGGTATCTATCTATATCTGTCTAACAATGGTCATTGCTGTAGTCACTGAGCAAAATACACTGCTTAGTATGTGCTCTGTAATGAAAGAAACAAATTTTAAGAACTAAGTTTTTCAGAAGGCACAATAGGACCAGTGGCAAAATGAAGTGTGACCCACCACACCCTATATTAATAGGCTGGGCTGATATTTGCATGGACAGAGGAAAGGATGGCACAGGTAAGTGTACCCAGAAGCCTGCTGCTTCCTTCAGGGCTACTTGAGGGTGTAATCTAAATAGCTCTATTCCCCAAGTGGAACAAGTGCTATACCATACTAGATGAGCATATTCCATAAACTTTGGTCTAAAAGGATTTCTTTTGACTATTACAGATCACAATCTCTACCAGATCCCCACCTCTGATCCTGATGGGATTTTGCATAACGCCGTTGCATTTACCTAGTGTTGGGTCAGTTTGTGCTGTTGGAATAATTTGGCGCTACAAATAGCACATTATTCCTTGAACTGGTTTACTGGATTCAGCTTCAGAATGAATGTCATGATCTTTAAAGATGCTATTGGTAGTAGCTATTCCCACTGGATATCCAGCACCTCAAGACACACTTCTTGAATGCACAAGCACACTCTAGGGATTAGCGTAAGGATATCAAGAGAGATCCTGCTAAGAAGTTGTGCCTTCCATCTCCGTGATATTGTCCACTTCTTAATCCTGGCTAGCACAGGAAGATAACATAGACATATAACACTGGCCATGCATAAGAGAATGTGCAAAGGGAACATTTTCAAAAGTGGATGCAAATATGAGCTAGCAGCGAAAATCCACTTCTTGTATCCTCTTTTGAAAAGGTGTCTTCTTTGCATTTCCTTTCAACAAAGTTTCTGCTGTTTTCTAGCCACCTTGAATAATTCCCGTGCATTTATGATGTGGTAGTTTGCTACCTATCGTATTCAGAGATCATAAGGCTGTTTGTTCTTTTTCTTCAAGTCCCTCATTTCCAGTTTGCAATGCTGCGGGCATCAGTGGCTCTGTTGCAACTCCTGGTCATATGCAGTAAGCAAAGTGGAGAGATTAGACAGGAGATGCACAAGGACCCTTCTTACAGCATTCAGGTGAGTTCAAGACTCCTTACATATACCCCTTTGTCTTCAGTTTACTGCAGCATCAGAAAGCAGATAATCAGATGTGACTTTTGGCAATGACTGACAGCACCAGGTCTGATGGAAATGTGATGTTTCCAGTGGCTGAGAGAATTCCCCTAGAGACCCATCAGCCTTTTCAAATCTTTCTTGTCAATAAGTTTGTCAATTGAATGACTGTCTCTATACTTTGCTCAGAAGTAGTTCATATGGGCTTTGAGTGTTTGATTCTTAATACTTTTTGCATAGATTTTCTTTATGCTTATTAGACTCAGATGGTTTGATATTACGAGAGCACAGGAATTTTTTTTCTGTAACTATTTGTTCTTGCAAGCAATTGCTTAGTGACTTTTTATCTGTCTTTCTTTCCCTTATTTGAAACCCTAGAACAATTAAAGTAAGTGAATTCCAGACCTTATGACTTATCTCACATGCACATGTATCTGATATAAAATGTCTGCTTACCGATGCTTTCCCTTGTCATGCTGGCTGATGCTCACGGAGATTTCCTCTGAAAATGTCTTGCTCTTGAGCCTAACCTTTCTGTAGCTGAAGGCAGAGCCCATTCAGCTTCTCATAATGCCAGAACAGTTGCACACACTGAAAGTGAATCTGTCTGAAATGTAATCAGGCTCATAATGGGAAGTGAGTTTCAGCTTTAGTTAGGATGAGAGAATTTCTTTTCTCGCTAATCTTGCAGGACTCTTCTAAACAAGTCTGCATATCTATATGTGATTTTTTTTCCCCTTTGTTTGCTTTGAATAGGTGCAGAGTCTGCACACAATTGTAGGTACCAGAAGGAAAGTTTGTGTTTGATACAGTGACATTTTCCCTGCTCCCAGGTCTGGCATCCCCTAAACTGTCCCAGAGGTGGAGTGAAACACCTTTAATCCTATTTCATGAAGTCCCTGATGTGCAGGGGAGAGCATGCAGGGCAGGACAGGACAAAGAAAGGGTCTAATGGGAGAAGTGATGGCAATTTTGGTGAAATTCAACTGCTGTTGACTATGAGGTGTTAACACAAATCTTAAGCAACAAGCAAAGCTTGATCCTGTCAGGAAAAAACCCAATAATTCAGAGTTACCACCCGCTCTTCAACCTGCTCATATCTGTAGTTTTATCTTCATTATTTCTACAAGATTCATCTCTGCAGCTGTGGAAATAATTAAAATAACTGCAATGTTTGTGGATGGCTGCTTTCATCGTTTTGTCTGTAGGCTGTAGATGAATCTTACAGGGAGAGCAGTGGAGTTAGTGTGGGCTGTAGGTCTGCAAAGCCTTTCTTTGTAATATTCACCTTTTGATATTCTTAAGCCACTTTTGTAGATCCATTGTTGTTGTTTTCTAATCTCAGGAGTGGTTCATTGGACACTAAGACCCTTTTTTCAGCCTCTTCAGTGAACGAGTTTTATTTTACTGTAACATTTCTGTTTCATAGGTTAGCTGATTAAGTTGTAATGTTATCAGGATACAGGAACTAGCACTAAAAAAACCTCTAGCAATATAAGAAAAAATTCCGAGCATGCAGAGAGATGACACACTGAGTTCTGGTCAGCAGGGATCTTCACAAATTCTCCTTGCCTCGAGAGAAAAAGAGGGATTCGCTATTTTCACTTTCCCTTGTGATCTGACCCCATCTGGCTCCTGCCAGCAAGAGCTTCCCTCAAACTGCTCAAGAAGGCTTGTGCTGTGGTCCAAGAACTAAGCCCGTGTTTATTTATAAACACTCACAAATCAGTCTGATTTCAAAGCATTTTTGTACATATACCAGAATTTTTAATGACATTTAGATAAAATAAGAATCTGAATTTCATTTTAGATCACTTCAAAAGAAGGAGCTTTGTAACATATCTTATCAGCTTTAGAGATCTTGGTGTATGTGTAGGTTTTTATGTGTTTGTAAAGTTGACTTTATAGTTGGTTTTGTATTCAAACACTGGAGAAGGAGGAAAATAATCAGTTTCTATCAGTGTAACCTATCAGTTTAAAATGGTATCTTTTCTTCCACTTAAAAAGAAATTGGCATATTCATTTATACATATTGTTAATTATCTTCACTCTGTTGATCTAAGTATTTCTCACAGCTAAATGACTGCAGCATCTTAAATCATCCTGAATTTTTAAAAAATCAAGAAGGAAAAAAGGCACGTAGAAAACATAATGAGGCTCTCATGGGTTTAAAAATGCCTCTGTATATTCTGGACCTCTATAAAACTATTTAAATGAAGGAAGTATTAAAAAAATTAGAAGAAAGAAAACCTCCTTGCCTTAAAGATGCACACAGACATAAAAACTTATTCCCCATGGAAATGGTACCTTTAAATGACATTTCACTTTTATGAACAGTTTTATTACAAAATAGATTTCCTGCAGCTAATTTCATCAGTTGTCCCACTCTGCTGCTACTTTCCATTGCCTCCCTAACTTCTTGTTATCTAAGTAAGGGCACATTAATTGCTATATGATGTAAGGGAGTTGGCTGCATGCCAGAGCCATAAGCAAGGAGGCATTGTGCCTAGCAGGTCTCACTGAAGATGCCTGCACCCAGCTGACTGTGGTAGCAGTATTTAAGCAATATTTCCATGTGATGAATTAAGTGTCATTGATGGATGTGGGTAATGGTATCTCCTGAGCGTCATTTTAACAAGATGTATATGTTGTTGGACGTATTTCACAAGTCTTTGTAATAATGCATTAGTCTCACTGAGAAGGAATAAGTGATTAGTAGCACTAATTAGAAAGTTCTTGGAGACAGACTTTGGTTGATAAAGTATGGTGGGAGCTTTCAGTCATTAACAATAATACAGTGAGTTCAAGGTAGAATCCATCAAGGAGGGTGATTGCATAGATGACATTAAAAATCATACATTCCTTATTAATATATTGATTTGCATTCTAAATTAAGTGATGGTATTTAATAAAGAAGAAAAAAACAACAATTTTTTTTTCTATTATATTTGCTGTGTGAGTGATGTGTAGCTCAGTTTCAGAGTGAGGAGTTTAATCTCCTGTTATCTACAGCAAGACCTGAATTTACAGGAAAAGAAAAAGAGAGAGCATGAGAGAGGGAATTACCTAGCGCCCGGGAAAGCTCATTATCTTGAATCTGGGTGGGCTGGGAGATCTTTCACAAACATTGCCAGTCATTTCTTTTCTTCCTGTGTGGCAAAAGTGAAGAAGAAATCAATTTCTCATTCTGCAATTTCCATTTCCAATTACCAAAGATGGAGGAATCTTGGAAATGGATGAGAAATGAATAATATTTATGCTTCCATTCAAAATGTTCACCCATCTGGACCAGCCCTCGCTGGGAAATAACCTTGAACCCAGCCATCAGGAGACCACATGCTGTCTTTGCAGAATTGGGCTAGAGGCAATAGCCGGCTATCTCTACCTTCAATCCCACGTGTTAGTGTCGAGTGGCTCAACAACCATTTAATTCCATTAAATCACATCACAGCAGGGGCTAGCTGGGATCCCCGCACAGAAGGAAGGAAGGAAAGTCTGGATCTGTGGAACCATCCAGCTACAAAGTCACTTTGTCTCATTTCAATGCTTGCATAACCTTGCTATACAACAGCCCTTAAACCTCTTGCCTTGCAGGGTTGGTGACATCTGTACGTTGCTACTCTTCCGTGCCACCCAGATGAATTCCTGCACTGGTACTGGGGATAGCAGGCAAGGTGGTATTTTGGGTCAGTGCCTCCACTGAAAAAATGCTCCATTCAACCGAAAAAAGAAGGTGTTAGGGTCGTCAGGATGAAGATGCATCACAAAGGAGCACTGCATGGTGGAGCTTCTCATTAGCACATGTGCTCAGTGTGCCTTAGTCAGTGACTGTCACTCAACAAGTGCTCTGACCCTGCATTCTCATGAACTTGCAGTGCTGATTGGTATGTGCCACGACAGAAACACAGTTGAGTAGCAAGCAGTTCTGATACATTTTGCTTCACCTTCTTTACTGATCAGAAATATCCCTTTGTGAAGTTGTTCAGTTATTAACTCCCTCCCAAAGGGTACAACCCTGACACTCAGCCACAGAGGAGTTGGTTTCTGACTCAGCTGCCTGTAGAATGTGAAACAGAGCAGGTCAGGGCAGCAAAGGTGTGGGGAATGTATGCCGTGTGAAGGGGACATAAAGGTCACCTTCCAGGGTTGAGCAATTTGCCTGCCTAGGGATGTCTGTGGAGGAGATGCCTGAGCTCCCTGAGTGCACAATCTGGGTGTGGCTGTGGGTTGGGCAAAAAAACCATGAATCCACAAAAGTGTGTTATGGCTGTCAGCAACACCAGATGTTCAGGCAGGATTAAACTCTTGTATGCTCTGGGTGCAGAGCCACGGTTATCAGCAGCAGGGTGGCAGTGTGCACACCATGGGGCAGTCTCCTGCAGAGGAGCAGTCTTTAAGCCGCATAAAGTTTGTTGCACCTCAGAGAATCCTTCTTTGTGCATTGCAGGTGAATAATTTTCAGCCACTTAAGTATAAAAAGTACAAGAAATCAGAGACCTTCCGTTGCCTGAAGAAAGGGAGCAGGCATGTTTAGGGGGAAGCACAACTCCCGCTAGCACTGATGTGTTAGGGAGGGAAGCTGTTTCCAGCACCATGTCACCTCACCTCAAGCCCTTGGTATTTGGGAGCTGGTCCGTGACTTTGTACCTTCAAGGTTGCTATCCAAGCTACTCAACTGCTGCTGGGACATGCCTTTAGTGAGCCAACTATCCGTTGTGTCTAGCCTATGCTCCCTTTGCTTGCTAAAACACAGAGTTAAATACAAAGATACAGTGTCAAATAGACCTTTATTTGCGATATCAGTAATTTTTTTGCAATACTAACCTGCATGTACAGCTTGGGATTAATCCTAAAGAAAGGCCTCTTGTGTCTGCTGCTTCTAGAGATTCAGCTCCCTTTGCTCTTTTGTCCTATTGGACTCAGAGTCTTCAAGATTTGGGGAAAGGTACATCATACACACGGCAAGTGAAAGCAGCTTATTTGTGACCTCCAGGACCCCAAATGTGCCATAGCTCCATGTTCAAGTAATTACACAGCAAGCCAGTGTAACCTACCTTCATACAACATGGATGCATTGAAGGGGACACACAGGCTGCAGGTGATGTGGCCTTCAGGTATGCTTCCTTCCCATGGATACAAGTCTGGGGTCTGATGCAACCTCAGATCTCAGCCTGAAGCAGAGTTGGGATGCAGCTGGGAGAGACACCATGTGTAGGAGCTTGTGAGCTCACACACAGGTGTTATTTACCAGGCAAAACAAGGTATGCTTGAAAGACCTGCTTCTCTATATGTTAGCAGCAGAAGTTGCCACACTAAAACACAAAAATTGTGAAACTGATGCCTACCTCCCTCATGCACTCCCTGGTGTCATGTACATATGTCTATCACATGCATCAGGCTCACATTTGGTCCTTAAAATCATCTGTCTATAAAGTGGGATCAACAGACAACTTTCTGAAACATTTCCCAACATTTTGGTATAGGCTCTCTCAAGTTTCTCTGTGTTGAAGGAGGCTTCACAGCATAGCGTGTATCACCTACTGAGGCAATAAGAACTGGAGAATCTCTCAGCAGCACAGGACATCTGGGTTTATGAGGAGGAAAGTGGTGGGCTGGGAAAACAGGTGTCCAGAACTGAAGCTAAGCCTTTCAAGAATTACATTTTTAGCAGATGCTCAGGACTGTGTTCTGCTGGTTGATAATTAGCAGGATGGGCATGGGAGATCTGCTCCAGCAATGAGACTCTTTTGAAGATTCTGTATTTCTGATGAGTTATTCAGATCATTCTGAGAGAAGAATTTTTCTTTCCACTGGTTTTTAAAAAAAGAGAAGCAGATGGTTTCTATTGCAAAAAAGCTGTACCAAAAAACATCTGCTCAGAGATTTCCCTGAGAGTTTTTGTAGCCTGTCCCCTGAGTGTCTGACTACAGACCTGGCATGCTTCAATTTTGATGTCTGAGGTTTATGGCATGGCAGGGCACAGGGGTTTAACAACTTGTTCTCTATGTGCTAGGGAGAAGTTAAAGACTGCACCCTGCAAGCGAGAAACAGGGTCAGTAAGTGCTAGCAAATCCCCTTAAAAAGTCTGAGTCAGAACTGAAAGCCCCACTTTAATCAAAAGATTTGTTCAGATCTTGTCTTGTCCTGAAGATTAGAGACAAATAAAAACTCTTCCTAGGAATTTTCTTTGTAAAATATAATTCTGCTCAATTTTGGATGCCAGTCCATGCTTAAAAATCAGGCAGCTGATTTCAAGTATCTTTTTTTGCAAGGAATAGAGCTGTTTACAAGAATACATGTGTACAAGAGGCCTCAGTAAAGGAAGAAAAATATATTTTATGAACATTTTCAAGTATCAAAAGGGAAGGACACCAGTGTGCAGGAAAGAAGTGGGAGCTATAAACAATTTTATGTTTGAACATAAAGAAGTTATGAGCTTGTTTAAGCATAACGGATGGTGGTCAGAAGATAAACTGTGAAAACTCAGGGTAGAGTGAATTTCATAATCATTTTGTTTGTTTGTTTCAGTCTGTTTATTCCTCCAGAATTCTTTGCAAGAGATTCAGAAGGGCTGTTGGGATACCTTTATTTTGTCTCTATTACTTGTTGCCTTTGGAAAAATGTAAGTCAAAAAAAAACCCCAAAACAAAACCAAACAAGTAAACCTTCATATACAATCTGCAACAGGTGAAAAAATAAGTGTTAAGATGGACTCACAGGCTTTTCTTGCCCAGATTTCTCGCTGTAGAATGACTCACTCTTGAAAGGAAAGATGAAGAGTTTCTCTCTGTTTGTCTCTCTGCTTTCCCTGAATCTCAGAGCAACCTCTGCCCTCCTGATTAATTCCCCTTGGGAAGAAGGAGCAGCAAATTCAACCCCTTGTTAAGAAGGACATGATGATATGAATCAGTCAATGCTCCTGGCACAATACAGTCATTCCCAGCAGTACCTGACTCAAAGAGCAGTGTTTGCAATAAGGTGTTTTGATCAGGTATGCATTGATGTAGAATATGGCCTTTCTCCCTTCTGTTTTTCGGTCTCTGAAAGAGCCTTTGCGGATATAGCCTCTTGAAAAGTAGTTTGCAGTTTTCTATAGCATTTGGCCCTTGCATAGAGCTTGATTTTGTATGGAGATCTGCACTTCATTGTGCCACAAATACAAAAATTATGAAGCCCTTTTTCATTAATGAATATGTGTACTTCATCAAAACAATAGTTTTTGTAAGAAACAGATACTTGGAAAGGTAGTATTCATTACCTGGATGTTCAAACACTATGGAGCTGAGTCTGAACAGGTTGTGATAGTCTCCCCTTGTAGACAACACAGTGATTTATTTCTCTGTGCTCTCCTCTTGTACCAAACTGCGTGTCAGAGAAAGATCAGGGAAACTGCATCCTATAAGTGTGAAAACTCTTTGTTGACTCTAAAGGGTTCCTAAGGTGACTGACTCAGACTTGTGCATCTAGCTTTTATCTAAATTAAACTAGGACACATAAATCAAATCTGCAGTGTCTGAGCCCAACTCTTTATGTTGGCAGTTTTGAAAGCTACGAGGCAGAGATGTTGATGTAATATGTAGCATATATAACACAAGGTATAACAAGAAGTGCATCTCCAAAATATGAAGAAGTGAGACTCTCTTCACTTGATCAACTTGTGGAAGGGCTGCTTTCTACCTTTGGTGGACACCAGTTTTCCTACAGTTCAGTAAAGGCTGTCATTAACATTTTGATCCTGACTCCTTGCATGCATATTCTTTAGCTTTTTAGTTTTGGATCAGGCTGTTCTGTTGAAGCAGATATTCTGGCTTTGTTTTACTTGCCACACTTTGGCTAATGTTGAAGAGCAGTCCTGAAGCACACAAATTTGATTTATTTTTGGCTGAAAATAAACTGAATGATGTGTTCCAGATGTGCACCAGTATGCAACTGCTAGAGAGAATTCAGTCCATGACACCAGAGCTCCTCAAGAATGAAAGCCCCTTATACCAGTGTGATGTGAATATTGGGTGCTCAGCACCAGTGGCTTAATTCTGCAGACCCACTAATGCCAGACTGCACTGCTTGGTAATGTAGAAGACTGTGTATTAAGACCTTCCTAAAATTTGGGATGCTCAACACTGGAATTAGATAAAGCTGATCTATTCTCATCAAACCTCTCAAAATCCTTCAGCTTTGCCAAACACTGCAACATGCAGGTATTTTTTTCTCAACTTTATGTGACTTGAAAGCTGTGCTGAAAATATAACAAGATTACCCCACTCAGAAACTCAGAACAGGAACCACTTGTAAAAGTCCCTGGGGAAAAAAGAAAGCACAAAAAATGCTTTGTTAGTGGTTTGGGGAGGATTGGAGTTGGTAGATTTGGTGTTTTTTGGATTTGGGTCACTTTTTCTAAAAATCAGCCATTATTCATCTATCCAATCCAAAACCAATTATGTCTTGTGTGATAGAGTAACCCTGAATGATATTTAATCCGTCACCTGTATACAGGTAACATTTAACATGAGACAAAAGGTAGAGGTTAGAGATCTGAGGCATGGTTTTATCAGGCAGGACTGATGCTGTTAAGAGAGCTGTGTCACTTCTACAGCTCCTGTGGCTCACATAATATAGTTTATCTGACAGTGTTTGTTGTATCTGAGAAGTACCGAGGCTGTAGTTTACTGAAATCCGTCACAGCAGGTAGACCTTTGCTTTCAGGCAGTCTCTGGGAAGAGTTTCCTTTTGTCATTTGAACAAATATTCACTTTTTCCTGAAAACCAGGAGCAGGTTTCTAAAGCATGAGCTGTATGGAAAAGCTTGTATACTTCTCCCTGAGTGGTCTGCTTGAGCATTTAATATAAATTTAATCATTATACATGCCATTCTTTTTTATTAAAATAATAACATCTTCCAGGCAATCAAGCTGAATTTCTTGAAACTCAGCAGTTTTACCTGCTTATTTATGGTAACATCAAAGTATGGACATTCTCATTACAGTCTGTAAATAACCAGGGATATGTCCTTGATCGGTGAAATATTAGAGTGTTATGTGAGTGGGAGTGTCTGGCTGTTACTCCTGGGAGGCTATAAAGTGCACAGAAAATAATTACCTTTTTTTTATTATTATTTTAGTATTTTTGATAATACAGCCATCCTTTACTGATAGGATGTATATCATGATCTGCTGGTCTTTTATACTGTGTTCCACAACATCTCAAAGAGAAGCTGAAGAAAACATCGGGCTGCATAACATGATGTTCCCAGCACATTTAATATCACAGGCAAGTCTATGCAGAGCAAAAGGATACGACCCAGTCCATTTTCATGCATTAATTGCTGGAGAAAGGGTGTCAGGGAACAGAATAAGGGTTTGCTGGTCAAGTCCTATTGCACAACACTTCAGTGCAACCCTTTTAATGTTTTTACACCCAGTGACAGACCAAAAAGCTTATATACATCAGGGGTATGTTGAGAGGAGGCATTTAAATGTGAAAGCTGGCAGTAGTGGTTCTGCAGTTGCTCAGATCTGTGAGAGTTGTGAGCCCCACTTGTAATCTAGAATTTTGTAATGACTCCCAGACCTGCAAGGGATGGAGATTGCCCCTGCACAGCTCCGAGCTCCTGTTGAAAAGGGTGCACTATATGAAAGCCAAAGAACACCAGGAGCAAGCTTTTTAGTGAGCCTGGAAAGCTGGACCTCACTGGGGCAGGCTGGAGCTGTTCCATAGGTGATGCTGGCACCCTCATAAATAAGGATGTAAAATCAACTCTGAATATCCATGTTTGCATCACTAAAAGAGAAAACTGTGCCAATGTGGTAATACAAATGGTGCAAAATGGAATTCAACTTGGGTTTGATTGTTCTTACTGACCTTGGGCTCACATGTTCTACCACAGGTAGATGTAGTCATGGGTGATACTGTCTTAAGCTCATCTGGTCCTCCTTTGCACCATACAGGTACCTGAATAGGAGCATTTATGCTTTCAATTACTTAATTACTTTGTCTCCAAGGTATTGAGGACTCTCAATAGCATGCTTTACTTGGCCATACCCAGTAATTAACCATGACATTTATGATTGTTCATCATTTTAGTATTTATTCATTTTTCATCATTTAGCCCTAGAGATGAGGTGTTAGGGGTAGAAATGTAAAATCCATTGTCAAAATACCCATCCTGCCAACACAGTATCTTTGATATTTACATTTGTGACGTATTGATGAGCAAAGTTGTAATTTTGGGATGGGAGAGATTCATGGGCAAAGGCCTGAAATTATGTGAGAGCTTCTAGAAATATTAGGTGTGCAGGGAATGAGATATGAGGTTTCCATCACTCCTTAGCAGACTATTAATATGTTGTGTGAATATTTGTGTGTCCTCCACCCTCAGTTTCCCAAATATTTCCAGTTTTACCTGGAGCTAGTACTTTATTTTAGCAATTCTCCAAACATAAAGTGTCCTGAGCAAATGTTTTGACACAGCACAGCCTGTTACAAAATTGCCCACTCTTTAGAGAGATGTGTAAATTGCCTATATTATTATTCTTTTCTTTCTGACTGGTTTCTCTATATTTTTGTTCTCATTTAGCTGTTCTCACACAATGACACATGCTAAGTGTTCCCTTCAGCATGTGAATGTCAAGATAACCTGAGGTTAAATTATAGCTTCCTTAGGAGAAGCCTTGAACCATGTGATGTTATGGTTCTATTTCTTTCTTGCTGAGGGTGGGGGTAAGCAGCAAAAGGATGAGGATGAAGTTTAGCGTCAGCATTAAATAAGATATTGAGATTCCAGCTTTGTGATTTTTCTCTTTATTCACAGTCTCAGTTAAGGTGTGCAGCACGCTTGCATGTGTGTTAAACAACATCTGAAGAAGTTGGAATACATTAGCATCTTAAGTACCATGAAAATGTACAGGGTACCATCTGGGACTCTGCAAGTTGTAATAGGAAGAAACAAGTTGTATTTAAAGGCTACGTTTAATGTTTGGAATAAAATCTGTGTTTTCTTAACAGCTGAGAACAAAACATTTTCCAAAACAAGGCTTAGCTGCCTGGGCTCTCCACGGTGGCCCAATGCTGTGTGAAATGGGGAAGAAGGGTCCCACCTTACTTAGTTTTCCTCCCTTGGTGGGAGGAAGAGTCTTGATGACTTTTTTGGTTTGTTTACCCTTCCACTTTGTAGGCAATGTTAAGAACTCATGTGCCGTGCTACAGAAAACCAATCAGTTCCAGAGGCATTCACCCCAAAAAATCCTTGCTTTGCTGATTCTTTTTTAAGGCTCACTTGCCCATGACTGGGCATCAAGCCTGTCCACCTTGTCTAGCATATCTGGGGGGGGTTGCTCTCCTCTGAGCATTCCATTGCTCTCAGTAAATCACTTTCCTTCTCTGTGCAAGTGATTGATTTTGTCCTGATTTTACTTACCTGTCAAATGAGTGTTCTGCTACTTCACTCAGAGGTCTATGTATGGAAATTGCAGTATTAGGAAAAAATGACAAGTGAAAATTAGACCAAGTTAATTAAAAAGCTTCTCTGCTCTAGAGTTTTGTCAAAGCCTTGTCAAAACTGCATTTCAGGACAGACATGAAGGATCCGCACATGCCAGCTCGCCTTGGCCAGGTTCAAGGTGAGTTGATCAAAGCTGATAAATGTAATGCCCAGATTAATTGAAGATAGACTGTTCTGCCCATGTTATTAGATTTACATATATCTTTGATTTTTACACACAGAGCATGCTGGAGATAATCTTCTGACACTGAATATGATGAGTGAGGGCTTGGAATGTGTTTCTGATTTTACTCCTGGTGTTTGAGTGTGTGCTTTGAGCTAAGCATGCTCTAGCGCGCTGCTGACCCTAATCCTGCAGGATTCCTGAGACAGGTACCTCTGAAACATGTAACACACAACACACAGCAAGACCACAAAGCAAGAAAGCTTTATTACCAGTCTATAGATAGCCAGCATAGGTCTTGTAGCTCTTAATAGGGCTCTCACCAAAGAAGACTTTGTACCATGTTACATCACTACATAGTCTCAATATCTGCAACAACCCACTCAGCAGTGAAGATGTCACCCAGGCAGTAAAGATGGCATGAGTCTGCTTTTGCAAGAGAAGAGGCGTGCCTTATGAAATGGGGTCTGGGCTGTCCAAAAGGGAAGGATCTGGGAATTAAGAAGGGAGGTGAGTTGTGTGCAGGATTGGGTTGTTCCCCACCTGTCCTACCAGGGCCAGACACAAACCTGGCACTGAGGAAGCCTCCAAACAGCAATATCTTCTGTCCCTTTGTGTAAGGGCAGCACCTGTGCCAGTTAAGGTTAAGGGGTATAGTTTGTGCTTCTGGGGAAATGGATACAGGATTGCTGAGAGTAGATCAGAGAATGACAAAATACGGCTTCCCACAGGCTCCACTTTCTGTGCTAGGTAATAACTGACTGCATGTAGCTGGTAAATCAAGGGTCTTGTTGCTTTAAAACAGAACAGTGCATCCAGGAGTACAAACCCTAAATAATGAATAAGAATAATGTTATTGAACAGCTGCAACACTGCAGTGAGTACTTAAATGTCAGCTTTAAAAACCTATATACCAAATATATCTTCTCTTGGAGAGAATATTTACCTTAATGTTCTCTAATGAAAAATATAGCTAAAAGATTTATAATTACAGTGACACACTTAAAAAGGATTTATAAGTATCAATGTATCTACTGAGCTGAAAGAAAATCCATTAAGTTTTGTCCCCTAAAAAATGGTTGTAGCCTTCCCTGTTCCCAAATAAAATAATATGAGTAGATATTTTTCCTGTGAACATTCATTAAATGCTCATCAGGCATAATCAAAATGACAGCAGAGCTTCGAGACGCAAATCATTCTTATATATCCTCACACTGGATCATTCATTTAAATATGTACTTGTCTCTTCTTTTCTTTTTTTTAATGATGCCTTTCTGTTGCAAGAAGAGATGTTTGATTGCTTTTTACAGGTAAATTTTTTTTTACTCCTCTTTAAAAATCATTGACATAATAGAAGAGTGACATTTCTCTATTTAAATGATGCACAAATAAGACAGAGAATTTTTAAAGACTTTTTTTCTCTTGTTCTTTTAACAGAAATAATTCTTTAAAACAAACTGCCTGAAGTTGAAGAATGGTATTGCCCCCCTCCCCCAGATAAACTTCTTTTTACAAGGAAAGCTTGAATATAAATGAAATCTTTTAGTCTACAGAGAATGGAGAAAACTAGATAAATTCAATGAAAATGGACTATTAAAGGAAATTAGGAGCATACGCTGCTTTTTTGAAAAGGCTCAAACATTAGCTATAAGTCTTCTAAATCGTCTGATTGTTGGCAGAAGAATGAAATGAGGTAGGCATGATATGCATAAAGTGGACTCCGAATGCATTACTACATTCATCACATGAGAACTTCAGGGAACAGCAAGATTTATCCTAAAGGGAAAACAAGGCAGGGAGGAACATTTACATTGTCCAATGTGGAAAAAAGGATGATATACTTTCCATTTAGAGGTCAGCCTGTCATTGCCCTAACTTAGCTGCTTGGTAAAGGGGAGGGAGTTGTCTCAGCAAAATCTCTCCAATTGCTATTGCACTCATGGTGGTGGGATGAAAAGCCACAAGAGACCTTTCTCTGACACAGGAGCAACTAATCAATGAATCCATTTATTGAGTGTTGTCAGCCACCAATGTAGCACATACATTATCACATTTTTTAGAGATGCTGTTGTTGATGTCCACAGCACAATGGAGTTGTTAAATCCTGAAGCCAGCCTGTTTCAGAAGTGGATGCCTGGATATGGTTCTACAGACTGTGTTGGGTGTCTCCTCATCTGTGTGCCATCCTGAAGCAATGACAAAGCAGCAGGATGGCAAAGTCCTCTGCCTCTCTAAGGATTGCTGAGTATAGGAGTATCTTCCTTGCATAGGAGGGGAAGAAAATGTGGACACCTCCAACTTGAGGATTTGCATAAAGGCATCTAAGCCAGCTGCAGAGACTGAGCTGCTGAACTAGATTCTAGTCTAGAGTCACCACTGGTCTAATGGAACACAGTTGTATCCATATTTATATGTATCAGAATACAAGTGCCTATATCCCATGGTTCTGTCACTCTATTTTGTATCCCCCTCCCTCATTCCTCCCCCTTGGGGTGGAGAGGTACCTCAGCAGAGTACACAAATCAAGGTTACCAATGTCTGTCTTAGCATTCACTTGCTCTCTTGATAGCAGTTTTCCCCCTCTCCATGGATCACTTTACTATAATTTAAAGTCATCATAAGCCATCATCTATTTGCATTTCTGCAGTTTAGTGTCTTTTAGAGGTTGTTTATAAAGCGGCTTTAATTCACAGGTGTAGTTTAAACAGTTATGGATCAGATCCAACTCTCAGGGACATCCACAGGGACATTTTCTGCAAGTTCAGTTCACTCTGCAAAAGGCAAACAGCATGGTGAAGAGGAGGGGATGCTGAATGTGATGATTTACCTTCACTGACCTCAAGACCAAGATATTGGTCTTTATTTTCTTATCTCATGTGGAAACTCTCAGGAGAATTCTGTGAACATCATGATTCCATTCACTTCTCCTTGAAACATGCTACATTAACTTGCAAAGAAGGTACGTGGGCTGAAGATTAAAATGAGTTTATAGGTTACCCATACAATATTAGCAACGGAGGGCACAATTTCCTTTTAATTCCATGACAGCAAAGTTCAGCCTGGTGGGATTATGCTACATCAGTTCAATATAAAAGGAAGATAAACTTAAAATGTGTAAAAGTGTTTGTCTGGATTCTACAGAAAACAGGATTGATCAGATCTGCTGTTTTGCTGCTTGGGAGACACCCATCTCCCTGCTCCAATAAGAGGCATTATCTTATAATTAGAAAGCAGCTGACTCTGTCTGTCTTGAGGAGCTAATATGGTACAACAGCATTTCTGATTGCTTCAGAAAATAGCCAGCAGTATGAGCAGTGATGTGAGAACCGAAGCCGTCTGGCTCATTAACAGAGCCAGAGTAGTTCTTCCCACGTGAGTGTAAGCGCAGCTTGATGTCCTTAGCCTTTTCCCTTTTCCTCAAGATTTGCTGTAGCTGAGAGGCCAGATGCCCTCTGACTGTACTCCTGGGTTGTTAACATGGTTTGTGGAGGCAGGGCATTGATACAGATAATAGATACAGTAACTTAATATACAAAGTACTTCCCAAACTATTTTCTGCACAAGCTTTACCATTGCTTGTGGGCTCTAGCATGTCTTGCTTTTCCTGTTCATCATTTTTGCTGCCTGATTTCTTGAACACTCAGCAGTGTGCTGCAGAGACAGGGGCTTCTCCTCCACAGCAGGGATTGCAGTCCCTTTGCTTACCATGGCTTCAACTGCCTGTACCCCAACTCCTACCTGCTTGGCAGGAACGAGGACCTTTCCCTGGCACATTAAAAGTTGCAAGGTGCTTAGGTGGTATAGTTATCAGGTAATACCATGCAGTTATTTCCTTCAGTTAAGACATTGTCAGGGGGGAGATTCTCATAGCAAAATATGTTATTAAGCAGGTTTTCTACAGACTTAACTCCACCCTATTGGAATATGTGGGGGCCTTTATGCTCAAGGATGTGCATCTGTCTGTTATTCTGTGAAAATGGAAATAGTGCTACAGGGACCAAATCCTTCTAATTGGATGTTCACCATGTTTGCTACCAGGTTTGGCCTTTTTCTCTCCCTGGGGGATCAAGTGTTCCTCAAGCATGTTGATTAAAAGATATTTATTGATTGTAGTTCCTTTTTTTTTTTTTCAGACATCATTTGCAGTAGATGCTGCATAGCTCAAGAACATCCTATGTCACCCAGGTACCTAGATTTATTATGCTGGTGGCTAGATCTGCACTTCCACACACTGGCAGAGAATCAATATATGCAGCCCACTAGCTAGTCTTTCCAGTGATTATGATAACCCTGTAGGCCAATAAACTGGGAAATGGTTTGATTTTATTGCTTTCTCAGACACCAGAAGATATCCTCATCTTTAACAGTGTTTTACAATTAATTAAATAATCGGCAGATTTCCTTTTGAAAGGATCTATAAGGAGCACAAAGCAGCCCTGTGCACTTTGGCTGTGTGACTCAGGTGAGCTTACAGCCACAGCAGCACGACCCAGCAGTTCATTTCTGCTAGGTTTCCTACAATACCCTTGACAGTGGCCACGCAGCTGGTGTGCTCTGCTTGTTATGCAAACTATAATCTGTGCCTTGTTCTGCCTTGTCTGTCTGACATACTCTCCTAGTCCCTCTTGCCACATACGCAGGGTCCTGCTCTTTCCTCACTGATGCTGAAGCAGATGGTCATACCCACATAGGGGTCTGTGAGGGATTGGCAATCCTTGCAGGGATGATGCTGCTACTTTCTCAAAATCGTCAGTCCAAGAGGTGGTTGATCCACATTGCAACTCACACGGGAAAGTGGGTTCAGATAGTCCATGTCCTCTGCTGACCTAAAATCACACTGCATAAATCACTGCAACTGGGCTGATAAGCTCCGCAAAATAGCAGTGGGTATTCACTGGGATGGAGACCTGTGCTACCATGTTCACCCACCACATTATCAGTGTTGGCCAGTGTCCTGCAGGCAGGGAACAGCAGCAGAGCATGCAGTACATCCATGGGCTGTGCAGGCACAGACTGGTTTGCATCGATTGTTTCATCAGAGAGTAAATCCTGAGACTGATGGGTGAGTGATGAGAAAATATTAAGAAGCTCCCACTGAAAGGTGGGAGCTGTTGCAGCCCTCTGAGAAAGTATTGATGGGAGTGTGCTGTTGTACTGATTGTAACTGAGAGTGCAGTAATAACTCATTGGAAATTGGTATTGCATGCAATTCAGAAATGTGAATGGTTGGGAAGATGTGTAAAGAAATGCAAACTGTTTTGAGCAGAGAAGAAAGCTCAGAAGCCTTGAGAGGCTATGGAAGATAGCTGGAAGGGACAATTTGACCTATGTGTTCTGCAGAATTTTTTTCAGAAGGGTCAAGAAGAGGAACAAGCCTAGCAGACTTCCTCCAGCACATGGATTGCTTTCCAGTACTTCGCCCAAGATGACAGCACTTGAAGTGTAAAGATGAAACAAAGAAGAAGCGACAATGGAACATGTTACATTAAAATATCAAAACCCAGCAAGAGTCAGGTGTAGTTCAGTGCCTTCTTGGCCTTTTGATGCACTGTAATCATCACACAGGGAAGATAAAAGCATTTCTAAGTGGTTTGGGAACAAATGTCCATGAGGCAAGAAATGGCACTTCTGCCTTTGGGCCAAATTCCTTGTTGTTTTGAAAGCTGAAACACAGATGAGATAAAGGAACCTCCATCTACTTCGTCCAACAAATTACTCCTTTGGCATCTTTGCAGGAAAACTCTTAGGACTTTCTCAGGCTTTGGAATATGCTTCCTCCTTCCCAGTGCTGCTCCGAGAAAGGTGACATCTCACTAGGCATCAAATAGCACAAAACGTTCAGTACAACTGTGAGACCTGGTTGGGGGAGAATTTGATACCTCTGCCATATTCTATTGATTCGAAGCCTGAATAAACAGAGAAATGAAAAAATACATGTTTGTAACTTTTAATTATAATTTCTAGAGATAATAAATTGTGAAATCTCTGCTATTTTGCAGAACTGAAAACACACTCACTCTAAGTGGAATTTCTTGGGGAAGCTTTTTGTCTAAAATGCCATGGGAGCATCCAGAAAAATAATTATCAACCTTTTTTGTTCACTTACAGTGACTTCAGTAAGTTAAAAGTATTGATGCTGGTTTTGGTCTCAACAAGTGCACTGCACTTTATGTTTATATACTTACATTATAGTCTAATATAATGTCGTAAGCATATGATACCTTTTGGCAAAATATTGGTAACAATTTCTAAAATTAGCTTGAAATTTTAGACAAGATCATGGCGCATTATTTTATTTTTATTGACTAATATTGTTGACTTGCTCTAGTCAATTCTTTCTGTTAGGAAAATGAAACAGATTCCTGATGCACTCAAGTTTATGGCATTGTGTGGTTGTGCCTTTCCCTCCAGTGCAGTTAGTATCAAATTAGTTTTAATTCTCTACCTTTTGAGGAGGTTTTTATAACTGCTAAGACAAATTACAGAGGGGTTTCTTTTCTTTGGCTCGATGAGCAAATAAACACTTCAAGGACAATATGAGGTTTGCTTTAAAATTTGCCTCACAGGCAAATGTGTACACCACTAAGTTTTTTATACCAACATTTCTTGGGAGGCAAAAGAAGTCATTACATGGGATTTCTATTACTACTCACCCAGCTTCATTCCTATTTCAGCACTATCTCCTTTATCTTTTGACCTAGTCAAAATTATTTTCACATCTTCACCTTCTAAAAATAATTTGGGCTCTGAGCTTTATACTTGTCTTGAGTATGGCTGGTCTTGCTCTGCGGATTGCTATTGGTGGCAATGTTTTCTTTTTATATCCTTCCATGCCTAAGTGTGGGGATCTCTCACACAAAGGTAGCACTTCCTCAATGCTTCCTCAATGCATTCTCAGACCTGTATTCCTGTGGGATTATTTGAGGCTCTGCATCTCCATCTCAGCTCAGAATGCACAAGCTGTAGGTATAGAGTCTCTTCAGGAATGAGGTGGGAGCAAGAGACTTGTGACCTCTGCCACAAAGCAATTTTATTGCATCATTAACTGAAAGAAAATTCTCTTCTTCTCACCGCACTTTACTGATGGAGATAGAAGCTGTGCTTCTGTCAAAACTCTTCCTTTTCAAATATCTCATGGATTTTCAGTTCTCAAAAAGATTTTGTTATGCTACTTGGCAGCTCTTAATCCACATCCATTGGCTACCCAGCAATGAGCAGATCAGGAATTGAAAAGGGTGACCTAGAGCTCAGGAAGGTGTGTTCTGGGGTGAGCCAAGTGGCACATCACCTGAGCACAAGCTGTAGCAGAGTTCTGCTCTCTACAGTCTAAGCAAAGATAGTGCCCTGCAGTGTACACAGGCACCAGCCCTTTTTGCAGTAATGAGAACTTCTACCTCCATTACTTTCTATCTCTGTGAAAGATTTGACCAGAGAACTTTCTTTTAGGGAGACTTAACATGTAAGTGTGAGTGTGCTGGTTCCTTCACAGCTGAAGTCTGAAATCTTTGCCCCTTGTGCTATCAGTCAGAGGGGTTTTGCTGGAGCTGTTACACCCCATGACCATGATGATGTGATATGCAGTGAAAGGCTAAATTTCTAGTTCTCCCTTAATGAAAAGCATGCAGTGTGTAACGGCAATATAAAAAAGTGCTGAGGAGTGCTTTTTATTAATGCTGGCTTGGGGTTTTTTATGTGCAGGGCCCAGTAAAAGCTACTGACCATGGACACTCATGGTCAGTTCAGCTGAGGGCCAGCAGGAACAACCATCACAGGAATAACAGGGTGACAGCAAAAAAATGAAGAGCTGAGAAGGCACAAAACTCAGCTGCCATCTTCTGTAACATTTCTGTACCGCAGAACAAACTCAGCCCAAGCTGGATGTGACTCCTTGTGAATAGATGTATGAGATGGGAATTTCCATGTAAATTGGTGTCAGCAGCGTTGGAAATAGCCAGAACTTGCACTAGAATGAACGAATAGCAGGCATTTTCAAGGGAAATAAGTCTGCAGATTGATGGATGAGTTTGGGGAGAATAAATTGTTAAGCTTGTGAAGATGAAAGTCTTTATTTGCACAGGTACAAAGTTTAAGTAGCTTTTTTGATTCACGGTTTTGAAATACAAAGCCAGCAGCATACAGCATGCTATGTGTAACTTAGTAATCTGCTTTAAAACAAATGAGAGGCAACAGCAATTACAGCCGTGCTTTTTAATGAGTAGCTGCTCAGCCAGGTAAAAAACCATGTAGCATATTGTGCCATCCATTTTAAGTAGAACTTCACATAGACCTTCAAAGGTAGGTTCTGCCTAACAAATGGATGGAGTGATGCATCTCTATTTTACAATGCAAAAGGGAATAGCAGGGGCAGTGTATGATCTGCATGTGTGTGCGTGCGTGTGCGTGCTCGCAGCGCTGAAAGCACCAGATTATGCTGAACTGATTAAACAAGCTTACAATTGCATTACAGCAGACACTGTGATGAGAGCCAAAATATGATTGGCAAAATATACATGACATATTGTAAAACAGATAAAATGATAACAGCTTTTTACTGAAGAGCATCTGCTATTCAGTTGGGAAATTAGCGTGGAATGCAACTGTTCTTATAAATCATAAAATGGTGTTGCCATCATCAAGAATTTCCTGTCTTAATTTTTAAAGTGTGACATTAGCGTTGCTCTTGCTTGTATGTCAGAAAGTTAGAAACTCCAACTTTTTTTCTCTGAACATATTAGTTACAAAAAAGTTTCTTTAAACACACTTTAAAATTAAGTTCTTTATACCTTGTACTGATTGACAGGTATGAGGACAAAGCCAGATCACCTGTATAAAATAACCTCACATTAGAGGGTCTTGAATTTGTTCAGTGGAACTGCACAAGAAGGGAGAGCGATTCCTTTTACTCTGACGTTAGATGAACCTCCTTCCCTTCTTGTTGCAATGGTTTATCCTTTGTTTCTGCAGGGAAGGCTGTACACACAGCCTGCATTGTTCTGTGTGTTGATCTGCTGGGATTAGACATACTTCAACTGAATGCAGTGACCTTCAGATGCTTCCATGGAAGAAGATCTGTTTCTTAAGCCAAATAATTAACCGCTGCAGGATGGATGTTGCCTCACTATGTATTGAATTGCTTCCACAGGGTGTAATGACTCACTACTTAATTGCTATGTAATTTTATTATTATCTGTAAAATGTTTTTCAGAAAGGGAAAACATAATTGCAAATGGTCTGATGTAAACTGACCTAGCTTTACTGACTTTCAGTAATCACACGTTATGTCCCTGGCTGGTGTAAATGAGTAACTTGAAAGGTCTGCCTTGATTTAAGTGGCCTGCTATGCATTTCCCTTACAGGAGTAGAACACATGACAAAGTGTGACATACATAGTGCTCTTTGTGTTCTAACCTCCAATTGCATGACGTCAGGGTAACCCAGATCCAAATTATTTGCCATGCTGACATCTTTTAGATCTATTCTGACCTGCTGCCTGGCAGCTGATGCAGTAGCCACTAATTTTGTAGTCTGAAATCTGCAATCAAAATAAAGCTTCATATAGTCACTTAAACACACAAGCTGCTTTGACTTACCTGTTCTGTCAAACGGTACAGCCAAGAGTCCTTGCATCTACTTCAACTTACTGGCTTGCCCATACTGGTTAGTTGTCTTTTTTTTTAGTTTCTCCTAACTGGATCATCTTAGAAAGTGCCTCTGTGCTATAAGATTTTATTAGGATCCAGTGGAAAGAAGGGATCCTTCCATGTAACCATAGCACTTCTAACTGGGCTGGTTCTAGTCTACCATTTCTGTTTATACCAGCAATTCACCCACTCAGCTTTGGCATTGGGTCCTTACATCAAAGCACCATTTTCACCTTGAATTGTAACATAGGTAGGAGTTGTTCTTGATTTATCTTACTATAATGTGTAAACATATCCTGTGAATGCATGAAAACACAACTTTTCTGGCTGAGAGAACTGTTTCTTATCTCTAGTACTCGTTAGCCTGCATGTCTGTCAAAGGCTGTTGCATTCCCCATCATTTATGTATCAACATACATGTTTTCATGAATTTAGCACATGCTGGGCAGCAAGTTATTGCTGCCCAGACCAAGAGTCCCCCAAAACACCTCTGCCATTTTTCTGCTGCTTATCCTGTGGCTTTTGAAAATGGTCCTCTCCCCATCTTAAAATTGCTGCATTCAAAGGCTCAGCTGAAAGGAAACAACAGTTGGTAGCTTGTTGCCATCATCTCCTCTTCTGCCAAAACTCATGGGTACTGTCAAGTGTCTCTTGTCTGAGATCTGACTTGTGCTTTTGATTTTCACATGGCTGAGTAGATTAATGACCTGGCAGAACTGCACCATTGCCAAGGCCATCAGAAATGCCAGATTGAAGGTGAATTAAAAAATGGATGGCTGGCCTTGTAGGAAGGAATGAAGGTGACTGTAACACCATGTGCTCCAGCAATATGCTGCTAACAGAAAGGTAGGCAGCGGGCAACTGAGAGTGTTGGTTAACCAGGCAATCAGTCCTAGAGCCAACCTTCAGTCAATCTGCACGCTGGGGAAAGACAAATGTGAAACAACCTTTTCCCTCACCTTGCATGAAACATCATTTTAAAGTTACACAGAAAGAATGAGATTAAAAGAAAAATAAGGGAAAAAGAGCACAGGGATGTTCTGAGGTAGCATACATTAGTTGATGTTGTTTTCCAGGCTCTTTTTTGTCACCAGTCCTTTCTAAGACTTAGCTTGGGTCTAATAGATGGTATGAGACACAGTTGGATGCTGAGACAGGGTCAACCTTACCAGTAAGTTTTTACATCATGTCACATAGATGGGTGCTTATAGTTAACTGCAAAAAGTAGGGGCAGATCCTGTCTTGGATCTCACTATTTCCATAGTCAAGGCCATAGTGGTCTGGCGTTATTCAAGAGAGGTCTTGTTTTTTGCTACTTGAGCTTCAAGGCACATTAGGACTTGCCCTTGGGAAGGACTAATCCTCAGCAATGGTTTACCTGGGGACTGATTGGCTGGGGAGCAGCTCTGCTGGAATGGACGTGGGCATCTTCATAGGCTCATGCACCAGCCATGTGCCTGGGCAGCAGAGACAGCCAATAACATCCCAGGCTGTATCCACAGTAGAAACAAGAGATCAAGCAAAGTGATTGTCCATTCTGCTTTGCACTTGTTAAACCACACCTAGATACTTTATCTAGTCTGTAGACCCAAATATGAAAAAGACATTGACACATTGGAACAAATTCAGCAGAGGGCCAGCAGGATGCTCAGAGCTGGAGCGTTTGCACTGTGAGGAGATGCTGGCAGACTGGGAGTTATTCAGCCTAGAGGAGATGTGGCTTCAGGGTGCCTAATAGAAGCCTCCCAGTACCTAAGAGAATATCATTGAAAAGACAGAGATAGACTTTTCATAGTGGAGCATAGTGGGAGAATGGGAAACAGGCACGAAATGAAACAAGAGACACTCAAATTGTATCTAAGGAGAAATTTTTTCACCATGAGGACAGTCAAGACGTAGAGCAAGTTTCTTGTAGAGATTTTGTTGTCTCCATCCTCAGAGGTTTTCAAGACTCTACTGGATAAAGCCTTGAGCAACCTTGTCTGATCTCACAGCAGACCCTACTTTGAGTATTGTATTGGACTAGAGATCTTCTGAGGTCCTTACCAATCCAAATTATCTGGTGACTGTATGATGCTTAAAGACCTGTTTAATTAAAAGCTAAAAATGTCTTCAAAACTCTTGTGTGTACTCCCTGTGCACTGAGGATTCTTTCCCAATTTTAAAAACTTGCTTGTTACAGTGGCCTACCCTGTTTGACTCAACTTCTTTAAAGACTCCAAGTCTTTCAAATCCCTTGTTTTGGTATCTGTTTGCCATGGTGATGTATTCACTACCTGTTCCTATTGTCTTGCTTCGAAGACAATTGTAGTGATTGCTCAGATCTGCAGTATTTTCTAAAATCCTGTCCAGTTAAACTCATAATTTGCTCACTTTGCACAATTCACAGAGGTATCATTTTCATTTATCTTTGCCATGCATCCCTTCCCTGGGGAGATCCATTATGTTATCTATACACCATCGCACTTTGGAACAGAAATGCATTTCACCCTACATCTGATGGAGAACTGAAAGACTGAAGCTTAACTTGAACCTAAAATTACTTTTCAGTGCTTCACAGATTGTTTCTATACAAACAAAAGTAAAAGTCTGTGGATTGCTTTTGTCTTAAGATTTTTATTACACATTATGGAAGAGTTCAGGAACAGTCAGTAAGTTGAACTAGAACCAATTCTCATCTGTTGTTATGGTTACCAGGAGTAGAAAATAATTTCCTGTAATTTATCTTAAGATCATTTATGTCGGATACAAACACAGATTAAGCTGAATACCATGGTAATTTCTTCCTCAATTGTGTTAGGAACCATAAGACATTCATTTTTACTTCATAAATAAGGGTTACAGTATGTCATGCTCAGTCAAAGAAGATAAAATGAATCTAATTAAGTGCCATCAGAAGATCACTTTGCTGTTTTTATTGCGGCAATAAAAGTGCCCTTACCTTCTTATTCTTAGAGAAATGACAGAAATTATTATGGAAATAGGATGAGATCAAGTAAGTCTTGCTTGACCTAGACGTGGATACAACAATATCCTTGCGTCAGTGATTGTTGAAGTGAATAAGCAGTTTACAAAATCTGATGGGCTAAAGCTCATAAGAGATGCACTTGCTTTATTAGAATGAATGAAACCATATGTAAGCCTCAGACAGGTCTTGTTTATTGGTTTTTATATAAACAATATCATCTTTTTATTGATCTATAGGCCTCAGCGGTGATGATGGCAAAAGCGGCTTTCAGGCTGATGATTGCAGGTCCCTAACATTGATTAGTTGATGTGCGCACAAGTGAAAAGAACCATTTAGCATTAGTGGTATGTGTATACCAGAATAATAATCTGGAGGTTGCTTCAGGGCATAGGAGAGCTCTGGGTGGAAATAAGAACAGTTGAGAGCCCTGAAAGAGTGCAGGTTAAGTGAAAGGCTGTTAAACAATATCTTGAAGACATTTTCATTGAGCTGCCAGCAGGGAGTTAAAAAAAAAAAAAAAATAGCTGAAGTCTGTGAAAATCTGATATAAACCTCGGAAAGTTTAGAGGAGGCTCACCGTCTCTAAAGTACAAAAGAGTTCAGATGATATGTGGTTACAACACTTAGCCCATGTATTTGAGACTTTATGGAGAATAAATCCAGCCTCCTATGTCTACCAAAACCCCTGGTCACAGTGAAGTGGCCAGCGAGCCAGGAGCTCCAGAGCTGTAAGGCTGCGTACCATGTGGCTTTCATCCTGTGCCAAAATCATGGGCCATCCTACCTCTTTCCAGTGCCTGCGTGAGAGTGACTTGGAGCAGTGTGATTTCCCACTGCTGCCCACCAGAACCAGGCAGGGAGCCACAGCTCCTCAACCAACAGGATCCAAGGCAGAGATAAAAACCAGATGACAACTGCATAGGATTTCCCTTCTGGAAAACTTGGATGACGCTTTGATTGAGATGTTTTACAGAAAGGACTGATTTGTTCATATCCAAGGCTGTGGGGTTATTTTCATAAGGTTTTCAGAAAAAGTTGGACTTGTGCAGTTTTCTTGGTGGAACCCTGAGTCCAGATGCGAAAACCAAACCTTCCACTAACATACATTTTCAGTAAGAGCCTGGATCTAGTCCTAAGGAAAGCAAATTCCTGCAGTAGACAGACTGGATGAGGCCCTTTCTTCTTATGAAAATCATTTGTAAAAAATATGATTTAGAAATATGTTCTGTCAACATCCAGTCACCATCTCAGTTCCTCAGATGGCAGAGGCTGAACATGGTGACATTGCTGCCTTCCCTTTCTTCTTCTCACCATCCCTTGCTTTCCTGCGCTTGCAGGACCATGGAAGCTCTCCAAGGCAATGGGTGCAGTGGTGATGGGCTGCCTATGAGAGGTCTCAGTAGACATGTCCAGTGGCCATGTCCCGGAGTGCTCTACATACCTGGTGCTCACCTGGCACCTTCAGAAGAGAGGGAACAGGGCAGACAGGCCTGTAGGGCACAGTCAGGAGTATCCGTGAGCAGCAGCATTGATATAACCTACATCAACAATGCTGGGGCTCCTCTGCTCTAGATATACAAGATGAGAGGTGTCTGTAGGTGAGGTGTTTATAGAAGAATCAGCACAACAAAATCAGCATCAGACAACTATAGTAACATGATAAAAGAGACCAGCCTTCCATATCTGTGCCATGATCTGGGGCTTGAACTAGGTCTCTAGTGATTAAGCAGAGTTTGGAAGGAGCCTTTGGTCCTCTTGGAGCTATGAAGGGTGTGATTATCTGCCTTTTAGATCAAGAAAGATATTGCCAAGAGGTCAAGTGGCTCTACTGTGTGCCTTCAGTGAGAGAATTATCCCTGCATCAGGATAGGGGCCAATAGAGCACTGGATTTGTTGGAGGGAATCAGTAGGTTTGATCATAAGACAACTTTAAGTATATCTTGGCAAAGAACCTTAAAACACTGCCTGAAAACAAATCTAACTAAGCAGAGAGGAAAGAAAACCCTGCACAAACATGGTAAGTCAGAGTTTTCTTCAAGTACATAGAATTTTATTCTGGTACTGGAGGTACTCTCATCTGAACCTCTGTATAATTTTTTTTTTACTGGAATAATACCTTTGTACAGCACATTTCTGAAGATCTTCAAGACCAGTTCCACTCTGGAAAAGACCCTGCATCTATCTGTGTGGCTGAAGCTACCTTTTTGGTGCACTCAGGACTCCACTGAAAGACCTGCCCATTTTTCACATAAAGACAGCATATTTTGGCACACAGGAGGAAACATGCTCCAAGTTCTGTTTTACCTGGTAGCCAGCGGCCAGTTTATATAGTGACTAAAAGTGCAATAAATAGAAAATACGGAATGCAACTGGAATGGTAAATGTGGTAAATATGACTGAGTCATTGTTATTGTAAAGACAACTAAACCCTGTTTCCCCATTAAATAATGCTGGGAATTTTCTTACTCAGAGACTATCTAGTTCAACAGTTTCTCCACACAGAGAGTGTGCCTACAAGTTTTTTTGTATGAGCTTAGGGTTCAAGTGGAGACACTTCACTCAGGAGAATGCTGTCTTTGCCATTTTGACTTCAGTTGATCTAGCAGAGATGTAAAGTGCCACAAAAATCCAATAATGCTAATTTATTTAATTTCCTGAGCTGGAAGTGACGAGGAGCCTAGTGCACGTTATCCAGCTCACACGAAAGCTGATGTGCAAGTTGAAAATCAAAAATATTGCCAAGGAGACTGCAACTTGCATGGAGTTAACTCATATCAAATGAAAGCTTCTGAAATCCTTAACCTGCTTCAATAAATGACATTTCAATGTTAATAAGGAGTGAGGAAATGAGAGGAAATATCTAAGGGAAGTATATTTTAGCTGCAGTTGCTGAGCCGGATCCACTACTGGTATAAACACTGTTGAAGCAAATACAAGATATAATGATTAGCATCAGCTAGGAATATGCCTCTTAGCATTGTGCCATTAAAGTTCCTGAGTGTGAGAGTTAACAAAGGCAGTTTAAAGCATATTGGAAAATGATTTTTCATTCCGTTTTAAAAACTCATTTCATGCATTGTTGTGTCATCTACTTTTAAAATTACAGTCCAAGCAGAAAGACCAAAATGTGATACTGATCTTTTAAATCATGATCCCCAGGGCAGGAGTACATGATTGACCTGTAGTTATTTGTTAGGTCTTTCTAGGCCATTCAGCAGAATAGTATGCAGGAGAGTCATATGAGTACCTATACAACGAGTAAAAGGTATTTGATTGAGAACTATATTAGAGTAAATAAATAACACTGAGATGGCTCACGCTGTGAAGTTGTGACTGAAACTTAAATAGCTATTTCTGTTGCCTTGATGTAATTGGTGACCTACTGGAGCCAGCTCTTTGTTAGTAATCTATATCAATGCTTGGACAATAGTACCTTTCAATTCATCGTTTCCCAAGAGATTTAAAGCAGTCATAGAAACATTTTCTTTTGCTGCGTGCCATTTATTTCTTTGAAGAATGGAGCAGTCTCTTCTAAACTCCCACTGTGTATTAAATATTACAAATTAAAATAAACTACTCTGTGTCTAAATAAAACAGTAGCCATACGAGCAGACTGGTATTAGCTTGTTTTCCAACATTTTTCTCAATTAAGGGGAAAGACTCTAGTAACCAGAATATAACACAGTGTTGCTTCCTATTCTCAGAAAATATATATGTGCATATACAAAAAAAACAGTTCCTGAAAATGAGAATTAATTGTATTCTAATATGCTTAGTGGATAGAGAACACTATATAACTTCTTATGCCTAGCTTTATTACTTAATCATATTGGCTGAGCTGGAAATGCCTCTTGTGTATATGTTCAAGATTATTAGACTTGCAGCAAGATATTGACTGGAAAAATTACAATTTATGAGAAATGAGCTTTTGCAGATTTCTTTTTTTTTTTTTTTTTTTTTTNNTTTTTTTTTTTTTTTTTGTGAATGAACAGAGAGAACTGGCCAGTTCTGTTTGGATTTCTCTGTTGCCACTCATAGCCCACAGCAGGGAAGATGTCATGAATTTAATTATGTTAATGTAAGCCTCTTTTACAGTATAAAGCTCTAGTTTTCTCCTTTCTATCTATCTTAATATAGTTTATTTCACTAAGAACAAAAGCAAATCCTGAATGAGAGATTTCTGTCCATGTTGAGAATTTGTTCCTTTGATCAAACTTCTGCATTCAACCATAATTCTGGATTCTGCCAGGTCTAGCCTGTCTGAACCACAGAAACCTCTTGTTGCTTTTTTGGACTAAAAAGTGTCTGTCTGGTTCCCCTTCTGTGATATCTATCAATATTTTCTTCTGAAAGGAGACTCTGACTTATGAAGAGGGCTGTCCTCTTTTAACAACAAGCTGCTGCTCCCTGCGGGATTACGTGTAGGGTGGAAAGCACACAGAGACAGGGAGTTACTGGACATCCCTCACCCCCCATCTTGTGTTGACCACTTCACTCCTTTATGACAGAGAAGCATTAAGCGTATCACAGAATCACAGTATCACAGAATAGTGGGGGTTGGAAGGGATCTCTGAAGATCATCTAGTCCAGCCCCCCTGCCAAAGCAGGTTCACCTAGGGCAGGTTACACAGGAACAGATAGAGGTGGGTTTTGAAGGTCTCCAGAGAAGAAGATTCCACAACCTCTCTGGGCAGCCTGTTCCAGTGTGAGCATGACTCCTGTACGTTCAAGCATGCATCTGCCACTGGCATTAGATGGGCTGTTTATGGCCATTGTCCCATTGTCCTTAGGAGTTAAGTGTGCAACTCTTGCATATGTGAGAGGTTAGCATGGCTCCCCTGATGAGTTATTGCAGAAAATGAAATGGTTGTCAACTGCCTAGCAGAGTCATGGTGGCTTGGAGGCAGGTGCATTTGTGTTGGGGATGAGGTGATATGAAATATCCCTATGTGACATTCACAGCTGCGTCTATTTCCCTTCTTGTGATGGCACAAATAGCAGGTATCTTCTTTTTTTGGACTATTTTTGATCCATCTTTTCTGCAAACATATTTGGAGTTTTTTGTGTCCTGTCAGATATTTTGAAAAAACAGTTATGCTTTAACTCTCATGCTTCTACAGCACATTGACTAATTTAACACACATGACTAATTTAATTACATTCCAACTCCGCTAAAACTCTTGCCTTTACAGACAATCCAGGTTTTCCCTATGAAACAAGCCCTGTAACAGGCACTAATATATAAAAATACACATGCAAAGTGTGGAGCCTGTGTGGACATTCTGAGTTGTTATCACTTTATTTACTATTACAAATGATGGTAGCTGACAGCCACAGCTGAAGCTAGGATTCAATGGGAGAAGCACTGCACTAGAACACATAGTGAGAACGTGATATGGCTTAGAGTTCAGAAGGGAAAACCAAGGCATGTAGAGGTGAAGTGTCCTGCCCAAAGCCAGAGCAGATCCCTAGCAGAACTGGAAACAGACTGTAGGCATTCCCAATTCAGTGCAGTAACTATTTGACCATTCTGGTTGATTTAACTTGTCTTCCAGTTCTGCTTTCTGTGTCTCAGCACCCTGCAGAATCACCACATCCTTGCTGCAAGAACAGCAAGGAGGAAAGCTCCATGTTTGCACGTCTGCAGGCTAAATCTCTGTCTGCCACACATTCACAGTTCAATCAAACAACAAATCAGACAGAATTACTGCTGGATTTCTTCCCCACTATGGGATTTCTGTCTATTTTTAATGTGAGGTAATGGATGGCTGATTGGGAGATTAGGGGTGGATTCTGTAATCATAAAATGTTCTATCTTTTGTAACCCAAAACATTCTCTGAAATAAAGCCCCCTGATTGCATGAAAGCATTCATCTAAGGTGAAGAATTCACAGTAACATCATTTTCAAGACAATTCTTTCCTATGTATTTCAACCAAGGAGACTTTAGAGGGAGAAATTAAAAGAGAGTAAACAATATTATTCCATAAATGTGAGGTTCCAATAGCCCTTAGTTTTCTGCTTTTATGCAGGAGGCAAAGGAGGTGCAGTACAAGGCAATAATGATATATAGGAGGGGTTTTTTTCCCCACTTTTTGTGTACAGATATCCTGTTGTCAAGCTGACCAATCCAACCTTCACAGTGCTGTAAAGATCACAAGGGCTGGGGTTTTTTCTTCTCTGAAAAGCCTCATTCCTTTCATTTCTACTCTCAGGAGATCCTGAGCTCAAATAGCTTAATTACTAGTCATATATGTTAGATAGTAGCCTAGTCTTCCGTAGCTTAAGTTTTCCTGATGTGTAACCAAAGTTGTGGATGACTTTTGACAATTCATCAGGACACTTCATGCTGGAAGAGAGTAAAGTTGTGGAGGACAGACTGCAAATTCAGTGTAGAGAAGGGATAGGCATCCACTGTCTATTTTCTCTTGCAAAACAATAATTGTGACCAAATGAAGCTGGTAAGGGCAAAGTATGAAACAAGTAAAATGAGACAGATCACTACAGTGATCGGTGGAAGTCTTCCAGTGTGTATTGGTCCCATCACTCATTTGCAACATTGGCTAGGACACCTTCAACTTCTGAGCAGCATGTAAACACATAGTATTCCTCACTGACCCTTTCCCACAAGCTAGACACGTTCAGAGCTGTTTCTTCTTGGCATGCCTTCCCACAGAAACATCTCTTGGCCTCTGGGCATGTCCAGAATATCCATACATATCTGAAATGTCCATACATATCTGAAATGTCCATACATATGCATCAGTTTATGAGAAACTGTTTGACAAATTAAAATTTCACTTAAGCCAAGAAAATCGGAGAAATTTCAGTGAATTCCAACCCATCCTTTCCTCCAGCTCACTGTGATTTTACTTTTGAGGTACAGTTAAACGAAGCAGCCTGTGAGTCTGTCCCTGGCCCCTTATGAAACCCCATAACTGTTTTATTTTCATCAGACACTACTTCAAAGCTGATATCCATAAGCACAGTCAGGTCCTGTCTGGAAGAATGTCATCGTAGATCTTCAATCTTTGAAGTACTTGGTTTTTGAAGATATAACTCATCTCCCTATGCTTTA
Organism: Brachypteracias leptosomus; assembly: GCA_013401335.1. NCBI lineage: Eukaryota > Metazoa > Chordata > Aves > Coraciiformes > Brachypteraciidae > Brachypteracias > Brachypteracias leptosomus. The sequence continues at coordinate 63,576 of VYZX01004439.1, read as the reverse complement.
ACATATCAATTTTTTTTTCCTCCCTTTAATAGGTGACATCTACACTTTGGAAAGCCACAAAAAATGAATATAGATTAAATACTAGACAGAGGCTGCTTGAAGAAGGTGTGAACAAATAAGTTTTTGCCACCTTAAATAGGCCCTAAAGCTGCTTTCATCTGTGCTCTCTTAACTTCTCTTGCTGAAATTGATTCATTGACCAAATTGGCCATTTAAATTCAAAAGCCCTGGCTCCATTCAATATTCTCAATTGCTTTGGATTTATGTAGTTGGAGATATGTTGTTAAGCATCCTTTTAGGGTTTTTTAAAGTCTGATATATTTCTGTAAGCACATTTTTGGAATAGCAGTGATTTATCTACTTAAATGTAAGGAAATGTTACATGTAACTCTGAAAAAAAAAATTTGGTAGGCATTTAGCAGACATTATGCTAGTTAAAACGTGACTTAACCACATAATGGAGATTATATGTTTGATTAGGAGCTTATGTTCAGAGGATGAAGAGGACAGAATCATCATGTGAGTCCCACAACAGTCAAAGTAGTGTGCAAAAACAGGCAGATTTTGTAAAATTTTGTGTTTGCTGGGCTGTCAATTCTGCCTCTTTCTAGTCTTATTCATTACTGGACTGAATGTGCTATCTGGTAGTCATGGGTAATTTTACCTTTCAAAGACAGTTGCTGAAGTTGTGAAGTTGACAGGAAGAACCTACAGCTGCATTTTTAAACATTTCCCTTCCCATCTCACTGCTAAAATTCTCCCTTTGACAGAAAGTCCAAACTGTCCAAGACTCAATAAGAAAATCACAGAGGCTGTTTTTGTGACTGCAGTTTTTCAATGGTTCCAACCTGGAATATCTCACAGCCTTGGAGCCCCTTAATATATTTACCTCTGTGACATTTTGTGAAGGCAAAGGATTCAGAGCTGGCTAATGTAGGGACTCTGGGAGTGAGGCACAGTGATGTGGAGTTGGGTATCACAAACATCCAGCAACTTGCCCAGACGTTATATATCAATTCGGTAGCAGGTCTTCTAATGCAAACAAAAGGGACAAGCTTCTAACATAGGATGTGGAGAAAGCTTAGTGAGTCTGATTGCAAATTTAGCAACCCAAATGGATGCACTGTCAGTCAGAAACCAGCGGTCTGATTTACATCTAAGCACAGTCAAAATCAAGCCCCACAATTCAACTAAGGAGCATTGAGTTTATTTTAGCCTGTTGTATACAGAGACTTCATTATGAACCTGTTGCAGTGAGAATCTCTGATTCTGTCATGGCAGGAGATTCTGTTTTAATTATTATATATGATTTTGTAATTTTAATTGTGTAATTATTACAACATTAAAAGACACAATTACACTTTAAATCTTCTTAAGAACCCAGTTTTATTACTATTTTATTACTTTGTAATGGTATGGTATTTTATTATTAGAAATTAGAAATTATTAAAAATAATTTTATGATTACATGGTTTTAAAATATTATCTTTTTACTGTTTCATCATTTTATTGTACAACCATCCTAAATATCCAGTGGAAAGTGAAAGGCTGCAAGCATTTTGAAAGGAACCTAAATAAGACATCAATGAAAGTGCTGAAATTTTTTCGCTTTAGCTGTTGCCTGCCTCACAGAATTAATGAAGCAGCCTACGATGACAGAATTTAGTTCAAAGCAAAACTCTAGTTATGAAAACAGCTTTTGTGGAAGGCTCATGCTTAAGATGAGTTATGTCACAACTGTCTGCAAGATCAGGAGCCGTGTGAGAGGAGGTAGTGAAGTTGTCTGGTGCTAATTGTTCCATTTGCTCACAGCAACGTGAATCAGAGGCAATCCTGTTGAAATCAGAGGCAACACCTTCCGTTACAGAGATCTGAGACTTGTTTCAAACCTGAACGAGGCTCACAGTCATCTGTCTTGCAACACCCAATGAAGTGGATGTTTTTTGCTAAATACAGGAGATGAGTGAAATGGTCTATGCTGCATATCAGAGCCTGAACCACCTTAAATGACCTCATTTCCTCTTCTATTTTTTATGACTTGTATGTATTTACTGTTTGCTTTCATGTGTTTTCCTTTGTGTTTTTTATTAAATGAAGTGTCCTTGTTGAGTTATATTAACATTTTCTATTGTTCTTCAAACTTTGATATTATACACAGAAATATTCATCATTTCCCTCAACTCACTCCTGAGTCCTATTGCAATCAAAATGGAATAAGAAAGCATACTTTGATCTACTGCAGTTAATAGAAACACAAAGGCAGGGAGATAGGGTGAGTGGGGATATTTCCACCCTATCCTAAAGAACTGCTAACCTGAAAGACAGGGTGATAGTAAATTTAACCACTGCACTGCCACAAATGCACTGAACTCATGCACTGTGTGATCAAGAAGAATATGATCTTTCTAGTCTGTGAGGCATTGCAACAAGGACAGGATTAATTCCTGGTGAGGATATCTCTGCTTTCGTAGTTTGGTCCACAGAGCAAGTGGCAGTTCTCAGCAGAAAACGGACCTATGCCCAGATGCCTTCAACAGTGTGATATCAATATAGGCAATTGGATAATTTGTCCCACTGTACATTTATACTGTCTGTCCCACATCCAAACTGGGTAGCAAGAGAGACACAGAATCTTAGACATATGACGTTCACCTTGTGCTGTAAGTAATAACAAAAAGAAAATCCTAATAAAATGCCAATGTAATATCATATTCTGGTAGGCACATACTGTTTGTCCTAGATGCAAATCATCAATTTTAGAATTCAAACAATAGTTTTCTTTCAGTTTTCTCTCCTCTGTTTGCAGATCTGTATTTTCTCTCATTTATAGAAAGCCAGGAGATAAACTTCAGTGGATCCTATTATTTTTGTAAGGCCCTAGGTAATGTTTTGTCTGCTCAAATGTCAAATATTCTTTTCATTGGGAAGAGATTGAATGGAAGTATTGTATAAAAATTACTAGAAAAAAAAAAAAAAAAGCACAGTGAACTTCCAAACTGTGAATCCTTCTATGTGGTGGTGTCTGTACAGCATATGCAACTGTTAGAATTACTCTGATTGTGCTCTTTTTTAGTTTTTAACTGGTAGAAAATGTAGTATCTATTTAATAATTTTCTCATAGCTTCTTTGTACCCTATTTCAGAATAGTATCTGAATTTGTGCAACACAGTGCAGTGCATCAGGTAGGAATGAATACTTTGCAGGGAAGCTCAAATCATGGTGTGCAGTCAGGAGTCACGCTTCACCTCCAGCCATTATTTCAAACCAAATGAGAATTTACACATCAGGACCCGATATGCTGAGATGCTTTCTCTATTTAGTGTCACAGTTGACATACACGGGAGGGCAGGAGTACTCACATCCATCAGAACTATGCTTAAAAAGTGGAGAGATTTTGGCACTGCTTTTAATCGCAGCATGGGCCACTTACCTCTCTGCCTTGCTCTTTCTTTTCTTTCCTTAGGTGACGATGGAGGTGTCCCGTGCTGAAGAGGTTTACCTAGACAAAAGTGAAAAATTAAAAGCTATTATTCTGCTATAATAGTGTCAGCACTTGGAGTAGTATTTTTTTGAAAGGTGGTTATGTTGCTTTTAAGGCAGAATGTGTTACAAAAGCAACATCTGTATTTGTTACTATAACAGGAGAGAAAGTGCTGTACCCTGAGAACAGTAAAAATGTGTTGAAGCGTAGAGGCTTAGTATTTTTCTTCATATCATCATTGCAGGTGATATTTGGATAAAGACAAAACACTCTAGAAACAACTCTGACTTAATTTTAATCTTTCCTCATTTGTTAAACTTTCTGAGGTGGGATACAGAGGAAGGAAGGCTGAACTCTAAAAACAGACATCTTAAACAGACATCTCTCACACACCCCAAGGGATGCAAAACACCCTATCCTATTTCCAGGTGGGCAGAACAGCTGCAGAGGTTATTTGGATGACACAGGTGCTCTGCATGTGCACACACAGACACACACACAGAATTACACTACACCTGGTTTCATCCAAGTGCCTCCGACTGGTGCAGATTGTCCTTAATGGAGTCAAAGGGGCAGCCTATAAATTGATTCCAGTAAGTGCTGAATCAAACGGTCAGAGAGGGCTCCAGGATATATTGCATACACAAGCAGAAGTGAATCACTGAGGAATTTACTATCAGCAACACGGATCATTTGATCACATCCAGTTTTAACACTTCTGCAAAGTGCAAAATGAAAGAAACTAACCCCTGAATCCCATTCCACCCGCAAGTTGTTGTTTTCCTATATCCTTACTAATTGCATGTGGAGAAATCACATAACCTAAACATTGAGTCTCAAATAAACAATGGTTCACCATAAAGAAATTATCTTTCAACCCTTTTTTTTTTCTCAAAATCAATCAGCTGAAATTATGTGTCAGGTCTTCTTGTTGCTAGGATCACTTTAGTTTTTGGTGGAGGAAGAAGATAATTTTGTTTTTTTCAAAGGATGAACTTTTGATTTTGACCAATTTAGTAGGATTAAAACTGCAAATTGCTTGGGATTGTATTCCAAAACTGATTGATTTTGTGTTTAATTATGTGTCTAAACTGATAACATTGCCAGCAATTGTATTTATTTAATAAAGAGAAGTCTGCATGCTTTGAAAAATGAGTGACAATGCCACCAGTAAGGAAAGATGAATAATATTCCCTTTCCCTGATACTCTGAAACCATATCTTTCTATAATGGAGTGTAAGAGCCAAATTTTCAATTGATAAAAATCAATACAGTGCTTGGGGTTTATGAGGAGCTCCAGCAGTGTAGGTATCTGCAGGTAAAGAGGATGTGATGGCAAATTTCAGGTATTCTTAGCCATATTCTCCATGAATGTTTAAGTATATGAGTTTTAAATAGCTACTCTGCAACTTACTGATATCAGTAATATTGCAAGAATTGCATATGAATAGTCTGGGATTGTGAATTGCAGGGTTAGATTTGCATGCTAATAAAACAAAGAAGCGCTCCTCTGCTTGCCACCAGAATGCCCACCATTCTGGTGGAATGAGTATCTATAGCCCTGAATAAAACCACAGTCAAGAGCATCTTCCTTCACTAGGGTGCATAAACCTTTAAAGAAGGACAAGTGTGCATTCATTGCCATGGTCCAGGTCCTCAGGAACTGCTGTGACCTTCCGTGGAGCAGCACAGTGGCACAAGGAGCATGGCAGCGAGCAGGGATTCGCCTGAGGAATGGTGGTGGAGCACTGCCTGGTGAGCTGACCTCTTCAAAACCCAGGAGGCTGCACAGGTTTAAGATCAAGCTTCTGAGATTCTGAGCAATGGAAAAGTGATGGAATATCATTTCGAATCTTCTCTTGGCCTGGAAAAATGTTTATCAGTGAGGCAATGGTGCTTCTTTCAGGGGGAAAGTTGTGAATCTGGATAAATGGTTATCGAGTGCTTGGCAGACCTTAGTTGGGATTTTCAAAACCCACTTGTCTAACTTTGCCCCATCTGAGATCAATGCATGCTGGACATCTGCCTTCAGTAAGAAATGAGCATGGTTAAGACTGATAAAGTTTGAAAGTCTGCTTCAAGGAACTATAACACTTGGTGAACTTAAATTGTCCTAATTTATTATATTTTTGGTCTTCTCCAGGAAGTGAAAGACTAAAAACATGACTGATTTTAATTTTATTCCTCAATAGGTCTGCAAAGTTACAAGAAATGAGTGAATCTATTAAGCAGTTAAGAAAATTATTAATGAATTTAAGAAAAAAACAGTGAGTCATGGGCAGGAAGGACATATCTTTATTCTGAAAAGGATTTCTATCTGCTGGAACTTGCTTTTGTTTCCAACAGTGATGACAAATTAATCCATCAAAATGCTCCATGGAATGGACTGAACTTCATTTCTGCCCCAGGAGCTATGACAGCATCATGGTTCCTGGAGACCCCCAGCCCCTGGGAACACTGGGATCCAGTCATGGATCTAGAAAATGTGCAGAGCTCATGTTTAGAGTTTGGTAGGCACCTTTCTCACTATGTCCTGATCCCCCTAAACCTCAGCTGAGGATCGTAACAAAGAAATTGGGACCCTTCTCAAAATGGGTGCCAGGACTGGAGAAGCACAATCCCTGACATCTTGTGAGAGTACTGGGGAGCAGCCACTGAGCTGGGATACCCATACCAGCGTGTGGGTGCTGAGAAGTCACCAAGTAAGCTGTCTGGAAGCAAGGTTGGTTATATTTGCTTGCATTTTCTAAACCCCTCTTCAAAACATTCAGTTGCTGATGAAATTGAATTTCTCATGGAACAAATGCTACACTGGAGTTTTTTAACCAGATTTCAAAGCCACTTTTGCCTTACAGTCAGAAAAACAAAAAACCATAGATGGTGAAACTGTCCTGCACTCCATATGAGGAACACTGTTTCCCAGGTACTCTCCCAAAGTGGGAACTAAAGTACCATCATGGTGTTCGAAAGTCTGTTCTCTAAATATTCCTTGTCTGACCAGAAGCAGAAATGAATTGAAATTTCATAAGGCACCTCATTCTCATGACATTTTCAGGCCCTCTTTGAAAGCTGATTAATATGCAGTGAGTGCCCTGCTGTTAAAGTTCACTGTGTTATGATATTGATGTTCTGCTTTTATATTTTGGGGCAAAACATTGATTTGAGGAGTTTAATAGATTATAATAACCTATTCTACCTGCTGATGGGAAACACAGATTTCTCATTCTTTAACAGATTAGAAAGAGCAAAGCTTGTTCATTAACAGACCTGTGCTTAATGAGAGAGAATACTAAAAGAAAATATTTTAGTAAAAATGATCTAATTTTAAAACTTCCATGCTGAGAAATTAATGTTCTCTTTGTTTTGCCATAATACTTGGGTGGATGCTCCAGTAGCTCCTCTGTTCCTAAGTTGGGTAATTCTCCTATTATTTACTTTTCTGTGTTCACAGGCTAATCTAGATGAGTTGTACCTGTAAAAAATAAATAAACACAACGTGTCTTTCTATGGTTTTCTCTAGGATTGCAACGCAATGCTTCTCTATCCCCTAAACTCAACTAAACAGTTTACAGCAATAAATAATATTACTTTCATCTACTTTTATTTTTTCTCCAGCAATGTCATTGTCATTTCCTCTTTCAAGTCAGAGAAATAAATGTGAAATAATCTCAAGCTTCCTTTCCTTAATGTATTTTTTTTTCCTCATTTTCCAAATGAATCCCTGTTTCTGGTTAAAGACTAGCACAGTGTGATGAGTTCATTAGTTTGCTGGTGTGCGTTCTCTGACTCACATTAAAGTACTAAAGGTCTTTGAGTTCTCAATAATTAGATGAGGTCATTAAAGCTACAATGAGATCATGATTGCCAGAAATGGCCTCACATTGTACGAAGTAAGGTCAAATCAGCTATAACCGTTACTCATTCCAGATTTTTTCATCATTACATATGCATTAAGCAACAGTAGTGGGTAATCCACAGCTTAACATGAGTGAGATGTCCTACAACCTGTCATAGGCATTGTATTGTACAGTGACTGGAAAGTTGCATGGTGAAATATTTTATATTAAGTGTCTCTTACACATAAAAACCACAACAGGGACCAAATAAGAATGGATCAAAAAGAAATTACAGGTGGTGTCAACAACATTCCAAAGGAGAAGCAAGGCAGGAAAATATGGGCTGTGTTGTTTAAAGTCACCAGGAGCATTTTCCAGGAAGGAACAAATTAAGAGGTAGCAAACTAGGCTCCCAAGCAGGAAAGGCCCAGACCCTTCTCAGATCTATAGCCGATGTTAAAGCCATGGCTCCACGGAAGTCCACAGACAAGCCAGTCTATGTGGTCATCTTGCTGGGAGGTAACACTGTTACCTGAGCAGTGTGAAACCACCCTGCTGTTCCTCTATCATATGGATCATTGCCTTTGATCCATGGACAGCACTTCTCCAAACAAAGAGAAGAGTCAGCCCAACCAGTTGTGTGGATTACTTTCCTTTTGCATAGGAATCTGTGCCGTGTCCGTTCTCTAGGGACAGTTGTTTATTGAGAGCACATAGTAACCTGGTGAGGGACGACAGAACCTCTTCCATTTATTTCTTATTTTCTAAACAGCCAAAAAACAGCTTTAAAGCCAAACCTCTCCATGGCAATAGATAGCACAAATCAAGCTGAACAAATAGTTAAGTGGGGGGAGAGTAGACAGAAGAGGAGAAAATCAATATACTAATTAATGTAGCAATTGCTTCCAGATGTGTATATCATAGAAATCTGACCCATTTTTGTACAATTCCAGATTATCTCTCTCCTCCTCATCCTCATACTCCACTGATTAGAGGTATAATGGAAAAATTACCCTTCCAGCACTACAACACAGCACGTTCCTTCAGCACTGTGCAACAGGCAAGGTACTCTGTGAGAGCAGAGCAACTCTCCAAGTGCTTTGCAACAGCTCTCAGCTCTAATGCATTAAAGTCTGCAAGAAATTTAAGGCTCCATTTCATCTGCTTTCACTGTGAAATTCCTCCTCCCTAGATTACAAGTGACAACCTCACTTACATGTCAAGGCTGAGGAGACACGTGAAATTACATGTCCTTTCTGGGCTGTACCAGAAGTAGGAAAAATGCCGTCTTTGACAACTACAGTCCAGACATGAGGTATAGATCAGGGGCTCTGCCTGGAAATTAAAATTAATTGTTGTCAGGAGAGTAAGTATGGTATCCAGGGAACTGCTCCCCAACCACTAATATAGGGTGCCTTGTGCTACGTGCAGCTTCTCCTATCCTGTGGAAAGACCTCCTATCAGGAGAGGCTGGACTCTGCTTAGATGCTAACTTGCTGGTTGTAAACACGCACAGACTCAGACTTTGCTTTCAGGCAATTCATGTCTGTGTTGTCCCTGTAACTGAAGTAATGAATGATCTGAACTAGCACAGACATCTGAATTTTCTTGCAGTTATACCTGAATTATGAACAAATATTATAGTTACTCAAGAGCTCTTAATTTGCTGAAACACTTCTGTTTGTGCACAGAAACACTCTGAATAACCAGGGGAGGTCACTCAGCTCTCTTCTGTGCAGCCAGATTGTGATGTGCTGTTTCTCATTCCAAACTCTATTTTTCCATTCTTCTTATCTTCATGTTTCTGTCCCATACTGTTTCTGTCGGGATACCTGTTATTTTAGGTACATTCCTTTTCTGAAAATACTGAGATTCTAAAGTGTGAAGTGAGTTTCGGTCCACATGTGGATGCTGGTGTATTTGGGACCATTAAGTGTAAACTCCAGCTTGCACAGGAGCTGCCAGCGTCCCCAGAAAGCATGCAGCTAGAGTTTTGCCAACATCAGCCTGCAAAGACACTTCACAAATCTCTGTCTAGGAGTTTGCCCTTCTCATTTCCAAACTTGTTTGATTGATGATGGGAAAAAGACATGGTAATGAAACTGAAAATGGAGGAGACTGCAGACTTGACATGCCAATGCGTTTCTGATGGTTCAGCTGCCCTGAGGTTCTACTTCTCTATGTTATGGAGCCAAGGATTAGGGTTTTTTCACTGAGTTTTTGTTTCTCTGAAGAGGTAAATAGTTAACACTAATAGATCCTAAAATATTCTCAGTGATGAAAAAAAAATTTTGTTTTAATATGTGCAGTCGAACTTCTGTGCAAATAAGTAAGGAGCAGCCAGGTTCATTAACACTAATGTGTTAGCCTGAAAGGGAAAAGAAGAATATAAGAAGCTAATGTTGTTTGTACTGCAATCCATCTTCCATGTCACTGAAGGGAAAGAAACCTTTCCTAAATTTCCTATCAATCTTCCTGACCTTTTTTGCTGTCTACATCATTTGCATCTTTAACAGATTATTTTGTGCTGTGAATTTTTCCCTTGGTACTTCACTTAAAAAAAGAAAGATGCTTCCCCTTAGAAATCTCTTCTTCTTAATGCATCAGCCCAGACAGGGGTCTTTACACCCCCAATAGGAAAACTCAGCGCTTGCCATCTGCCTCATGGAGCAGCAAGCCAAGGCTCTACCTAAACTGAACATGAAGTGATGTCTTGGGGTCAGCCTCACTGTTCTTTCAACCTAAAAGAGAAGATCTGTGTGTGTGCATGTGGTGTGTGATGGACTTACCCAGGGCTGGTCACTCAGTTGTCACCCCTCCTAGCTTGCCTGAACACCCTGCTGGCTATCAGCAAAGAAGTACATGGTTAGAGGACGTGCAAGCACCAGGGACCACTTATACACCCATGCAGCTCTAGCACTGCTCACTCAGGATACAGGTTTTACTGCTCCTCAGGAATTACTTCTTTTTTTTTTTTTTTTTCAGCTATTTACACAGCCAACGACACCTTTGTCCTAACATAAAGATACACCAGGTACACAGCAGCAGAGCAAATAGAGGTGTTAGAAAGCACAAACACATTTACA
>VYZX01004439.1:9503-47427 GCA_013401335.1 Brachypteracias leptosomus | reverse complement strand
CTTTTAGCATGGGAGTCCTTGCTAGGAGTCACTGTGGATGCAACAAAGTACTTGGAAGAGAGTTTTGTGGGGATTTACTACATAGAACACTACAAGCTCAGGTAGTCCCAGGAGTTGACAATAGCTTGAGGCTGAAAGGTAGCAGGAGAGACCAGTCCATGTTCTTACTGTTCCTTAGAGTTCAGATTTTGGACCCAATGGAAAAAGGACAGAGGACTAGGTGACCCTTTCATATCAACAGTACAGCTCTTCTTAGAGTCCTGTGCTCTGACATCCAGTTCCCTGGTTTTGCAGATGCTGATGCCATACACTTCCTTTGAAGAAGCCATGTGAACATATCTTAAAACTTGCTCTGCTGTTTACCCCTCTGTCCATACTCCATTCAAGACCTTCAAATCCCAATTACAATAAATCTCCATTTACTATCCAGCCATAATTTACCAAGGGGGAATTTAAACATGACTTCTCTCTCAGTTCTTAGGATACTTTTTAAAAAAAAAAAAAAAATTAGTGAATATTTATAGAATAAAATAGATGTGGTTTCAGCATCATCACAACCTCTGGTTTAAGAGGACAAACCCTGCCCAGCTATTACAGGAAAGGGTGTAGTCAGTTGTTTTCAGGGAGAACCTTCCTAGCAGAGAGCGCCAAGGAATCCTCATGGGCTGTTGTGTGTACTGTCCTACCTCCAGAGAGAGGCAGCAGCTCCCCATGCATCATGTTCCCTGTTGGATAACTGCTGTTCCCTGTTGGCATTCTGCTACCTCTTTTGATCCTATTACTCTGGGACTGTCTAGCTAATGGGGAGTTAACTCAAATAGGTGTGTAGAAAAACAAAACCCTCTGAATCAGGACTCCTCAATCTAAGGTTCTAACTTTGGGGAGCTCTTGAGCATTTACCAGAGTAGCCCTCATCTGGTGGCAGATCCAGTGAGGAAATTCACACCTCCTACATGCTGATTCTGAAACTATTTTGAAACATGCAGACTTAGCTGGGAATCCTGGCTTTTTTTAATGAACAAGTAAAACAAGTTTAAAATATTTTAATTATAGTAACATGATTCATGCAGCGTGCAGATAATTTAGGCAATCAAACTACCTAATGTGTAAGTCATTAATTCCTAGAAGCACCTTACACATTTTAATCATAATGGCATCACCCATTAAAAAAAAAATCCATACTCCTATGTTTGCTCTCATTTTCATCTAATAATAGCAATAGCGACCTCAGCACAGGGCATTCTCAGGGATTAATGACCAGCTGGGACTAATGACACCCTTGGCTACACCTCTGGCCACAAATGCTGTCAGTCCATCATCAATCCTCCAAAATGCCCTATGCCTAGATCATTACTACTTAACTGGTAGTTAGAATGAAAATGAAAAGCAAATGTAGGGAGAGTGGTAAAGAATTTCCACCTTTTATACATGGAAGAGTGTGTTTGCCCCTATCAGAAAGCTTTGACTTAATAAGACATCACAGCAATCTGTATTGACTGGTACACATTAAGTGTGTTTCTGTGGTTAGTCCTTGTGCAATTAGCTCCCTTGACAACACGTTCTCAGGCAGCAGAAGCAAGAATTCAGGCTTAGAAGTGCCCACAGCCCTCTCCTTCCTGGGTGTGGACAGAGTGCGACCCCAGTTTTGGTGCCATCACAAACTTCTCTCCAAAACATGGGTTTGCATGACTAGCAACGTTCAGCCAGGACATAACCTTTCCATTCCAGTCCTTCTCAGGACGGTAGAAGCTGAGCACCTCAGTCTGGGTAAATCACACCACGGGAATTAGCAGTGGTAATCTCATTAAGAGAAAGACAATAGGAAGTACAGCATTGTTTCAAGCCAGTGACCAATCTAGTTTCTTTTTTTTTTTCATACTGGCTTTCAGAGGAGGTGTATATTGAAGATTTGACCCAAGAAGTCTCTAGATGTTGTAGAAATTTTCAACATATAGCAGCAAAAGCTATCCAAAACAAGTGCCTCTGAATTGCTGGAAATGCCAGAAATGTTTGTGAAGGCAAGTAAGAAAACACGGGTGTGATTTGACTGACAACCAACTGCTGCCATTTTTACTTTTTGCTGACTGAATGACCCCAGGAAATATTTATGCTGGCAAACTTGTGGGTGCAAAATGAGAAAATGAATTGAAGCTAAAGCTGGCAGGAAACTGCTTTCTCCACTCCCCTTAGGTATGTGTGGGTGTTCACATATTTAGAAACTTAATTAATAGCTCTCAGGGACTTTCCCTGGCTAGCTTTCAATGAAGAATGTTGCCAGTTGATTTTTTTTTTTCATTTTTATATCACTAATTAAAACCAATAAATTTTGGCCTAGAAATATTCAAATGGGGAAAAATGTGATCTTTCACCTTCTATTTTTCAGATAGCCATTACCAGAAAATATCGGATAGTCAGAAATGCTCTATATTTTAGTTTCTGATGTATCTCATTTCATCTGTAGTTTCTTGAGCTTCTTCTCTCACAAGACAACAGTGACCAGGTCGACCAGTACTTTAATCCTTAATCTGCTGTTTCTTTTACTACACATGTTCAACCTTACTGTCCTGAGAAGTTTCAATGATTAAGAAATTAAACAAATCTGTAAGTAATTCTGGGATGTGACTTTAGATAAGATGATGCCATTCTAGCTTGATATTTGCAAGTAGAAGCCTCATGAACTATAGCCTCTTACAGAGAGGTAACATCAGAAGACTTAGTGTATCAGTGGGACATAGCATCAGGAGATGACTTGGCTCCCACACTAGCAGAGATCGTGCCCACTCTGGGAATGTTGTTTGCATCTAAGCTCCTGAAGTGATTCTGGTGTAGTTGCAGAGCTTCAGGACCAGGTACTTTGAGTTACAGAAAACTTTACTTTGTTGCCTCAGCCTCCAATAAGCTGTAGAACACCCAGCCCTGACATGCCACTGCACGACACTGCAGAGCCAGGGGAGAAGGTGAGAAGGGACATCAGGGTCATTAATGGTGTTATAAGTGAGGGAAGTGATAGTTCCACATTCCATTTATCTTGTGATTATTTTAAATTTCTTCACTGTTTTAATATCAATGGGAGGTTGTTTTTTTTCTTTCCTGTCTATAGATTTTTTTTGTCTCATATATATATGCTGTAGATACTGAAGAAATAGTTGCTGCTTTCCTCCCCCAAAACAACAGATTTTGGCAATGGTTGAATCAAATTCTTAGGAAATCTTGAGTCACTAATCACCAAGCTGGAAGAAAAAACAAGATTGCTTCATAGAAAACAATCCATTAGAGAAGAGTGCTGGGAGAAGAGCTCTTTCTGGGCTGGTCTTTCTTATTTACATGTGTCACTATAATTCCCATTGTGTTGCTCGTGTGTGAAGAAAAGGGAGGAAAGGGGAGATTTTCCTAATCATTCATCCCAAAGTATTTTCTTTCTTTCTTTTTTTTTTTAATTCCCATAAATGTTAAATGTAGATCAGAGGGTGTGGAATGGCATAAGAGTCCAGTGCAGAGCAAACACAGATGCTAAACCAGCCTGTACTCTTATTGAGACGTACAAAAAGTGTTCAAACTAAAATTATCGAAAAGCCTCTGAATAGGAGTCCATCATCTCCATAGTTTGCATTCATTCATCTTTTCCTTTTGTGGGAAAGAAAGCAAAAGAAGCTATCTAAATCAATGGGATTAAGCAGTATTTTGCCAATTTACATTAACACCTGGGTCCTTTTAGATAAGGCCCAAATGAACATTAACTCGTGCCAAAGCACACACTCAGACTGTTGACCTAACTGGTTAAGCCATCATTCCTGAGATTTGGATGAACGAATGCTGGAACTAATCCTTCCCATTGCATGTAACCTTATGCCCAGGCAGGCGTTCATGAAATGCTATCAAAATCATGTGTCAAAGGACTTTTAAGTCTATTTTTTATTATTATTTTTAAAGGGAGAAACCAGAAATGAATTTTAATCATTCCAATCAGAAGCCACATAAAAGTATCGCATCCAATGCACATGATAGATCTCTAACATTTATTAAAACTGGTGTATTATATTATTCAAGGAGCAGAAAAGTCTGGAGAGAACAATACAAACAAAAATACCCAAGAAAATAAAGTAGTAATGAATGACACAGGAAAGATTGGCATCTGCTATAGTAAACTTGGGAACCCTTAGCACCCCTTGAATATGAACACTGTAAGTAGCCATTTACATGGAAAATGTAAGACAAATGCACCTGATCCTTTGGTTGTGGAATTCATTGGAGCCCTTTAAGATCAACACATCCCCCATCAAAAGTTCAGGGCTCTGTCCTGCCATTGCTCCCAAGCCAGGAGGTTCTTACATCAGCATAAAACTAGCACAATCCTCACCCAGCTCCACTTCGTCACGTTTTAACCTATACCTACCTGGGTGTGCAAAGATGTCCTAATGCACAAAGTACAATCCTTCACTGAGTGATGTTGATCCTGAACATCCAATGCCCTTAAATCACAATAAGCTATTGCTTGTTTGAATTGTTTGGGGTTTTGTCCAAGCAAGTGGCAGCCAAGGGGACTGTGAATCATATCAGTGCCTATGAATAGCCAGCAGTGGCAGGGGGGAGTGTGAGGACAACAGGGAAGGCTGTAATAACCCCAGTAGCTTGGAGTCAAATAAAATCAAGAACAAGAACAGTGTTAACAGTCAATGAATATTTGTCTAGTGCTTTTATTCTCTACAGAACTGTGTAACTGTCCTTGTCAGCTGTTGTATTGGTCTGAAACTACATTTGCCTCTTCCTGGTCCTCTTGCTTATTCCTGGTGATTTGGTTTGTTGCTGAGGGAAGCTATCAAAGCAATAGCACAGAAGTAGCTAGATATACGTAGAAATTTGCTCTCTTCTAGTTAATTACCTCTGCCAATTAGATGTTTACCAGAGTGACATTACTGTAGGAATAAAAGCCCTAGTCCCTCTCAATCAGATGGCGCATTCCAATCGAGCTAGGACTTCCACTGAACAGCTCTACCTCAATTAGAAACTGATATCCGAGAAGAAAGCTCCATTGGCTGATTATGCTAATAAGATATTAGCCACCACCTCTTCAAACTTCAGGCTTGTCATGTCTCTCAGTGGTACCTTATTTTATTGCAAACTCTACTGAGAAGGATTATTTACTTTCTTGCCACAGCTTTCACAGAATGCAACACTTACCTTACAAAATCTGCTTTCAAAGCCCATTCCTGCTGGGTTTTGAAAGGTTCAGACTCAGGACTAGGTTTATCTCAACCTAAGGAGATTATTTGATAGGAACTGTTTTAAAAGGAGATTGAAGGAAAACTGCTTTTCTAAGACTGGCTTACAAGAGCCACTGGAAGCTCCACTGCCTCCAACCCACTGAGAACATAATTTATTTAAAAGAATGATTTCATGTTCAGAGGGAAGAACTGTTGCTGCCCTTTATGTTATAGAGCCCATTTTCATGTAATTCATACAAGAGTAATTTACAACTATAACTCATGGATTTAATTTCTTATTTGTTGGGAAAGTAGTCTTCAAAAAGTGCTTTAAATCTATTGTCTTGTTGGACTCCATAGCAATTTGCTACCATTGATTAAAATAACTATTCCTCATTATTAACCCTTTTAGGATTATATGTGGTGATTTAATATGAAGTGTGATTAGAGTGGGTTTCTGCTCAAATCAAGTAGGATGCTGGTACACTGAAAATTAATGGAATATCAGGAAAGATATTTCAGGAAAGCCTTTCCTTATTAAAATCACTACCTCCAAGTGTCACTAAGAAAAGATCACTTCAGATGCCTGTTCAGTTGATTGCACTTCTCTACTTCAAAGTAGAAGCGGCAGAGGATGATGAGAACGTATCTTTTAGGGTGATGTCCCTACAAGAGCTCACAGCAAGCCCACTGGGGTCAGAGCCTCTGCAGGGCATTGTACCCCATGTGTTGCATGACCACCCAGCTTGGCCAGCCACAAGACAGCCCTGCCCTGACTGGGGGAAAGCTACATGGCTCCTCTGAAGCCACTCACTCCAGCTTAGTTTTCCAGAGAAGATTTACATGGTGGACAAAGCTCAGCAGGGCAGTGTTAAGCTTCTCTGTTCTGTCACATTTGTGGGTCTACTTGAGAAAGCTGCAATAGTTGCTGTGGTTGTTGCTTTGTTGGAGTCAATAACGGCTTGTTGGCACTGATAAAAGTAATTGTTCCTCTTTAATTAACTCTTTCCAGAATTGCACATTGAAATTCATTATTTAGGTATCATCAATTGCTATCTCTGCTCACTCTGTCCTCACAGGAGTCTTACAGCAATTGCTACTCTTGTTAGTTTAAGTGTCCACAATTTCTGATAAATCCTAAGCACGTATATGCATTTTATTTTTCCCAGGTCACAAATCTTATTTGTGATGCTTTGACTATATCATATAAAAAGAGACAACTATTTCCTTCAGAGTCGTGGCTGTGGGTCACCATTAACTAGGAATTAGATTGTCAAGTATTAGACAATAACTTCCCAGTTATTAAGCGAGCTGTGAGGTATATAAGACTTTAAACAACATGGACTTTATTCCAGATAGAAAATAGGCAAAGAAAGTGGATTGCCCAAAGCACCCAGACAGGGTAGGAACAATATCAGACCTAGCATCGTGTCCACCAGGACACACAACCTCCTCAAAATCATCTAAGGCAGAATGGTCTGTACGATGTGAACATTGCATTTATACCACATGCCATAAACATGGTGCATAAGAGGCTGACCCTTCCGTAGAACATACTGCTGGTAATTCTCACAGTGGCATGCCTGATACCACTGTCTGAAGCACTGGAGATCACTTATTTGTGTGAGGCCCACAAAGCAGGAAGGTACTAAAAGCTGAACCAACTCTCAGTACAGAAGTGAAAATCCTTAGTGTCACTGGGACATGGACAGAGCAACTCTGAGAACAAGGGCTGAGAGAAAAACTGTTTAGCCAAGTTTAGTCACAGCATTAAAAAAAGGTGGAGATGAGAAGAGTTTTTCAGTCCAGAAGTATTTGTTTCAGACAGCAGACACAACAATGTCCACATGATTTCAATTACCAGCAAGAATTTGTTCTTGTGCATGTTTAAACACTACCATAATAATGAACTTATGTTTACCTCTGTGTAAACAAGCTTTTCAACACTTGCTTTTTCCTAGAGTCCAAAATATTTATGTAATGCTTTTTACATAAGGTGACTGTATTGAAAACTGATCACAACTGCTACTAAACATCATGCTTTCCAACCTTCTGAGTAAGCAACACTGAAGTGTCTACCTGCATTGTAAATAGAGAGAACAAAATTATTCCTAAGGTTAATTAAAAAAAGAAAACCTACCCCTATTTGCATTCATAAAAAGCTAACCTGACATCCCAAAAGCAGTTATTATATGTCAGCATGTCATGTGCATTGGGAATATCTGATCCAATTCACAGCTCATAAATGTCTAATTAAAAAAAAATATATACAACAATTTTAATTGGTTCATTGCATCATTTGTTTTTATTACGGTTTTAAACTCTTGCACAATAGTCAGGGCTAAAACTATCAATTTGCAGGGAAAAAACTATGAAGAAGGAGGGTCTTAAACAGTATAAAGATAAGTACAAGTTCAATAATCACCATGTGTACAGTGATGGGTAAATGGCTGAATGCTAGTTCGAATGTAAATCTGGGTTTTAATACACCATGAAACAGGTTGAATCTATCTGTAATGTGTTTTAACTGTGCCAGAAAAGTCACTATAGAATTTTAAAAAGTGAAGCTAAAGTTTAGGTTCAGTCCAGAACTTTAAGCTGAAGAGTGCGGTAGATACACCCATTTAAACAATAAGTAATGTGTTTTCAAGAAAGAGATAGAAATCAGAAAATTATGCTTATTGTTGGTTTGTCACTGTTGATTTTTAGAATACTGTAAGAAAAAAGAAGTTAAATAAGAGATGTCTTATGGCTAACTCAGTTTTTATCTAGTACTTGATAAATAAAATTCAATTCATAATTATTTATGAACTAACATCAAGGAGTTTATTACTTTGATTACCCACTAATCATTTCCCGTAAATGCAGTGACCTAAAAATCCCATATAATCAATAAAGTAGTAAGTTTCAGATTTAAATCACTGCACCTTGTATTCTTGAGTAAACCTTTGGGTAATTTACAAAGGCTGTTGAATTTTATAGTAAGTGTTTTTCAAACCAAGCTGGATTCTAAACAATAATGACTTTTTAATGTGGATCTGTGATTACATTGTCATAGTGAAATACGACAGTCTTTGACTGCATTCGAAATGAGCCAGAGGGTGAATTACTCCAAAGGCATAGATTACCATAGCCTCAGGTAAAGCAATCTTCATAAATTAAACTCCAATCTAAAGTGACCTGTCACTACAAACCTGTTGCTGCTCCCAGTAACTTAAATTTCACTGTACAATTTGTAAACAAGTTCTTTTCATATTACCACAATCGGTGAGAGTTACTTCGCTAAAGTGCTTTAAAGTGAGTGTAAGGGAGGAGAATTATACATAAGGGTTTCTTTTCCGTAATTTCAAAAAGCTGTTAGCTTAGGAAATGCAACTTGTTGTCTACTTAAGTGTTTATGCTTTTAAGATACCTAAAGCTGTCAACTGAAGGAGCCTTTGGCATAAACAGCAACTACAGCACTTTCCTAACTCATTTTTGACACACTGAGCGTATTTGACTGGTATGATCAGCAATAACACCTACAGTCCAATGATATTCAGAAACGTTTTGTACATTTAGCTGCTTGAGCCAGTATTTCCCAAGGGTTTTGCTGGGTTTCCCATACCTCAATCTGGGGAAATCTAGTTTATAAGTTGTTTTTTTTTTTAAAGAGATAGCAGAACAGCTGTCTTCTGAAAATCATATGGTTTGATTTGTAACCAAAAGGTGAGGGCTTAGTTCAGAGAAGGCTTTGGATGGCAAGGCTGAAAGAGTCCCTGTCCCAGCTCTTTCCACAGCACTATTCTCAGAATGTCCACCCACCACTGTAGGTACCCTGCGGGCACAGCAGTCCTGACCCTTGGTAGTTTTCAGCCCGGCCTAGGTCAGAAAACTGGCACCAACTTTAAATTATTCAGTAAGTACAGAGCAAGCTGTTAACTACAGCTAGTCAGCAGCTGCTGAGCACCTCATCCATCCCTGCAACATTAGGCGGGTTCTTCCAAGCAAAGGATGGAGCCAGGCAGGATGGGAAGCTGAGGATAGGAACCCTTTAGCCCATGGTATTATCTCTACCTGAAACAGTCTGTTTACTACACTGATGAAAAAATATAGATCTCCTTGGCTACTGCAGCAGCATATCCAAAGCTTTAAGCTCCCACATGGTTCTCATGGCCCTTCTAAGCTATCTATCACAGAAACTTATTGAAAGGCTTGTAACCTCAAGATAATTGAAGACAGGGAGTTACAATCTCTTGTTCTTTGCCAGCTAAGGCTAATCTTTGTGGGTTTTCTTCTAGGCTGGCAGCACTTACACCCTATTCCTAAGCTGTGGTAGTCACTGAATTCTTCCACAACCCTTTGCTAAATCAGCAAGCTCATTCCCGCAGCTTAGGAGAGAGCAGCTGGTTTCCCACCATGGCTGCTGATACTCAGTGTGCTGAGACTGGGAAGCTGGAACGAAATGCCAAATGCAGTCACGTTGCCCTGATCAGTTCAGGTGGGAACTGTGAGTGAGACTGAGAGAAGTGAAGCATGAACTGCCATTTTGCCTTGAACCTTGACCAAGGAATATAAGGGACTTGAAATCTATCAAGCTTTGAGTGAATGCTCTTCTCTTCAAGGTCCTGCACAGGGTTGTTGACTCTGCCTTGTTAGCACAGCTGAAGGCACCTAGGGAAAAACTGTTCTTTCTTCATAAAGATTATTGTTCTCAAATTCCCACTGGGGGTTCAGTTCTTCACAGAATGGCCATTTCAATATTTAGCAAGACTGTGGTAATCAGAAACCAAGGAAGTAGTAAAAAGGAATAGGGAAGGACATCAGAGAATCAAGAATCTCTTGAAGTGCAAGAAAAGTAAATCAGAGATTATCCAAGCCTTTCAGGTCCAGCTTTTCCCTGGAAAATGAATGTTTATAGCTTCAGTCGTGATTCTCACTCATATCCCTCCCAGCTTTTATCCTACACATCTCTTGGCCCAATAATTGCTCTGCCAGAACTCCTCATGCTACCAGTTGAGACTTACACAAAACAGAAAGGTTATTTATGTCCTACAAAGACCTGAGCTAATTCCTTAGGGTCAAATCCTTTGATTTTTCAGAAAGCAGGACCAAAGTATGGCTTCTTCTACATGTTCAAACGGGAGCTTAAGGAGACATTGAAACATTCTTTTTTTACAGCATTTGCAGCTATCCTGTAGGCAGCAAAGAAGCAAGTTTAAAAGGTTGGGATGGACAGTGAAACACACAATTTTGTTGTTGCAAGAACTAGAATGAAACATGTTATGAAATAGTTTCAACTGTTTTTAGGCTTACTTTTAAAGCCTAAAAACAATAATCCCATGATGGTTGGGAAAGCCCAATATTCCTTGCGACTACCTAAATGAACAGCAGTTATTGTCTGTCAATAGCAAGTTCAATTTATGTTAAGCAAGACCTTCATCTTCATACAGCATGGCTCTTTTCTGTCAATTGTTTTTCATTGGTTTGCTTTTTAGTTTAATAAAAATCTCAATCAGCCTCACACACATGACAAACATGGTGCTCTCACAGTGTGTGGTTTGGGTTTGAGTCACAAGCTCAGTTTACTCCTGTGATGACAGTTTTATATATAGGAAGGTAATGAGGCAGAGAAAGGTTTCCCTATTTTTCCCCCTCTTGAGGATGTTAAGCCTTCCTTATTAAGAATGACAGAGGTTCAGGTCATGAAGACATTTCTGAGAAACTGAACAGAGCAGGGTGAAAAGATCTGAATTTAGTACATACTGAATTTCATTAAGAATCAGGTTTTTATATAACTTCCTTTAGGATCAATATTGCCTTCCTCAGCCTCATTAGATATTATTATCATGTCCACTTTTTGTTTTCCTCTTCTTCCATGCTTTATTCATCCTCTGATCATTGTCGTTGAACTTGGTGTCTTAAGGAAACAGGTATTACACAATCATTTTCTGTCTACCTGGCAGTTTGCATCTCATGCCCAGTTGCTTTGGAGTCTGTGACCAGCTTTATCCAAGCTTGATGTCTAGAAAGATACTCCATTTTTCCAAGAGTCATGAAAACTATCAGCTGTGCTGTGTGTTTCTCCACACAGAGAAAGATCCTGCAGCTGTCAGAGTCTACCTTAAGGTGATTGAAGAGAAAAACTGAGCCTAAAAAAGAAAGCTGTCCAAGTTAGCTTATTAATATTGTATTACAGTTCAAGGAAACAGTTACACACACACAAAATTTAAATTCTCATAATGATAAGTGCATTTTTAGGCATATATAAAGACTTTTAGATGCCTCTAGGATTTTTTGTATTTTGGCTAGGCATAAGCTCAGCTGTAAAAGTCCTGATCTTGCTGAGTAGTTTGACACACAGTTCATACCTAGATCCTGTCAGGTTTCCAAATATTTTGGTTCTTCACAGATTTTTCCCCACTAATTTTTGTGGAAAGACCAAATAGAGCAACTAGTAGAAGCCTGCTTCATCCTGTAGAAAAACACAGATATCACTCCTATACTTACCATCCCTTTCTCAGAGGGATGGCTGAAAGCACTCAGACAGCACATGACTCTTTCACGTCACATCTTCCTTTATCTGCTCTCCAGCAACATTACTAACACAATATTAATTTGCTCCTCTTACAGTGACATCCTTAACTGAATAACCTCATACTATTTTTTCCTGCCTCATCCAGTATGCAAGAAGGGACATGGTCACAGAAAGAAAAAAAATTCATTATTTCCTCCCTCTTACCACTCTCCAGGGTTTGGCCCCAGCTATACTCACAGACCACCGCTTGGGTTGTGTGCACCCACAGAGTTGCCACTTTCCTTCTAGGCTTTTCTGGAGTGCTCCACAACACAGCATCTCTCTCACAGTTATTAAAGTGTTTTCACAACATTCTTGGGAGGTGAAGGAATATTAACCTTATTTCACAGGTGAGGAATTCAGAGATGGAAGGATTAGGGCTAAATGCCTGGATTTGGACTCTTGACACTCCAGTGTGCTTACTCTCCTATAAATTTCACATGTTCAAATACCAAATCTGATGGACATCACTACAATCCACAAATGAAGTTTGGTGCAGGGGTAGAATCCAGTTTCCTCTGTAATGTACAAAGAAGGACATTGGACAGAGCCTGGACACCAGGTTCCTCACTGGTGACCCCGATTCATGCTCCAAAATAGCCAATTTCAGTTCATGGGGAGCCTCTTGACACATATGCTAGAAAAGAGCAGCTAGAGGTTAAGGAGACAGAGTTATTGAAGATATTTTCTGGGTACTCACTTTACACTGTAAGAGGTCTTAAACCACCTAGGAAGACATTCATACAAAGAAAGCAAAGTATTTTGAGCTGTGCAATCTGTTTTAATGGATTAATAAGTTCTATTTTCACATTAATCACATAAAATTATTTTTAATTATTTTTATTAAGTTTCATTGGAAAAACAAACATCTCTGAATGATTTACTCATTTTGCAATTTGGAGTGACTTTTGATTGCTAAAACACAAACATAGGATTTATTATTTATCAAGAGCTGGTAATGGAAGACTTTTTCAGTGAAAACACCACAGAGACAGACTATAGAGAAATAACACCTCAGTGGATCAGTATGATTTCCATCATCAGGAGTTTGTGGATGGGCCACGTTGAAAGAAATCTCACAGAAAACCATCATCTGAGCACAGCTGCACATCTGTTCTCCAAAAGTGTGGGGAGTATTCTGCAGCATGAACAATCCCAAAGGACCAACCAGCTGTGAGATGTATGGAGGATATCACACACGGTAGGACAAGGTCCCAGAGCTGCCGTCCACAGTGGAAGTCTCACACACAGAGAAGAGACTTTATGAGGAGGTCCCTGCACAATGAGGGAAACCAAGTCAAAGGGTGGCAGACAATTCTGCCACACATGCCAGGATCTTAACGCCTTTGATTGCAAAGTATTATTTCAAAAGGATCAAAACATGACCATTACCTCCCTAATTCACCAGTACACCCTCAATTTTAGGCTGTATCTCAGTCTTTGGGGAATGCCTGCTAAAATTAGTGCCCATGCATTTTGTAAGGAGCAGGTAAAGCAGCTTCAACTTACAGGAGGAACTGCACCACTACCGAGGCTGCTGACACGTTCTGACTGCAGGCCTTTGCTTATTTCCTCTGCTGCCAAGAATATCAATTGGGTACTGCACTTGCTATTGATCCAAAGGAATTTTTTGTTGTTATTTCTGTAAAAAATGTGAATGCACTGTGCTATGTCATGTAACACTAGACCAAATAAAATGTACAGGAGGAAAAGCAGCAGAACAGAACTGCAACACTAGCACTGCATATTTTCCAGCCTATAATGGCACATTTCAGCAGATGGACAAAACCCATGACATATCTATAGGTGCCTGAGTCTGGAGATGATTCAGCTCCTCTCTGTCATGCCTTGATTGTTTGTGATGATTAACACAGGTCCATCAGCCTGGCTAATATCACTATTTGCAACATTTTAATTGAGAAATAAGCATACCTGGAGCTGCACAGGGTGTTCAAGGAAGAATCTAGAGGATGAGTTTCACTGTTCTCTCAACTCCTTATCCAGCTCAAACTGCTGCACACAGGTCAGTGAGCTGTAAGGTGCTGAGTAGGCTCTGTGAGGCCCGTGGTCTCCCCATTTCTCTTCTCTACATCTTGAGGGGAGATCTCCTCTGGGTGTACAGTGGGCCCATGACTACTAAAGGATTCTTTTGCTAGCTCTCTCCTTCTTCAAACAATCCTGCCAACCATGTCAATTTTGTGCTGCCAGCTCTCTTCTTCCACAGGCCAACACCAAACTCCGCAACATCCCCTCAGCATAACTTCATCTTTTACATGTTCTTCACCTTTTTGCTCTTCTCTGTCTCAAATCACCCACCACAAGAGCCAAGGGGGAACACACTACCAAGAGAAAGCTCAGCAAGCTGCCTCCACCAGGAACTCACTCCAGACTACACCCAACATGACCTCTCTTCAACCTGATTAGCTCCTGGCTGACATAGTTCTGGCCTCATTCATCACCCCAACCACAATCACCTGGGGGAAGGCAGGCCCTCACACAGGTGGGCCAGGTTCTGCCTCTGGGGCCTGAAACCGCTTGAGGAGCAAAATGTTCTGCTAGGTTGTGACTCATCCATAGGTCAGCTCCAACTCAGGGTCCACAGCCCAGGCCCCAGCACTTCAGGGATAGACCTCACATACTTGTGATGCAGATGAGGCACTCATAAAGCAGTGAAAGGTACATGTTTGTGTGGTAATGGACTCCTGCTCTCTTTGATGGCTGGCACATCTCTTCTCCCAATGGTGGTCAATGACTCTTTGATCAGCCTTTAGTGTATTTTGCACTTACAGGTGCCTTGTGCTGAGATGAAGGCTGTGAAAAGCCAAGTTTCTGCACACTTGTAGGGCTGAGCCAAAGTTTCACAGTTTTGGTTTTATTTCTCTGACCCGCACAACTGTGGCTGCTCATGTCAAATTTAGCAGAACTACCTAAGGTGCTTAAGAGCTCTAATGTTCATGTATCTGTTTTCAGCTGAAAGTTGTAGCTTTGTTCCAGAGAGCTAGCTTCTCTTTCCTTAGAAATAGCAGAGAAATAGTGATTCTCATGGCAGCTTGGTACATGTGAGTCACAACATGGGGAGGCTTCTCATCTGGATACTCACCTACATGTAAAGCATGCAACCCTTAACTGTGGACATGTGTGCTTTTGCACGCTCTGTGGTCATAGCAGCCTGTAGCCCTGTCTTTCTGCCTACACACTTAGCAATATGTTCTGGGCAAAGGTTCTTAGTCTGCTACCCAGCTGGAAAAGGAGTTGGGTTCAGGACTGAGTGGTCCCAGGAGGACACAATGGTTTATCTTTTCTTCAGACTTCCCACGTGGTGGGCATTTTGTGTTTATGGGGTCCTTGCAGGGATATATAATTACAGAAGTAAATCACTCTCTTGAAATACCAAGAAATACAGTGATGTGAGTAAAAGACAATATAGCTCATATTCCTGCCTTCTTTTCCTTGTGATGCTCTTAAATCTTCCTTCTCCTTAAAGCAGGGCCTCCTGAGTCTGGGATGCCCCATAGGAATTCTTGGCTTCTGTGAAACACGGGCCCTTTCCTTCTCTCTCTTCCTTAGCTGTCACACAGTTTCCCCCTCAACCCCCTTTTTTCTTCTGAACCTGTGAATCTGTCCATCCATTGTTTAGAGAAATGCAAACAATTGTGAGGACATCTGGCTATATTTGTAATGTGTGCATGGTTAAACTTAGAGACAACAGTGTAATAAGTTATGCACTGAATGGAAAATAAATCTAAACACTCGCCAGCTTACTTCTAGCATAAGTATCAATCAGTGTGCTTCAGTGGATCTGTTACAATTTACCCCCACTGTGGATGTGAGCCAAAATCTGAACAGCAACAAACAGCCCATTATCAATCCATTAGTCCTCACTGACTGAACTATACACATAAAATCTTGTTTTACATGCGTACTCCTGCCATTCCCCAGCAGAGATAATTAGATTACATGTGCGTATCACTCAACCCAGAAACTTGTCACATTCTAATGAGTTCCTTCTCAGTGCCTACAGATACAAATAAAATACCTGGTTTTTCTTTTCCTGTGTAAGAGATATCCAGCAGCCAGAAGCTCGCTCGTGAAAACACTGGCACCCGCTGCAGCACTCAGCTAACACACGTGTGATGGCTCACTGCTAGTTTTGTCTGTCGCTTTACATCACACGGGAGACAGAATAACACAGGGTGTGGCTCCCATTGTGGCATTACCTGCTGCTGGGAAATCGAAAGTGGAGCATCCCACCCCTACCTTTGCGGGAAAACTATTTTGAGAATTAAAAAAGAGCTTGCCTGTCTTCTTCCCTTCCCTTCCCTTCCCTTCCCTCCTTCCTTCCAGTGTGGTCTAACTCCCTTAGCCAATGGACAGCCACTGCTGAACGTTGCTAACATCACAGCGCACCTGAAAGAAATGATGCTTCCACCTTCAGAAAAACACTTCTTTCAGAAAAGGTTTTTGGGGAGGGTCTATTCTTTCGTTGTCTTTCCAACATTAGCATTCTCTCCTACCAAATGGTGGGTCCATTGGTATTTCATCCAGGGAACTCCACGTTGAACCTATCCCTTGGGATCATATTGGTGGGACAGTGCCATGTGGGTAAAGTTTTCCCGTGTGTCACACAGTGCTTCTGCAATGCTACAGTCCACAGCATTTCATTCCAGGGTGTCCAAGTGGAGTGTAAGTGGGGCATATGCCTTGTGCTGGTTCTCTGATTTGGAATGGTGCTTTCCTTTTGTAAAAACAGAAAAAGATGCCTTTGTAAAAGCCACTGGGCTAAAATTCTGCTCTGAGATGTTGCTGCACAAATGGCATCCTTTGTTTTAGTGGTGTAAGCCCTACTACAAATAAAATAATCTAGCTTCTCATTTTTACTTTTTGACGTTGGATGTGTCTACATTTTGCTGAAGAGCTGGAAAGGCAAAAATATGTACAAAGGGATGGTCAATTTATGCCCTAGATTTTAAAGCAGAATAGCTCATTGATCTTGTCTGGTAGTTTTGCTTAAAATTCAGTGATACAACATGTCTTAGAGCCTGAAGAGATGAGCGAGGATCTGTATAGCTCTCGTGCATTAAGGAAAAGGGAAAAAAAAAAAAATCTCCCATTACTGTATAGAGTGGTTGTCTTTTCAATTATGGATGAAAAGATGAGTATGACCCTGAGGGGCTGGATTCAGACAGAATACAAGGGGGAAAGAGCCCTAAAAACAAGCAAAATCTTTACTAAAAGATGATTAAAAGGGAACATAAATGTCTGGAAGTGTTTTGAAGAAGGAAGCATGATGGAAGGAGGGAAAATGATTATGGTGGAATATGGAGTAATGGTATTAAATTAACAAAAGGAAAAAGTCTGCTGAATATCAGACCTTTCTGCTTTCCTGTGGCATCATCTCCCAAGGGAATTTGCAGGAGCTCCATCATTTGAGTTCTGGCAAATGACTTGGGACAAACCACAAGAAAGTGTGGTTTAAGGCACATTACTGTGATGTTCAGGGATGGAATTACTGACCTAGTGGCTCACTTCACCCAACCCCCTTCCTTGGAAAGCTACAGCATTAATGAAAATTTAAATAAAACACAACAATGGTGGATATTGATGGATATATAAACTCTGTTTATACATGAGTGGCTGTGTAACAGCAGCAGAAAGAAGCACAAAGATGTATCCAAACAGATCAAAAGGACTGCATAAGAAGTGTGGTCAGTAGGTGATTCTGCCCCTCTACTCTGCTCTTGTAAGACCCCACCTAGAGTATTGTGTCCAGTTCTGGAGCACCCAGCACAAGAAGGACATGGACTTGTTAGAGAGGGTCCAGAGGGGGGCTACAAAGATGATTAGAGGGCTGGGACAACTCTCCTATGAAGACAGGCTGAGAGAATTGGGCTTGTTCAGTCTGCAGAAGAGAAGGCTCAGGGGAGATCTTATGCAGCCTTCCAGTATTTGAAAGGGGCCTACAAGAAGTCTGGAGAGGGACTTTTCACAAAGGATAGGATCAGGGGTAGTGGGTTCAGACTGGAAGAGGGTAGATTTAGATTAGAAGTTAGAAGGAAATTCTTTACTCAGAGGGTGTTGAAACATTGGTACAGGCTGCCCAGGGAGGTTGTGGATGTTCCATACCTGGAGGTGTTCAGGACCGGGGTGGTTGAGGTCCTGGGCAGCCTGGTCTAGTGGGAGGTGTCCCTGCCATGGTGGGGGGGGTTGGAACTAGATGATCTTGAAAGGTTCCTTCCAATATAAACCATTCTATGATTCTATGACTGATGCTGGCTGCTAGCACGCGGGTGAGGGGGATACACAGTATAACTAAATTGTATGAGGAGTGAGAATGGGGTGGGTGAATGGGTTTGCCAAAGACAGCTAATGCTCCTGCACAAGCACTACCAGAGCTACATAAAGGCATTTGTGCCCTTGCAGGATTTCTTCTGCATGGGATGCTTTTGGTAACTCTGTATTTCTGCCATAGGGAAATGCAGTCCTAGTAATTAATAAAGCAAATGGTTCTTGTAGAATATGCTCAGAGCCTTCACTGCGATTAATCTGCTTGGAGGTCTCATTCTCTTCCACTGGATGGAAATCTGAATGGCCCATTTTTAGCCTAGTGCCAGGCTGGATAGGAGTCTTTTCTCACACCTTTCCAGGCCACTTGTTCCACATCTCCCATTGCCTGTTGGGAGTAGCTGAAACATAGAAGCAACTGATGCTGCTGGGGAACCCAGCTGCTTGAAAAAAACAACTGGAAAAATGAAGGGGAAAAAGGGGTCTGGAAAACTGGATCAGTGTAGGTAAAGGAAGTGAAAGGATGGAGCTTACTGTGGTAAGAATGAGAAGAGGTTTTAACAGCTTCTTTGAAATGTTTCAGGAAGGTGCGTGTGTGCTTGGTAATGTTGATAATGTCCATTTTGCATCTACATTTTAATTACCCACTGAGGGTCTCAAACATATTTTGAAGTGTTTGTTGGCTAAGCCCCACATTACCCTGATGCAATCAAGGAGTCTCACCTTTTCCAAGCACTGGGAATGCCCAAGACAAAAGGCTGCCACAAAGTGTCAGATCTGGAATCACAAAAGCTGTCCCTGAGGTTCCAGGCTGTTGCTCAAAGTCCATGTCTGGTCTTACATTTCTATTTACAAATAAGCTCCATGATTATGCACACACAAACTCCATAGCCAGCAGGATGTAACCACTTGCTTAAAGTGAAGGATGGGCACTGAAGGATTTCTTGAACAGAACTTCTAACTACAAAATGGCATAAGATATTTCACAAAGGCTGAGGGAGCTGGGTCTCTTTAGCTTGCAGAAGAGAAGACTAAGGGGAGACCTCATTAATGTTTATAAATATATAAAGGGGGAGTGTCACGAAGATGGAGCCAGGCTCTTCTCGGTGACAAACAACGATAAGACAAGGGGTAATGGGTACAAACTGGAACACAGGAGGTTCCACTTAAATATGAGAAGAAACTTCTTCTCAGTGAGGGTAACACGACACTGGAATGGGCTGCCCAGGGAGGTTGTGGAGTCTCCTTCTCTGGAGACATTCAAAACCCGTCTGGACATGTTCCTGTGTAACCTCATCTAGGTGATCCTGCTCCGGCAGGGGGATTGGACTAGATGATCTTTTGAGGTCCCTTCCAATCCCTGACATTCTGTGATTCTGTGATTCTGTGAAGTTAGTTCAATAATTATTTTAAATGGAAAAAAAAAGTCTTTTTGAAGTAGAGTCCCTCAGCACTAAACTAGAAATACCTGGGAGCTAGTTGGGTTTTGGAAGGAAGCACTGATGAGAATCTGACCATTTTGCTCTGCTGAAAATTCAGCTGAACCCTTGGTTGCTGCACAGAATCCCTTGTCTGCAAGAATGAGTGTCAGAAAGGGCATGAAGGGAAAAGTGAACAACAGAGCTTCTCTACTTTCCTGGGAAGAATCTTAAATATAAACATAAATTTTGTCATAGAAGTGTGACCAATAGCTGAAGAACAAATGCACTCACAAAAGCAAGAAGTAATACAATGTTTTAAAAGTAAAATAAAATGAAATAAAATAGTCATAAGGAAA
The DNA here is from genome assembly GCA_013401335.1 of Brachypteracias leptosomus. Taxonomy (NCBI): domain Eukaryota; kingdom Metazoa; phylum Chordata; class Aves; order Coraciiformes; family Brachypteraciidae; genus Brachypteracias; species Brachypteracias leptosomus. Next base: position 27,611 of record VYZX01004439.1, on the reverse strand, counting down.
ATTGCCTCTCATCAGGACAGCAGAGAAAACTAATTTAATTTCTGTAATATAAGTCAACAATGATTATTAAGTCTCATGAAAATAAATTCAACCACCTTAAGAGCAGGCTATAAATGCTAAGTATACCGTGTCAAAAATTAACATATGAACTTCAAATCTGTGCACCAATTCAAAATCTGATTTAACAAACTGCAGTTATTAAAGTCAATTGGAGAGCATTCCATTATAAAAACAAATGAAATCTTAACTCTACATGAAATAAATAATTTTTTCAAAGCCTAAGCAGAATGCATTAACTTAACATGCAATGATCTAAATTATGTATTAAACTCAATTATTTTTATTACTACTTTTCAATTAAGGTGACATGATTGACTCCATTCTTATTAGAGTCTCAGTTCTGATACTACCTTTATCTCAACTTTAGTATCTTCTTGGGGAGAAATTGTTCACAGAGCTATTGTAATAAAGTTTATCCTCTGGAGTTCTAACAAGAGAAGTCTGTTGTGAAGAACAAAACAACACCATGGTTTAACGGGCATATTGGAGAAGTGGTGCTTTCTAGCAGTTTTGGCAGCAATTTGAATGGAAGAGTATGAGTACTAAGAACCCAGTTGTTCAGTTCTTAGCAAGTCTAATCCTATAGCTGTACTGTTGAAATTACCATTTTGTTTTTCACACTTTTTCTTCCTTAATATTCAACAAAGATCTGATCCAGTTTGAAATGCAGAAGCTGCTTCTAACATGACGCGAACTCTGAATCAGGCTCACTCTCCCCAGAAAAGGAGATTCATTGACATTAGCATCTGCAGTCATTGGACTAATTCACTTAGTTAACGTAGCAAGTTATTTAAAAAATATTATTTTCTTTAAACATCATGTTTGTGCACACAGAAATCAAAGTTAATGGCTCTGATTTTAGAATAATCTCTTTGTGGGGATTTTTCATCTTGAAATTATTACTATTCTTCACATATCCCTTTTTCTACTGTAATTTCTCACAGCCAGAAGTTATGGCATCAGTGTTTATAATTTTTTTAATGCTAGCAACATGTGAAAGTTCCTTGGGAACCTGTTTGTAGTCCTAGAGGTAGTCCTGAAAGGAGACTTCACTACACAGTGCATCTGATGGAGTTTTGCCATAATTGAAAACCAGGCTTAGAAAAATTTTGAAAGATGTGGTCTGCACATTGTGACAAACAAATACAGAAGTTAGGAATGTTAGTCAGATCTCTTCTCATTTTCACTGGGGAATCTTCCCTGGATTCCTAGAAAAGGCTTTGAAGTTTTGCTTGCATGAGGACTACTGGATTTGACACACTATCCCCCTCACACATAGAGCTCCTGTTTGTATCTCAGGAACACTCACCCTGGTGCGGGACACAAGCCTTCATAGACTGAACCTTGTGTTCATACTCCATGCTAACCTTCTTGGAAGAATCCACATGATATTGTGTCTGTGCCTCAGCAAAAGCTTTTTGTTTATTCATTTGATGAATTTCTTTGAGTTTAAAGAAAGAAATTAATTTTACTCTATGTGATCATTAGAAAAGCTTTTAATGAACACAGTAAAACCCAACTAATTATCACAATGGCATTTAACTCTAAATAAAATTGACAGGAAGCAAGAATATGATACATATAATTTTGCACAGTTTATTAAAACACATCCATCACTTTTTTTTCTCCTAAAGTAACCTGATCATATTATTCTATGATAATTTAGCTAATATTTTTTCTGTGCGTTTAATATTTAAGTGGCTTTTACTGATATTAAAGTCATAATGCATTTTATGGAAATTACCTTGCATTCTAATTACTTTTCTTGGTGAGGAATAGTAAATAGAATTATCTTGTTATGCTTGTTGTAGATGAAAGCAAAAAAATATTTAATGACAGGAGACTGCTAACAGAAAAAATTCCATTTTTGCATCTTTTTTTAAAATGAATCCATTTTGCCATCAATTCAGAGATGTGCAATTCCCAGAACCACTAGCAGGAACCAGGCATGTAAGTGAACAACAGAAAGGCTCTGAATGGCAAGTTGGATGCTTTTAATGTCAGTAGTTCCCTTTTTTCTATGGTCTGCCTTTCCAAACCTAGGCTGAGGAGAGTTGGGAGTAAGACAATGCTCTACCTCAAGAAAGCAAGAAACACAAAGAACCCTGTCCTTGAGCCCAAGCTGCCCCATTCTTTTAGTAAATTAAGCTACTGTTAGATATAAATTGTATCTACAAAACCAGTAAGGTCAAGGTCTGTGTAAAAGTCCTTTTTTCCCAACTCTCAATATGAAATACACTTACTGACTGGTAAAAGAGAGGAATTCATTGCTGAGAAATTAAGTTTTCATGCCAACTCTGCTGTCAGTGACTCTACTGAAGTCCAAGTGAGGTGACAGATAAGACTGTATTAGTATATCTGAAAACAAGATAGGAAATTTTTTTATGAACCCTTATAAAGATGAAGATGTGCTTCAGGACTACTGAACAGGGCCACTTATGGTAAGTCATCTTTTGGGGTATATGAGATGGAGTACTTGGTGACTATGGTTATGCCGCAGGTGATGTATTTATGGGTGGTTATAATTGCAGTAGTTCCACCACCAACTGGACATGGAAACTGGCCAAAACAATTAGCTCAAGGCACCTTTTAGACAGATACAGACACAGGTCTCTTAACATGACTTTTTTACTCAACTTAAGCAATGCTTTCCTTGTAACTAGACGCAGCTTCAAAGCAAAGCCCTTGAGACTGGCCATCTTCTGCCATGTCATGAAGGAAGGTCCTCCTGGAAACGTCTGTGTCACAAATACTCATCTGGGTGGTGATATGGGCATTTCTTGCCTGGGGAGTGAGAGGAAAAAGGGGCAAGAGGAAAAGGGGTGTGGGTTGTCCCTCGTGGAAGGACATCTCTGAGGCTGTGATTTAGTTCAAAGAGATGATCAGTTCACTTCTCCAAGCGCTCTTAACTTCAAGGGTCAGTGTTTTCTGTTAGCATCTCCAAACTCACCTGAAAGACAAATATTGTAAGATTATTGTTTCTCTCCTTTATTTTACTTCCAGTCTTTACTTCCTGTTCTATTAACTTTGGAGTATTAGTCATTAAAAGAAAATGGATGGAAAATGTAAGTGAAACTTTAACTCACACTGAAATTGTAAATTCATTTTAATTGAAATATTCTCTGAATTTCTGTCTATTTTAAGTAACTATAAGTTATTAAGTAACTATATTATTCAGGAGAGGCATCCTAGGAAGTTCAGTGAATAATGCCTATTTCGCAATCTTCTTTCCACTAGAAATGACCTTTAAATGAAATTATTTTAAATTACTTTTCAGCTCACTTCTTTCTATTTTTTGAGCAGCAAGCAAAACAGTTCTTTATTCCCCTGTCATCACTGAACGCTCTGCTGTAGACTCTAATATAGTAGTCCATTCTACAAATCCATTTATTCCTTTTTAGCAAAAACATCTTCTGCAACATCTACCATAGTTGTACAAACAATAATTACAATAATATTTCACTGTTGTACTAAAGATCAGGTTATCTGTATAGAATATTTAGAAAGGTCAGTGTCTCATACAATGTACAGGCAAAAACAAAGCCGCCAAAGAATGTTATTAAAATTTACTGCAAATGCACTATAACATTCTGAGTTTGCCATGCACATTTCTCTCTGTTAATAGAACAAGTTTCTAAAATGGATTAAATCCTGATTTGATTTTACTACTGTACATATTACAAATGCATTTAATTTTAAGTGGCAAAATAAAATGTAGGCATCCTAATCTGACATACAGCAGTTTCACAAGAAATTCCTTATGAGATTTATCCTTTTTTTGTAAAAATGTCAGTGTTGCTTGAGTTAGCTCAAGAAGCACCGCACCTCAGTCCCTTCACTTAAACATTAGCTAAACTGAAAGGATCTCAGCAGGAGGGACAAAAGTGAGTTGAAGAAGGTTTATTTGTTTTACAAGGTGCAAAGAACAATCTCTTGCCGTTCTTTACCTTATTCAAATAGACACAGAGGAAAAATGCATGCAGTGCTTTTGAAGGTCCACTGGAAGACTTAGCATTGACTTTTAAAGACTCAGGATGAGCAGGGAGAGAACAAATGTGATGTAGCTGAGTGTCAAAGGGACAGTCTTGTTTTGGAGGTCATTGGGTATCTCGCTGATGCAAAACAAATAAATGAGTAATAACATTAACTGAATGATTAGGTTATGGGCATTATTTTCTCCAGAATTCTTCAGAGGTTTCAATGTGTTGACTTCAGCAAGGCAAAATCCTCTCAGGGCATCATGACCATTACGACCTCTTTTCTTTCAAATTATGTTAGTCCTGAATAACAATTATGGAAATTAACTTATTAGTGCAAATTGATACATGATGCTGGGCCAGCAGAATTGACTATACTGTATTATTTTATTTATTTATGCTGCAACACTATTTATAGTGCAATAAACAGAGACTGTCTCTTATCATTAATGTAGAGAGATATTTTAAGTTATGGATAGAGTGAGGAATTTGTGTGAAATTTACCTCAGAAACAACAAAGAATATTCTGGTGTTATCTGAAAATTTTTTATGGTTGAAAAGAAGAAAAAAGGGCTTCCACAGCACAAAGTCCAACAATTAAGAAATCACGTTTGTTCTTTGCACTTCAAAATTAAATCCTGCTTGTTTAAAATAATTTGTGCCATCTTAAAAGAGCAACATAGTTTTTTTCCTCTGGTATTTGTTCATGTCTTCCCTCATTCACCTATTTTCCACCAAAATTTGTGATGGGGAGGGGCATAGTGGGGGCAAAACCAAGTACATAAGTCTCAGAGGGAACCTGAAAAAAAAGAAAGTATGGGCAGAAGCTGCTGCCCCAAGGCTGCTGGTAGTGCCAGGGGCTTTGTTAGCATCTCATGAGGACTACGTGGAGACCTCCCCATGCCAAGGCAGGGGGTGTCCCATCTGCCAAAACATGGGTAAACCCCTCACATCTCCAGAAGGGCAGCAGGGAAACCTTTGAGAGTGCCTAATCTCACCCCAGCAGACCTCCCATGATGAAGCAAAGCCCATGTTGCAGAAACATCGATGCCACATGAGTGTAACCCAAACACTCAACAGGAGCATCCACTGACCTAAAAGCCGTGGTTAACTCGTTGTTGCTTCAGCCTCTCCCAGAAAGGCTGGGAGGAAAGTCTGAAGGAGAATTAAGAAGCTTTCTACGTGGCCAGATGCATTCAGATGCAAATTTTTGTCTGCAAGGCTTAAGATTAACAGCACTGCCATGGGACCAAAATGACCTGTCCTGGGCCTTGAATAAGGCACCTCAAATCGGCTTTGTCACTGTCCGTGTCAGGCTCACACGTGAGCCCTTCTAATCTGGCCTGTATTGCTCCAATTAATTTGGGGGCAGCCTCTGAGGCTTAAGTATGTTTACATCAACTGCCTGACAAACCCTCACACACAATGAGAAGTAAAATAAAATTCAAAGTATGTTTATATGAAGGGAATTGAAGCTAATTTTCTCAGGAAAAAGTAAAGATAATTCATTCAGCTTCCTTCGTGTTACTATATGGAAGTGCAACAGCAGCAGTTGAAAGGCAAATTAGGTGACATGCCTGAATCTCATAGTTAAATCTCAGTCAAGTTTTTACAATGGCAGTATTTTGATCTGTTTTCTTTTTTTTTTTCTGACCCTAGAGGTTACTATCAAAAGGTTTCCTTTCTTTTTTTTTCATTTTTCACATTAAAACCTTCAAACTTTAAAATTAAATCTTAGCTGCAAATTAACAAAGCCTGTGTTTCAAAATGAAGAAGGGAGATAAATATTTATATTGTACAAGTGAAAAATTATCTTTAAGTTAAAAAAAGAATGAATTATCTTTTATTTTCTTGTATTTGCATATGTCATAGAGAGCTTTGAGGGAAGTCTGATTGCAGTTTTGCCTGGCTATCTAATGATATCTGGCTGCACACAGCTCCCATTGGCCATTTCAGCCATCAGCAAGAATTTGAGTGCAGAGATGCTCTCTGAGTGCTCATTGTCCTCCAGCTGTCTGAAAGCTACTTGGAAGAAAGCGAGGGATTTCCAAGAAGAGCTGGCTGTACCCCCTTCATAAGCGACATTTGCAGCTGGAGCAGTGAAAAAGATTACACCAGAGGACTGGACCCTGTATCCATGCATCAGTGTTAAATCAGTAGTCTCCAGAGCCAGAACAAAACACAAAAGAGCCAAGCTCTGGTAGTTAGAGCTATAACTGATCCACAGCCTTAGAGCACAAGGCAAAGAGGCAGAGATATAGTAACTGCTGCCTCGGAAGCTACATGGTGGTTTAAAAGACAGGTTGTATTGCGTAATATAGATGTTAAAATGCTCAGAGATTTGGGAAAGTTCCTGAAAAATGCTGAACTGCTGCTTGGTACTGTGTCTGGACACTGTGTGCCCCTGGGTGCCCTGTCTTCCACACAGGGCCAGCACATGGACACAGGACCTGCTGTGCTCCAAGGCACACATCCATTTTTTTGTTTGCTAAACTCACATGAGAGTTAGCTTAAAAATTCACTCACTAACCCCAGAGAGACCTTTAAGGTGGATTTCTTATCCCATCACAGTCATTCTCAGGGACCTGGTGGCATGAGGAAAAGGCAGGAACATAAACCCATGGCTGTCTCACAGAGACACATCTAACTCTGGAAGGAAAGCCAGTGGTGATTTCTGATGGCTTGCTAGGCTGCAGGTTGGCAAGCAAGCCTACTCCTTCCATCATGCCATGGGAGGGAGCAGAGCTGCTGAAAGGAGCCCATTAGTGTCACCAACAAAGGAGTTGAGCAGCTGACTGAAACTAACCAAAATGCCCCCTCTTGCAGAAGAGGAGGTGCAGAAACCTATTAGCCCTACTTCCAGCCTCCAGCATCTAGTGGGTGTTATTGGGTGCTATTGGGATGGTCTGTCACTATGCTTTCCTCTCCCAAAAACAAGGGTGAGGACAAGTGCCTATGTAAAGCAGTGCACAATAATCCCTCCTGCTTGCTTGAGAGGGGCATGGGAGAGAAAGGGAGAAGGGAAAGCATTTCATACTGTTTGATGGTTGCAGAAATCTGTATAGTGCTCTGAGGCTTCACACCCTAAACAGAGGCATGCACAACTGATAGGAACTCTAAGCATTGCTATTGTGCAGCTCTCAGTTTGGCTTATTTAGTCAGGGCAAAGGAAAAAGAAAGAATAATGAAACTATAGCTCTTCATGGGCATTTAAACGCAAAGCTATCTTGGTGCATCTCGAATCAGGATAATATCTGAAACTCTCCTTTCTGAACCCTTCCTTTTTCTTCTTAAATTTTAAGCTGTCAAAAATCCCCACCAAAACTTAAAACTGCATACCATACTTCTTCCTTTCTCGATCCTCATAAGTAGATGTGAGTCTGCTGAGAAGGAATTCTAGTGAGCTTAGATATTCGTTAAACTTGCACTTCTAATATCTCAAAGATTTCTGGGCCTTCTCTGATTGTGGCTGGAACTCAGTCAAGTCCCACTAAGAAAGATAACAACATAACGTGCTAAATTTGCCAGGAATTCCTTGTCGAGGCCTTAATTGTCTTTTCCTCTTCAAAGAGATTTCTTGCAGTTTCATAAAACTTTTAGGCTCATCCACTGCAGCATGCCTTTCAAAAACCCTTGTTACTATTTAAAGTCCATGGCATGAATTTAGTGCTAGTTCAGAGTTTTGCAGAGAGATTGATTGCTCTGTGTCCTTCCTTCATCTGCAGAGTCTGAGGCCTGTTGGTTTTAACTCCAGCAGTACCAAAGGTAAGACTGCAATATGGATTAAACTGGTAGTCTTCTCATATCATGCCAATGTTTAGACAAGTATTCAGTTTCTCCAGTGCTTCATTCCAGGGCTATATAATGTCAACAGTGTTACTTTTCCCATCTCTTTCCCTATAACTCTGAATTTTTAAGGATGTGGATTGAGCACTAACATGTGCTTCCATAGAACTGACACCAAGTGGAAAATGGTCTTGTTTACTTGGGCTTCTAATCACGGCTCCTTACTGGAGCAACAAAGCAAAGACTAACTTCTCCTTGGATGGCAAATATGGATTAATTTGGAAGGCAGAGACTATAGTATGCTTTCCCATTATCTCTGATGTTATATAACACATACGCTTGGATCACATAGTGGAGTGATGTGACTGCAGGGAACCCCTTGTAGTATGGGGGTAGGGACTGCACTTCTGAGAAGGGAGAAGAGAGTTGAGAAGTTGGAAAATGAGAGTTCTGACCTGAGGACCTGACTCCAGTTAATGGATTTAGTACTAAATGTAAATTATTGCTAATATAAGAAAGTGGAAGACAATTTTAGCTATTAATGAGAACAAGTATGAAGTAATTATTTCTTGTCAGTTGTAATGAGACACAGCAAAGAATGTGCCAACAGATTACCACTTTATGCCCCTGCCCTCACTAGGATGAAACTCCATGTTGGAGTATAAAAGATAATACAGGACAGGATGGAAAAATAACATAAAAATCACTGCTTTGAGGATATCCATAGAAGCCAAGTGTTTAATAAATTTGAGTTATTAAAATGTTTGGCATTGGCTTTATTTATGCATATTTAATACATTCAACATGACCTTGATTTGAGGAGGAACAATGAAATTACAGCAAGTAATTTGTTGATAATAAGCTCTGTCTGGTTTTTGTAATTAAAAAAGTGATTAAGAAAGGCTAAGTCATTAATGCTTGAACTGCTGCTGGGATATGCACAGTAACACACAATTTATAAACTTTTGGCAGAAGGATTAATTTACTGTTTTTTTTAAAAAGAAACTTCTTTCTTTATGGTATTTATAGAATGTGAGAAATAATAGATCAATATTATGAGCAGAGAAAAGCAATCATTCTGATAAATGCCAGTGGAATTTTAAAACTAAACCTGTTACATAGAGGATACAACCACCGAATCTCACAGCTCAGCTACTTCGTCTTTTGCAAGGTTCATTATCCCAAGGATAGCTGCCAAATCCTAATGGTTTGGCAGGTAGCTAGGTAAGCTGTAGAGAAGCCACCGCCTTCCATAGTGAAGCCCAATGCTCAAGCATCTGTCTTTAGTCTCAGAAAATTGACAGCTTTTCCCAAGATTTTTGGTTTGTGAATCCACTTTCTAGTTCCAAGCAAATACAGAAGCACCAGAAGAGAGTGGAGCCGGCATTCTTACATAAATGGAAATAAAAAATACAGGACCTCCTTTCATCCCATGTCACAGGAAGGAACAGGCTGGTATCTCAACACCCTAAACACAATTAAGATAATATTTAGTATTGCATCTAGCGCCTGATCTCAGCTAGGTCTCCAAACCTGTTGAATGTTTTGCCTTGTTAAGTAGGATATGTGTAGCAGCCTGGGCTGTGAGTCTTCAAGAGGGAGAGGGTGTATCCCCTTCTCTGTCAGTGGGATGGAAGCCAGCATCCTAAATCAGCTGTAGCAGTTTCAATGCAGAAATATTGATTGAAGGAATTATTTGTATGAAGAGGACTCTTTGAGTTTCATGTCATTTATAACTTGCAGAAAACTCTTTGAAAACTAATTTTTAAATTTTGTCATAAGGTTCACTTTTTCAATTGTTTTACATTTTATTTCAATGCATGAAATAACTACTATTTTTATAAAGAGTAAACAGCCAGGGTAAAACAGACATCTCCCACATAGAGGTATATAAGTAGATATAGATAATAGATATATTAGAAATACTTCTATCATGTAAACATATCTGCCTGAGTACATTATCAATGAAAATCAAACCGCATATGTTTTTAGAGAGCAAGGATTTTCAGATCTAATTTAGGGAGCCATAGAGTTAGGTTTGTGACTGAATTATGTTGGAGCCAATGCTATAGTTTTCGATACCCACTTTCAGAGCAATTTGGTGCAGAATTTTTCATGAACTGGAGATAAAAATTATTCCCTGCTACAGTGAAATCGACTAAGATCTATCAGACTTCAGGCAAATCACTTTCTGCTTGGTAATGCCACCTAAGAACAGCCAGAGGCTTTCAAATTTATTATTACCCTTGCTGAGCAGCAGCATGGCTCCTAGATTAGTCTTGTAAAAATTATGAAATGATGTCAATAGAGGTCTTATATTTTCCTGCACAAGGATACTACAGGAGATAATGAGAGAATACCAGGAATCAAAGCTTTTGCTTCAGAAAGATTTACAGCTGCTGCTTCATACCATAAGCCAACACTGAATAATTAAAAGACTTGTAATTAAAGGCTAATTTAGTATTGATTGTGTCCTAGAGCAAGGGGGCCAGTTCACTGTTCTCGCACCATCCTGTGCAAGCTTCATCAGCCAGACAGCGAGAGCGCAATTATCCTGAGTAGCCTTCAGCACTGGGATGGCATCTCCTCCAATCCATTCCTGTGCACTCCACAGGTGCATTAACAGGAGGACAGAGCAGGCTGTGGGGGAAAAGTGATTATCTTAGAAGGTCTTCAGTATCACACATCCTCTCAGACCACTCTGTGCTCCATAAGTGAACATCAAGTCTATTTAATTTGGGAAAGTGAGGACATGGGATACCTCTTCAGTTTCCTTCTTGCTTCTGTGCTCCCTCTCTTTGTGGTTCTTGTGATGGACCATTTGGGAGTGAGTATCTTTCTCTGGTTGCTGCTCAGTGTTTTTCAGAAAAACATTCAGAACTGCTGTCTGAGAGGAATAAATGAGAAAAGGAGGGCCATGGCTGCCTGTTCTCAAGTCTACAGACTTGTCTGCACCTACACAGCTATGCACATAATTTAGCTAGACTTTCTGAAAGTGGAAGACTTCTGTTTGCTAATGTGCACAGAGAACTTATTCATCATTGCACTGATGAACAGGAAAAGATCAGGTGTTGTAATACAGCAAAGGTTGCTGTCAAAATTAAGGAAGTCACATTTCTTTCTATGACACCTTGATGATCCTCTGATTAAATTTCACTGTCCCTTAAGTAGTATATTTCCACCAATCAATTGATTTTTTTTTTTCTTCCACGATCTCATATGCTTTCTGTATGCATCATATATCATAGAAATTAGGTCATATATAATGTACTGAATCATAAACATTAGAGATGGAATATCTCATTAAGTCATCAAATTCATTCTTTTGTCAGTGTTAAAAGATTCCCATGTAGAATAGAATTTAATTTTTAACATAACGTACGTTCAGTCCTCGAATATTTCTTTTTAGTGGGTATTCCACAGAACCCATTTAGTCCTTGCTATCAGTGATTTTTATGATAATTTTAATTTCTTTTTTGAAACCTAATTCCACAACTTTTAATTGTATCTCTACATTGTTCTTTCTATCTCTAGAAAAGTAGTATTTGCAGTTAATAATCATACACCTCCTTTCCAGGACTGTTCAAAATATGAAAGGGTAGGGCTAAATATGGAAACAATCCTGTAATATCCATCTGCCAAGATCTCCAAATACCTCCATTTTATTTTCTGGAAGTGATATTTTTTCTTCAGAGTTTCAGAAATGGAAATAATCAGGTTTAATTCTGAAACAAACTTTTGCTTAATGGAATTATTAACTACTTTTCACTACTTATTATCATGAAAAAAAATCTAAGCCTATGTTTTCATATAAAATCTTTTGCTTTATTGTTTTTTTAGCTAAGATTCAGAACAAGAATAATTTTCGCTTATTTATCCAAATATGTGTTTTGTATTCTTTCAAACATCACAGATCTATTCTTCTAGCTGTCTTATGGCCAGCCTGACAGGTTTACATCAGATCAGAAAATCAAATAACTTCAACAGCAGGAAACACTCCACTAGATATTGCTGCTTTTGAGGGACAAAGGGGGTCAATCTGGGATATCCTTGGTGATTTTCCTTCTCCCACTGAGTGCAAAGCCAAAAGAGAAACTTATTGCCAGGGTCTATTGCAATGGATGACATTCTAGAGTTTATTCACATTTTAATTATACTATACAAAAATAGAACAATGTTGAATCACTGGGTGGAACTGAACACCCCGTAGCTTTTCCTGTCACCGAGGAACACCTGGGGATAAAGGCAAGGGACAAAGCCATATTTGGTAAGCCTTATCTCATTCCATCTGCTCTCAGGTAGGCTATTTTCTGCTATCATTGAGTACTCAACATAACATAGACAGTGGGACAACAACGATAGAAAACACAGATCACAGAGTCACAGACAGGTTACAGGTGGAAGGGATCTCTGGAGGTTATCTGGCCCAATCACCCTGCTGAAGTAGGATCACCTAGAATAGGCTACCCAGAACCGTGTCCAGATGGCCTTTGAATAAGTTTAATGTTGGAGACTCCACAACCTCTCTGGATAAACTGTTCCACTCACCATGGCAGTAAAAATGTGTTTCTTGACACTCAGATGCACCTCCTGTGTGCCCTTTGCCTCTGGTGCTGTCACTGGGCAGCACTGAACAGAGCCTGGCTCCATGTTCTTTGCACTCTACCTTCAGATATTTATATAAATTGATAAAATCCTGCTGAATCTTCTCCAGAGTGAACAGTCATAGCTTGCTCAGCCTTTCCTCATATCAGAGACAGCCCAGACCCTTAATCATCTTGGGGGCCCTTCTTTGGACTGTTTCCAGTGTGTCCATGTCTCTCTTGGCCTGAGAAGCCCAGAACTGGACAGAGGACTCCTGGTGCAGCCTCATCACTGCTGAATAAAGAAGGACAACCTTTTTTGACCTGCTAATAATGTTTTGCCTAATGCAGCCTACGATCCGATTAGCCTTCTTCATGGCAAAGGCACGTTGCTGGTCTATGTTAATTTGGTGTCCTCCAGGATCCTTTCTTGCCAAACTGTTTTCCAGCTGGATTGCCCCATATATTGAAGTTGTTCCTTCCCAGCAGCAGGATTTTGCACTTCTCCTTGTTGAACTTCTGAAGTGCTGAGGTCGAGGCTGTGGGCCCTGAGCTGGAGTTGCCCTATGAATGAGTCACAACCCACAGTGTTTTTTGTTCCCCACGTGGTTTCAGGCCCCAGAGGCAGAACCTGGCCCACTTGTGTGAGGCTCTGTCTTCCCCCAGGTGATCGTGGTTGGGGTGGTGGGTGAGGCCACCATTGATCAGGAACTGATCAGTCAGAAGGGAGTTCCTGGTGAGGCCAGTTGGAGGAGTTTTTTGTTGGAAGCAGCTTGCTGAGCTCTCTTTTGGTGGTGTGTTCCCCTATTGTGCTGGCTGACTTGAGACAGAGAACAGCAAAACAGTGAAGAAAAGATGAAAGTATGCTGAAGGGCTGTTGCTGAGTTTGGTGTTGGCCTGAGGGAGAAGAGAGCCAGCAAAACAACTTCATGAGGTGCTTGTCAGTCCATTGCTCCAGCCTGCTGAGGTCTCCCTGGATGGATGCCCTCTGGCATATCAGCCACTCCTGCCAGCTTTTTGTTGTTTGCAAACTTAGTGAGGGTGCAGGGTACACTGATTAATGTAGATAATCTTCTGGGATTTTGCAGAGTATTTGAAGTATAAAGAATCTGGCTAGAGAGGATGGCCTATTTATGAATTTTGATAATATAGATCATTTTCTCTTAAGGCTTTGCACCACCTTATTAGATCCTTTGGCTGCCAGCCAAAGGGCAATTTCTGGCCAGTTTCGCTAATTTTCCCACTTGCAGCAATGTCATCATCCTGCCTGACCTTTCAAATCAATTTATCTTGTGATACATTATTGACTAATTTCCTGAAATTCAGGTGAAATGTGCCCATTTTTAACCTTGGTCCTTCCTTACATACTGAAATTACCTTATCCTCTGGTACTAACATTGCCATTAGTAAGCAATCAAAATTCTCCTCCAAAGGCTTTTCGATTTTATTTGCTCTTTCCACACTGATTTCAGTGATGTATTTCATCTAATCCTGGTGCTTTGTCAACTTTTTAATAGTACTGAGAGCTTTAATTGCCTTATTATCTTCTCCATTGCAGTGAGGGTTTTTTTCTTCAGCATTTCTAGTCCCCTCAAGGAAAACATGGATGCTGGGATATTACAGGTCCTCCATTTCCTGGGATGAAGAAATCGCTAGACCCTTAAGGATATCTACTTCATCTCTCAGCAACATTTAATCTATCATGGCCCCTCTTTATCTTCCTAATAAATTTGCTTCTCAGGCGTAAAGGCTTCATTATCCATGCTTTTCAGACACGGCACTGTCCTGTTGCTTGGTATTCTTTTCTTCTTTTGTGTAGCCAGGAAATCTAAGAATTCGACCTAAAAAGCATTTTGGGTCAGGGGTCTAGCCTAAGGAGGATGGCACTCAGAAAGGAAAAATGAACCCGGGGCTCTGCTGCTTGCTTCTCATGGAAAGGCTGAGCAAAGAGGAAATCTGCCCAGCCTAGGGGATTTGACACTATAGCAAGCTGAAGTGCCTGTCAGCCTTTCCGTGGATAGATGTTGATAGGGAGCAGGACAAAAAGATGCCTTGTTTCCAAAGCCTGGGCTCTTGCAGAAAGCTTAAGTTTAGGTGTCTCATGATGTTGTCCTCTAAAACATAGGGACAGAATGGGTTTAGGTGACAGGGAACAGTACAGCTACTTCAGTGCGGTGCTCTGGATTACTGTCTTTGCTGTAGCCTGTCTCATTTTAGATCGCAAATGGCTCCCCTGGTTCTTCCATCTTGTGCCCATTACTGGGATCAGTGACAGGGCCTCAGCTATTGTTGTCTTATCACCTCCCAACTGTATGCCATGCCTTTCCTCTGGCTTTATCAAAACTGAATGAGCTTAGAATGTGATGGGTGATTACCTCCCAGACTAGACACTGTGAAGAGACTGCAGACAGAACTAGAGGACTAACAAGAGAAATTCAGGATTAAAATCCATCATGTGCTCCAGATTATACACTTGCTCTGTGTCACCTGCAGACAGCTCTGCTGAACTGAGTATAAAGAGATGAATAACATCACCTCCTGAATACAGCCGTAAAAATCATACATGAAAGAAAAAACATATTCCTGCTCAGAGCTATATTAACTGGAACTTTTATTTTATTTATGTTTTGCCTTGGATACACACATATACCAGCAGAAAAATATCTAGTACTTACAGTAAATCTACTGCACTCTGTTGTAAGCTCGGGAAAAAAAGTGTTGATTGATTTGATTGTCTGAGTTATTTAGAAAGGGCTGAAAGCTGGAGGGCTGTTAGTTCCTGCTAAAGTGAGTACTTTTCCCCCTAAATAAAAACATTTAATTTAAGGGCTCTCGGTGTTTGTGCACATATTCATGTTTCAAACACAGGAATTAAATGTCAGCAGAGCCAGACCTTCAGCTACATTTGATGGCAATACTGAAGTCAGTACAGCCACATTGATTTATGCTACCCAAGGAACTGACCCAGAGTTATTTCTTTCCACTGGACATCACATAAGAGCTATAAACATATTTCTGAGTGCACAGAAAAGAAAATGCAGCAAGGAGAGTTACTTAAATCCAGAAGACAAGTCTGAAAAGAATGCTCTGCTTTGTTGCAAATACACCAATCTTCATCAGACACTTCCAGTGGAAATTATGTTATCTGGGCATCTAATGTTCCCTATGTTCCAAAAGGAAGCTAGAAAAGACAGTATCAATTCAAAGATCAGGCTTGTCTTTGAAAATTGTTCTCTTCCCGCTGTTACAAGTGATGTCTAAGATTGCAGTAGTAAGAGGGATTTCCATTTTCTTGACAACAGCTTTACTGTGGGTTACAGAAGAGCAGTTTCTGTGCATTGCCCTGCAGCTACCATAGCTAGGCCTGAATAGGTTATTTAACTACTTTCATTTTTTTCAGGAGCTTTTCTGTACAACAACTAACTTTGGCAGTAAAGGGACTATGGGTGATACTAGTGAGTAGAAAACCTAAAAACATCCCATGCTGTGAAGCATTTGGATTCTTAAACTTGATTTAAGGCTTATAGTACAAATCTGCGTTGGAATAGATGTATTTGCACAGATTCTAGCAGAACCCCTGTGTCTTGTAACTGCAGGGGATTTGATCCAGCTTGACTTGGTGAATTGCAAGTTTTCTAGTAAAACATGGAGAAGGTTTGACCATCTCATTTTGCAGTGGCACTAAATAACACAAAGAGCTTTGTCTGCCTTTCTGTTTCCACTAAACCTGCAAATAGTTCAAATCTGACTTTTGACTGTTAAATAACCTCAGTTAGATGGGAAGGGTCCCACCTGCACACTCAGCTTAAATTAGAATTTAAGTGCTAATGTGGAAATACTGTAATCTCTCTTTCTGATTAATTGTTTTACTGTTTACAAATAACCTTCTTTAATAACACAGCCCTTTCTTTTGGATTAGTAAATTGTTCTACAGGATAATCCAGACAGGTGGGAACCATCTTTCTCACATGGAAAAAGATGCACCGTAGTTAAGGTGGAGAATTTTCTGAACCTGTGCTGCTGCTTCAGAGAGAGAAGGTAGGCTCTGGTTATTCATGTATGTTGTTTGCTGTGCAGTCTGCTATCACTTTTGCTTCTTGCAGTAAATAATGAATAATATGCTTCNAACTAGGTGATCTTTAAGGTCCCTTCCAACCCTGAAAATTCTATGGTGATTATTATTATTTAGTATTTCACTAGATACTTATTAGATATTTTCCAATAAACAATTTATGCTAAAATGCATAAAACTTTTGAGATTAACAATTTCAGAGATATCCTAGAGGTATCTAGTATGTATAAATAATATGACCAGCAAGCAGCGATTTAAAGCAAACTAAATTCAGTGGGAAATTTTCACACCCCAGCATTTCAGTATGTAACCAGTTGTGATCCTTATCCAGTGCCCAGAGCTACTCAGTGCCATAGCTTCAAACTGAAGGCAGTGCTTTTGCTGCCTGGGTCTGTAGCTCACTCGCTGCTGCTGTGTCCCTGTGTTCCTGTGGGAACCAAGAAGATTAGGACTTAACACACTTTAGTATATTAAAAGCATCACCTCCAGGAACTGTGTATGGGATTTAACTTGCTTTCTGAAAGACACAATTGATGTCTAATCTACAGCTTGAAACCTTGCTCACTGTCATGGCAAGTGAGTGCTGTAACAGGCTGACTCTGTATGTGTGTCTCGAAATTTCAGTGAGACAAGCTGATCAGATCAGGGTGTTCATAGGCAGAAGACAGCAACCTGTTATGAGACTCAAGATTCCTTATCGTCCTTCATGGGGATTACTTTTAAGGCATCAAGAATAGCTGTTAAATAAAGGGGTATTAACACCTGTAAACAGACAGCAAACATGCTTACTGCTTCAGATGAGGGTGTAATGGTTAATGAGAGAGGCAATGACATCCACTCAAGACTTTCCATCTTTTCAATGATGTGTCACAATACAAAAGGCATTGCAGATGTCAGCTGATGAGGGAAGTGTAAGTAGAATTGACATAGTATTAGAGAGACAGAACAGAGAAAGTGCCTGGGCTGTCATATTCTGATGAGATAAAACACCAGAGTTTCCTTTTCTCAGTCACCTATTCCACAAGTGCATGCCAGGTATAGCTCCTCCTCACAGTGTCCTGCAGTCAGAAGAAGGGGCAGAAAGGGGTTTTGTGCTTTGAAATTTTCTGGAATTTTGGTTTTGCAAAATACCAGGAGAAATCAGGAATTAGATGTAAAATTTTAAATTTCTGGATTAAATATTTTTGTGTGAACTTTCACCACAAATTTCGCTGGTCATTGAAATTCCATCTCAAAAAATCATCAAAGCATTCTTCTCCATCTGGAGTGCAAGACTCAATTATGTATCTGTCTCTGGCTTCTCTGATTGGACAAAAAGGGACAGTACTGCTGTGATTATATATGTAAGACACTTGATCATAAATAAGATAGTTAATAACTGTTGAAAGGTGAACTTTTGTGTGATGCCATGTAAAGCAATTGTGTGCCAACAAATTCAAAATAAAGAATAGATTGTGCTTCATGTTGTAAAATCAATACACGGATGTCCTGCCTACCTGCAGGACATGTGAAGGTTCAAGGGAGACTGGACACAAGTGCCCAGAAAACATATCCCTTGAGAGTTATTATATGTACAGAAATTAACTCTGACTCTGAAGACTCTGAGCAGCAAGGAATTATTAGGGTAAAT
>VYZX01004438.1:141413-161991 GCA_013401335.1 Brachypteracias leptosomus | reverse complement strand
CATTCTGAGGCTTCAGTGTTCCTACTCCATAGCACACAGGAGGCGTCCAGATAGGCGGTTTTCTCACTGAATAGCAAACTGGCAGGCAGCTTGCTGGACCTTAGTTCACTGTAGGGATAAATTCAGGGCTTTATTCTAACAGCTGCTGATCTAAACACTTTTAATGAGCTATATTAACAATAAATAAATAAATTAATTAAGAAGCGAATAAATCGGAACAGTGCACTTTAGCATCAGTGAACTAACCATGGGATTGCTACTCTCTAAAATCTAGATGTCAGAGTTCACAGATGTGATGGAACCTGTTGTCAGGGATGGGTGAAGATTAATGTATTAATGTGCCCTTAAATTCCTTGAGTAAAATCGGGTGGTTACACCTGGAGAAATATGGCCCTACCACACGGTCAAAGCGGCACACTCAACAAATCAGTTACTGTGAAAGGTTGGGGGTTTCTGAGAACCTGCTGGATCCATAGGGAAAGCAAATCTTGAGAAGGAGACAGGTGGGGGACAAGGGACAAAGATGAAAGCTTGATATAGCCCCATGTGCTACTAACTTCTGTATTTGCCAATCCCTCTTGTACCTTCCCATCAACAATACCCACAGCTGTGTACTACAGAAACAACCAGATTATAATGAAATATAAATGCCAAAGAATGGAATCAATAACTAATTCATTAAGGATAGAAATTCTGGCAAATGTGAAGATTAAGTTGTTTTAGCTTTTATGGAAAACAGCTTATTTTTGCCCTTACACCTATATGTAAAAACAGAGACATTTTCTAACAAACACAACCCTGCAGAAAGACATTCTGAGTCAGAAGTTAATTTGCTTTTCATTTATCTTGACATAAAGGTCAAGATAGTAACGTTTCAGCATTTCAGGGTTTTAAGGCTGATAGTAACTTAACTGAATACATTAGCTTTGCATCTGTCTGGAGGTTTCAAAAGCTGCAAGGGGCCTCGTGGTGCATTTTGCACCTAAGAAAAGAAGGAAGTGTTTTTATTTTAGATATTTAAGAAACACTGTAAGCCTTTTTGCACAAATAAGGAAACATCCACTTGTAAGCACCAGAGACTCTAAGGTCACTGGAAGGATCAGAAGCTCTTACATTTCATACAAGAAGTCATTTATAGCCATGACTGCCTGTTTATCTCCATTTACCAGTATCAACCACTGTGAAAAAGTGTTACTTCAGTGCATCTAGAAATCTTCAGCAAATAAAAAATTAACAGTTAATATTTTAAAATTATCCTGAATATTTTGATCTACTTCCCTCACTGATAATGTGCAGGAGCAGTTCATACACTCCATTTTTCTAACACTGCAGACCCAGTCAGAAGGCTCCGCACAGACTTACATTGTTCTGTGTGCTCAAAGGTTTTTTCTTTGCTTTCTGCTCTTCTCCTTCACTCCACCCCTCCCCTCCAACATACACACTTACATACGTACATCCCAAGTCTAAGATATATCAGCATGGGTGGAAAGCTAAGATTCTGAAGTATATATCAAACTTGTAGAAAATGACCACGGATATAAGTTTAATAAATGATGTTGCCTCTAGGGCCTTGGAGTTTTAAAAAAAAAATCACTAAAGTTTGATGCGTAAAATAGATATTGAGAGGCACAACAACTCTCAGATCTATAAGGCTGGAGCCACAGGTTACTGTAGGGACCTCACTGTCTTGACTGAGTTGTGATGAGGTGTGTGAGAAAGCATCGCCAAATGCAAGCTTCCCTCCTTGATTGTGCAGGTGCTGAGTCAGCATCCCTGGAGGTATTTATAAGATGTGTAGATATGCTGCTTAGGGACGTGGTTTAGTGGTGGACTTGGCAGTGTTGGGTTAATGGCCGGACTCGATGATCTTAAGGGTCTTTTCCAATCAAAATTATTCTATTCTATGAAAAAGTAACCAGTTGATGACTCATCACAGTGACCTCAGAATTACAAAAATAAATCCACTGTGCACCTATAATACCCCAATTTTTCCTAGCAGCTAGATATAGGCTTGATGCATGCCCAGGAGTTTAACTATTTGGGAGTGATTAAGATAAGGGGTCATCAGACACCTTTCTCATCAAAACCTTCCGTCTGATGCACGTTGTATTCATCATTGCTGTCCGTCAACTAATAGTATGCCTCCTGCACTCTTGGATGATGACAAGAAAGTCCATTCAAAATTAATATTATGAATAGGAAAAGAAATGCAAATCCAGAGTTTTCAGAGAAAGATGCAATTTAAGATATTTTAAAGAGACATTTGCAAGCTATCTTTTTTCAGATTCTGTCTTACTAAGTTGTTTTGTCTAACAGCTTAGTGACCTCTGCTACGTATTTGAGACATAATCAGCTGCCTCTGTCCTTATTTAACTAATTAGTAATGTTGCCATTGCTGATATAAGTAAACTTTTTTTTTTTTAAATCAAGTTTTTATTCATGAAAGCTGCTAGAAAGCATTAAAATTTTGCATGTGTCCTTTCTGAGTGTCTGGACAGACACAATTAAACCACTGGGAGCAAATCTGGACCTGACAAATGTTAATGGCATGTAAACAGAACAACAAATGTGTCTAGAAACCCTAATGCCTATTTGAAGAACTGTTTGTAGTGTTTTTCTATCCACATTTCCAAGTAGTTTGTAGAACAAAGCTGTTAAATTATCACGATTAAACTGTTTATCACTAAGCAGCTTTTTTCTTCTATAAATGTCAAAGTTATTTAAATGTCTCTCTACAAATAGGCAACAGAAAGCAAGATGCAGCAGAGTTGCTCAAGGTGAAATTAGGTAAAAGCATTGAAAAGTTAAAAATGGAACCTGGATCTTCTCACTTCTAATTTTGAGTCTAGCAACTTTCCAGTTGCTGCTAGTGAAACAGCATGAAACTAAATAGGAGGGACGCAGGAAGTTTAATAAGCATTGCTTAGCACACAAGCAAGATTTTGAGCACCAAACAGATGGTACAGCTTTTTCAAATAATCCAGTTATAAATGAGTTAAATAATTGAGTTCTGAGGAAGCTGTCATCTCTCCAAATGCACCTGCTTTCTGTGAGAGAGTAGGTACGTTGCCAGCACGTAAAGTACCAACTCGCATGACGAACAGACCTTTGCAGAAAGAACGTGGTACAGACAACTGAAAAGCTCATAAAGGGACTGCTGAGCAGCAATTCCTAGGTTATAAAACAAAAGAATTTTTTTTTTTTTCAGAGCAGACCCCAGGAAGTCTGAAATACTACAAGAAATAATTATGACCAATATCTGTAACAAAATAATGAAATGTAGGTTTTGGTAAACGTAACAACTCTGGAAGATCTAAGCAGAAAATCGAGGCAATGGTATTTATGTAGAATCCTACACAATCCCTACAGGAAAGATCTGTAGTAGTCTTTCATACCCAAGGCAATATATCCAGTCTCCTTGTGGTACACACACGTACATGTAATCACTAGTAGTTAATAGCCTCCTTTAACTTGCAATTCTGCAGATTTCATCTTGCTATGCTTTCTTCTAAAGCAAACCCTGCCATATTTGTTTTATAATCTTTTAATATCAAAACACCATTTTACATATTATATAAGAACTTTAATCTGATAATTAATTGAATGAAGAACAGCAAAATAATTAAGTGGATTAAAAGTAAGCTCTAAAATAGTTTGAATGCGCTGGAAATCAATCCATGTTAATTAGGGTTGTCTTTTCCACTTGCAGTAGGTAAAACAAATTCAAATCAAATAGTCTGTTTTCATCCTGCATGCTGATAGAAGATATTTCTGATATTTTAGATGTACAATTATTGTCATTATTTGTTATATCCAGACTCTTGGAGAGATTTTGTGCTTGCAGCAAGTAGAATCTACACTCTAACTCTACTGGATTTGCATTTTCTTTAATTAAGCTAATTTAGCTAGATCTGTATCTTATCTCCTGAAATTATTTTCTCCAGAAAAATTAGAAGAGCTGGTTTCTTAATATGAGAAACGAAAGATTATCCTCTGCTTTAATAAGGACAACAAGGAAACTCATGATCAGCTGTTCCTTCAAAAATCCACTATGAAATGAAACGAGCGGGTGCTGTCAGTCTAAGCTTGAAAAACAGACCTGTGCTCCAACATCCAAACCCTAGGTGATGTCAGGAGACAATACAGCTCTCCATTCCTGGGAAAGAACATTTTGCAGATTCCTGTCCTTTATCTGTATGAAGGGTTTCCCTTTTTTTGCCATCCTAGACTGCTTCCTGGCAGAGCTCTTTCTTAGATTGAGGTTTCTAGACAGTTCATGTTAATTCTGGAGCTTTGGCTGTTTAAACAAAAAATGCTGTCAGGCTAAACTGGCAGATGAATTCCTGTGAGCAATTCAGTGCTTCTTCCACCTTGTAACCTAGAATGTGGAGTAAACATACTTCTTTCAAGAATTACTGTACAATTCCATATGCAGAAAACAATTTCCCTGTTTTACAGGCAGCATAACAATTTGTTTCAACATCTTTAGGTGGAGTCTTCCTAAATAACATTGGCATTGTCCACATTAATGATTTAGGACTGTGGGAGAAAGGGGGAAAGATTCTTTTTCCTGCAGCTTTGCCTTGTATCTATACTTGGAGCCTGGTAGTACCCCCTTGAGTGAGACACACCACTGGTGGGAGTGTTTGAAGTAGTTTTCCTCCAGGTGGAACCAAGGTTGAAGCCAGACTCCAGGTTGGGCGATGTGGACGCAAGGTCCTCCTGCAGTTAGTACTCTAGGCTTGCCTGATGTGTGCCTTCAGCTGGCAACTGCCTCAAGCTTCACTGCTGAGAGCAGCACAACGAGGACATTTGGTCCTACACCAGAATGGTGTGCAGCAAATGAAACCTCTCGTTGTGCCACACAAGTTGGTAATGTAGGTTTACCTGTCACGTCTTTATGCACAAGTTACTCTCCCTGAAGTAAGTGAGATTTTAAGTACAGGAGGACTACGAGTTAAAATCTTTGTATTTTTCCACTCTGAAAAAAAAATCCCTCCCTCAGCACAAAGATTCCTGTATTTTGAATTGTATTTTTGTAAGCAATTAACTCCCCAATTTTGGGATCCAAACAACAAAATAGTAACGTATTGTGCACTTTAGAATAAATACAGTATAGCAATTACAGTTAATTGCATATGAGATTCTCAGTGAGACCTAGAATGAAACAAAGGTGACAAGCAATTTACCAGACTGCACTTTCAGTGCCAAAATCAATTAGGACATTGCAAATGCTGTAAACATTAATAGTAATTAGTAAGCTATGTGTCACTGTGTGTCTTTGACTGATGTCCAGCATGTATTGTCTCGTTGCCTTTAGCTAGAGGGAAGAGTTATTAACGAATCCTTTAAGAGACAGTCTACAGCATACATTCATGGAGGGAGAACAAAACATCCCCATGTATATGTACTGCTGCTGCTGCCACCAGCGGCTCCAGCCTGTTTAGGGCAGCCTCTGGATGCCATTGATAGCATAAATACAGAAAAATAATTAATTACTAGGCAATGCTAACTGAAACAGAATGGGGTTGAATACAAAGCTGTGTTCATAGCACTGAGCTTATTATTTAATTTGGCTCACTATTAGATGATGTTAGTACCAGGGGATTACAAATCCCTTCAGGGGTTATTCTGCAGTGAAATACCACCAGTTGCTCAGTAACTTACTTCTTCTAAAACATAATTTCAAATGTATTAGGTTCACTCAAGCAATAAATAGAAAAAGAGGATAAACAACCTTACCAGAGAGAGAAATTATAATCGCGGTATATGACACAGGTTTTTTTTTAAGACTAGTTCAATTATAATCAGTGATACATCCTCTGTGTTATACACTACTCTCTCCAGGTGAGTATACATAAACAAATGGAATGTAGAGAAGGGACCGTCAACTTTGCCACGTTCTTGCAGACTCATGGCTGCTCTTCCTCAGGCCTGTTCCAAGGAGACAACAACTGCTCTCCTTGCCTCCCTCTAAGAATACAAAAAGAATGTAAAGAAGAAAATGTTGGCAGCAGCTCCTTGTTCCCAGAAACTCTAATACCACAGCAGTGGGATACTTAAGAAAACAGTGTGGAAACACTGAGCCACAGCTTTCATGTCTTCTCCCCTCCCGCAAGAACTGCTCGGATGGAATGCTCTCAGATCTGGGGAATTCCTTGGGTATTGAAGAACTCCAAGAATTCTGCCTCTTCTAAGGGAAAAACAAACATATGTAACAGAGTGAACTGATGGTAAATTTCTATCCACTGTTTATCCATCTGGTCTTTAAATTTTTTATTCTTGCCCAGAAAAAAAATGCAACTACAAATAGTAATGGGGGTTTCTTCTCAGCTCCCTAGAGACAGCTACAACCCACTTTCCTTGCTAACTGGAATGCACTGATGGGATTTGCTAATTTTTCAGCTAATTCAGCTGAATGATTTTAGCATAATTTTTTTGAACACTTGGTACTTTTTTCTTTGTCATCCAACATCCCTAGGTAGATAAGGCACCAACCAATTTCTACTGCTTAGCCTGGTGCCACGTGCCCCAGCAAAATAAATAAGGAAAATGAGATTTTTAAAAAATTACACTTCCAATAGTTTGACTATATTATGAAAAATATATCTAAAACTGTATTACATGAACATTATTTTAAATGCTTTCTTTAGAATCAGCTGCTTGTATACATCCTTCTCCTAGGAAGTGTCTGTGATGCCATTGCCTTTAAATGAACGCTATCCCTACCATTGGGTTGACATTTCATATTTGTCTCACTAAGTTAGCAAAGATTACCTTTCATACTGTAAATTTCTAACTTTTGCTGACAGTGCATAGCATTGAAAGGAAACTTGATCATATTCTCATATTTTTAAGTAAGAGTTTGTTAATTCTTGTAATTATGCTTGTTATAGCGTACATTTATTATTCAAGTAAGACAAAATGGAATAAACTAGATGAGATCATTCAAAATGGGTCACTGTAACACTGTATTTTGAACAGAAGCAGTCATTCCTTATTTTATGCAACCACAACCTATGAGGCTTGGATTGAAAAAAAATACATGAAGGGCTTATATTTCAAATTCCCACTCAGTTTCAGTGGAGTATGAGTAGTTTCACTCATGTATGTTTCTTTGAAAATTCTACTCTCAGAGATTATTTTGAGTGAAAGTAGTACTACTGAAGTCACGAGGTCAGGTTTAGCAGCTCTGGCTTAGCAGCTTTTAAAATCTCACTGACAGCAGGATTAAGTTTTGCCCCAAAATTACAGAAGCTCAGATGAATGTAGGAAAAAAGAAAATTTTTTTTGAATGACTAAAATGTGAATGTTAAGAAAACAGAAAATATTTCACTTGTAAGGATAAGATAGCATTCACTTAAGAAAAAAACTGACAGAAAGGGGAAGGAGGAAAGGAAAAAGAGTAAAGGACCACGCACTCCAAAGAGCTTCATGTTCCAAACTTCCAGACTTGTGAAAGTCAGGCTGTTAGCAGGTTGCTGAGAAGAGTCACTTCACTATTAAAACAATTTCTCTAGAGGACTTTCATGTAAGGGGTGGGTGATTTGTTTATAAGTTCATGAATAAGTTCCATAGCTAAACATTCAGATTAAGCCCAGCACATAAACAGAGGTTTTGAAATCCTCCTTAAGCTTTTATTTATTCCCATTTGAACCTGCATTCCATCAAATCTCTGCATCTCAATTATGGCTTCCTTGCTGATAACAGAGGCACATTTTTATTTGCTAACCTATACAGGAGGAAAATACATTCTGTTTATTATTTATAAGAGTAAAGTGTTGAGAGGCCCCAGCAAAGCACAGGCTCTCGTTGCCTGTTCACTGTGGAAACAGAGAGCGCCATATTCAGGAACACTACTTTCCACCCAAGTCCTTGGGCCTGCTCTTTCCTCTTGGCTGCTTTTTAGGCAGTTTTCTGCTCAGTGTTTTACTGGCGTCACACTTGAGACATGTCCTGCTTTCTCTGCTGATTACAGACAGGGGATTAGCTGGAATTTTAACTCCATATCAGTACTGAAAAAGCAACTGAAAGGGCAGGTGAAAAGCAGCAGCGAGAGATTTCTCCAAGATCACACTCTAAGTGACTGGCACTGTTCAGAAAAGAGCCTTAGTCTTCACAGTCTACAACTAGTAATCTGTTCCAGTCAACTAGATCATACTACTGTCTCTGAACATCCCTGAATGAAGCAAGTTTGTATTAACATATTGTAGAGTAATATTTGACTTGCAGGATTCATCTCCTATGGCATTCTATCTGTTCGTGGTCCTCCCCAGCTGGGTCTAAGTCCTCCCCTTACCTTGAACCAAGCGTGTCAGCATCATTCTTTTCATCCAATTGCTGAGTCAGGAAATACTCTGTACAAACCTGCTTTTTCTCCTTTTTTCCAAAGACTAATGGGTAAAAGAATAAGCAACATTTGGGGTTTTAAACTCAACAATACTAAAATTAATCTCAGAAGTACTTAAGGACTTAGCATCTAATGACTGCCATTTACTGGGAACAGTACTGCTTGAAACATCCTAAAAGGGGTCCTGCCTTGTTAATCAAGGGCTAGTTATGCAATACTTCTGTATCTAACTTTTTTCTATTCCTATCCTAAGAGAACTACTTTTATTTATCAGCAACATTTCCAGATTTAATAACCCTGACACATGCTATACTATTTACAATGAATCCAAGATCTTCTGTGAATCCCCACTTTGAGGTGATGTTTCTTCTAACATCAAGGATGTTATAATTGCAATAAAAACATTGGAATGGCTGCCAACCATGTTTCAAACTGCTGTGACTGCTACATAAAAGTAAGAATTGCTCCTCTTTTACAGCTTTGGACATTTTGTACTGTTAAAGTCCAAGGACTTGTGTATTTCCCAGATGCAGCTGGCTGTTCTTGCTGTCATGCATTCCGCTACACTCCTTTACTGATTGCTTTATCTCATCTAGTTTGCTCATATATCTTTGAGATAGCATTTTAAGGCACTAATTTTACAGCTTTCTGATCTGTTTTGCTAACTGAGAAAATAAAAGGAGATTTTTACATGGTAAACACACTAAGTCTTGATGCAGCAATGATTCCAGAAAGGAAAACAGCAGAGGATGAAGGGACTGCACAGCTTCTTTGCTCCTTCATCTCTTATATAGCGTACGTCATACTAGATGCTGTTAAAAGGGCTGGGGAGAAGGAATGGAGAATGGAGAGAGAAAAGCAAAGGGAACAGAGAGGGCTGAACTCCTCTCTGTAGATTGTTAAATTTACCCTTGGCAAAAACATCTCACAAAGTCAGCAAGATCATCCTGAGAGGAAATCCAGTGTGGGAGACAATTAGGGATGCTGCTCAAGAGAAAAGGGCCTGGTGAAATAAAAGGCAGTACTGATTTGGGGTTTTGAATTCCCTAATTCCCCTCACCTCCTCCCTGGCTCTCATGATTTTGAATGAAACATTAATACTGCTTCAGATGCTTCTTCCCTCCAAGGCCAATCAGCTGCTCGGCAGGGCGTGAAGCGGTTGTTCATTTGAACAGCTAGCGAGGGAGTGGAAGGACGGAGCTGATTCCAAGGCCTTTCCAGCACTGCTGAAGCTCACGTTTGCCTTGACACACAAGGAGTGACCTGAAGAGCCTCCCTCCAGTTTGGAATAAGAGAAGTGGTGCTGTTTTAATTCTGTGTAAACAAGCCAAACTTGTCAGAAGAGAATTTTTCATTATATGACCATAAGATTTGTTTAGATTTTTAGTTTTAAGATTGGAGTAGACACCTCATCCTGGTTACTACCATGGCAACAACTACCACTGGAAATCTTTCTATAAAGAGGGGTACAGAAAATAGGATATAAAACAGCCAAACCATTGAAAATGTCAAATCCCAAGACTTCCATTTTAACAAAATTTCTGTTCCTTCTCCTCTCGGAGCACAGAGCCTTTAGCATGAGAAGTGAATGCTGAAACTGAGTTTTAGATGTTCCTGAAGGTGAAAAATTGCTTCCCCCCAGTTTGGAAAGGAAAAAAAATTTGAGGTGTCTGAAGGTGTTGCTGGTTCTGTTGTTATTAAGTCTGTTCTGGTTTCCAGCTCCCAAGAAAAACAGAGAAGAAGGAAGAAAAATACATCAAAGGAAGAAAGAGTGGGTTTTGTTCACAGTGCTGGGTCTCACTTGTAACACTACACCACAGAAGGACAGATACAGTAATTGCTACCAAACCGCTCTAGCAAACCTAAACCTGTGCACCGCTATTCTGGGCACTGCTTTTAGCTATTTTATTGTCACTGGCTCATAGCAGCAGTATGAAAAAAATTGCCTTGAGTAGTCAAATCACTCCTTATAACATCACGGCAACAGAACAAGAGACAGGTAGAGAATGAATAATGTGGGCAGGAACAAGACATTAACTTGAGAATGAAGGCAGGTATAAAACTGTTACACCTTCGGCAGTTAATAGAGGCTGGCAGAAGCAGTGGTGCTGCTGCACAGGGAAGAGCTGAGGTGACAGATTTTCCTATTAGGTGAAGCCAGGATGACCAAGCTTTCTCTTTCCTGCTTAGCCACAGCCCTACCGTCAGTGTCAGATCATACTTTCTCAGGCAGGCTTACCAAACTATGAACCCTCAAAAAAATCCTCACAAAACCAAGCAAAAACGGAAGCAATGAGCATCTGGTGGGACCCCAAGACGGCCAAGGGATTTGGACAGATCTGCTTTTATCTTTTTCTACAGTGAACTCCCCAAAGAAGCTCACAAGGCTTTTAAATTCAGAAAAAAAGCAGCAAATTTTTAGTGTAATACAAAACAGAAATAGAACTTCTTACAACAGAAGTACAACAAGGTATATTCACAGCTTTGCCTGATTGCTATGTCCCTGTAGGCAGGTCCTCAAAATCCCAGGCTTCAACTCAGTTAACTCTAATTTCTGAGTGACAGCAAATCTGCTTGGTGCTCTTTGGCCCCTTAGGAACATGAGTGATGTCTCCCTCTTCAGAGGCTTGGCCGCCTGTTCTGCTCCTTGCATCCATCTCCCGAGCAGCACAAGCGACAGGCTTCATGCTCATGCCTGCTGCACGGGGTTTCACGCCTCTTTCTTTGTGAAACAGTTATAAACTTAGAGCAAAGAAATCAAATGGAAAAAAATAGGTCAACCCCTCACCTTTCCGTTTACCAGCTAAGCCTAATTTCTGGTCTCCATCTCTTTTTGACTCATTAATCATCATTAATATTTGTCAGGTTGTTTTTTTAAAAAAAGTTTAAGGTAGACTTTTGTTACCATGGATGCCTTAGTGGCATCTGCAGAAATGGGAGCCTTCCCTGATAGCATGATCTACTGCAGAAGAGAGGACAACCACAGAATTAAACAAATCTGGAGCTACTATTTTAGATTTGTGTTTTATATTATCCTGAGCAAATTGGTAAAGGTTAAAAAAAATAGTATTGATAATCTGTCCAGAGCTTCCATATTTTTTTAAGCAATACCACATCTGGTTTTGCTTATATGTGGTTGTTAATGGATCTAAAAGCTCTTTTCAGCAGGTAAGAATTGCCATAATGACACTGCTACATATCCTACATCAGCCCTACTACAGGGAATAGAATAGCACTGAGCAAGAACCAAGTCAATACCTGCTTTATTTCCCTGTAGCCAGACTCAGGAAACACTCTCTTCCCTTACGCTGTATAGAGAGACCTCAGCATAATGAATACTTGAGATCTCCCTATTTATGGTTGGCTTCCCAAAAAAGAGATAGAATAACTAGACATTAATTTTATCCATTAAACTTCTCTAGGAAAAAAAAAATAAACAAACATCTCTTTTAAAGGGGTAAAACATCTGCTACAAATGGAAACAGATCTTAAGACTGTTGTTCTCATTGATCATTTTCTAATTGGCATTGTGCATAATTTCTATATATTATAGTAGGATAATTCTTACTGAATTACAAGTTGTAATTATTTATATAATTTTATAGATGTAAGAAACACCTTCTCTAATATCTCAATATGTATTAGTAAATCCATTAATTCCATATGCATGAACCTCTTGCAAATTACAAAATAAGTAGAAAGTTTTACAAGGGAACTCTAACAAGAACTTTATGGAGCTGTGGCCAGATGCCCAGTGGGATAATCTGTGTGTAAGATGGGACAAACGCTGTGTATTGATTGACTGAACAGCAATATAATTACATTCTGAAATCACATTGAATGTGAGGAGAAAACAAGCCTTACTGTTGAGATCAGAGAATTAAAACACAGATTAATTAAAAATATTAGAAATATGTGCAGTAAATAAAGTAAGATGCTGCTTGAGAAAAGGAGTGGGAACACTTAGAGGAAAAAGCATCTGAAACACAAGTATTTACACACACAATCTGGGAAATAAATGGAGAAACCAGACATAAAGTGGGAATGGGAATGATGAAGACTGGTTTACCAGAAGAAATTTTAGAAGATAAATATTTAGTGTTTTTTAGACACACAAAAAAGGTTCATCACATGGGGAAAGGAAATATTTGGGAGTTTCACAAACAGTAACACAGAATTAAGAAATTTTGAACAAACTTCCTGATGGAAATGTACCAAACTGAGGAAACACATTTCCAAGGGAAGTCAATAAGGCTTTCCTTTGGGGTGTGTGGAGAACTAAACTGCAAAAACAAAAAAGTGAGAAAGTATACTGGAAAGAATCCTAATTATTATTATTTTACATGACCTTTGAAAGTTTCAACTCCAGAATCATTAGTGCCAGACTTTTTTTGTTAGTATAGTGGATTTACATCAATAATCTAAAAGCTTTTTCTGACAGATTATGTATTCTTGGACTCTTCCAATGTTTATCTTTGGTAGACACACATCAACTGTAAATTGGCTCATGACATACAGACACATATGCCAGTTTCAACTGTATGCATCCCCTGTATTTCTCAATCCCAACTGGCCATAGGAAGAATACAAGATAAAATTCTGTAGCATATTTGTCTGCCAAAGGAAGCCAAACTGATTCTACTTGGCTAATGAATGTCTAAAACAAAAAAAAAAGGCAGCTGAACATATTGAGCAACTTAAAACACACGAGATTCAGTGTGATTACAATAGCTAATGTTACAAATGTGCAAACCACCAGCTGTTATACATAACATTTTCTTTACGTGACAGAATTTTTTCTGTACTCTGCAAATAAGTGATCAAGTATTCACTACTTAACAGTACTCCAGAACATGCAAAAAAATTATCTTGTAAAATGATGAACTTTAAGAATTACAGATTTTGTAAGTTGCAGCTGACAGCATTTTTGTAAAAAATCCTTCCATCTGTAATTAATTATTCTAAATTTGTATGCCTTGAACTAAAATTTTTTTAGCAATATGAGAGGGACATAAAGCTTTAGACCAAAATAATCTCTCTTTATCTCTTTGCTCTAAATAAAGCCACAAAAGAGCTTAAATTAACGACAAAATATAGCAAAAGATGCACAATACAATGTTCTTAAGTACAGCTTTGCACTAAACCAACAAAGATCATTATTTTCTGTGGAGAAAGAACTAAAACCTATAAATATATTTTTAAATAAAAATACACAAATTGCAGTGTATGTTCAACCTCTATTTATTACACACCAAAGATGCTCTAGTGCTGCACAGCCTCAAGACTGCATTCAACCAGATCTGCTGTTACAACAGCAATAATTTTGGACTTACATTTTTAGGTCTTTGAATTGACAGTGTAATTAAAGCCTCACAAACTAGTTTGGAAAGGAAATTTCGAGAAAGCTATCTGGGGAGACGTGGCCAATCATTTGTTCTTGGTCACTAAATGTATGGATCACACAAAAAATGTAACAATTTGAAATTTTACAGTACTGAAAAACAGTAATATTGTAACACAGGTTCATGTTTTTTGAGGAATTAATGACCCATAAATCCATTACAGTAACACCTCTACTTAAGTGATCAGAGCTTTGTGTCTCCAGATGTAAACTGTTGCCTGCAGAAAGCTTACGGATATTTCTTAGGAAACTATAATTAGCAAATTCTTTCCCCTTTCCCCCCTGTCTAGGAGGAATGTGCAAATCCCACTGAAATCAGTTATGACAAATGCAGTGATAAAGTTTTAGTGGCAAGTACGGTCATATGTACAAGGGCTAAATTTAGCCTACTGTTTTTCATCAGCAGAACTGGCATTCAGGTGTAAGACAGACTGCATGCTATTGAGCTCTCCTAATTTTTAAAAGGTTGATAGCTTTGTCATTACTCTTTAGGTTATTTTCAATGATAACATATTTTTGTTACTCATCGTTCAAAATAACCATCTTCTTTACTGTTCACTGCATATTTGGAAGACTTGCATAAACTGTGGGATGACTGTAGAGATAACTGACTTGTGAGTCAATTGGTATGTTATTCTAACTTTCAGGTTTACTTAACAAATCTGCTTGCAATGACTTCAGTAAACAAACACTATTTATACATATAAAATGAATACAGTATACAAGTAAACACCCTTTTTTTCGTTAAATACAAAGGGGTGTAGTTGGCATCGGTCTATTTAACACAAGCATAATACAATGTTATGCTGTAGCTTCAGTGCATAAGTGCATACTGTAAACAGCAAGCATTTGGTATAATTCCCATATAAGTTAGAAATAAAAATAAATGGAAATGGAAGCCCCAGAAAGCTCTTGGTTTCCACACCTGGATACAGAGGCCAAGAAGGACTAGACGCCACCTTCTTCTTGTCTTTTTCTCATATGGTTGAATTTGCCCTTCTCCCCACAATGCCCAAGAGCTGCCACAGGACAGCAGTGGCATGGATCTTGGTTAGAGGGACTACAGAAAACCTACTCATGTTTGTCTCTCAAGTTAGAGGAAGGTTCTACTACACTGAAGTTGCTTTGCACCACTGAAAAATGTAAAGTGATTTCAGTGGTGCAAGGATCTGTCCTTTCATGTTTGAACAGTACTTAATATGACCATATGCTCCAACCTCATCAAAGCTTGAAATCAGTTTTATCCGAAGAATGATCTTTTTAGTCCCCCTTTTCTCTGGTTCTGAAGTGTAAATTATAACTTCAATATCTATACATCTTTAGGTTACCTGTAAAAAGAACAAAAATCTATCCTAGGAAAAATTATTATATGCAGTTATATTAAAGTAAAATCTTTAATTTACTTTTATTTAAATTAATTTAATTACAGCTTCAAACCATTATTAACCACACAGGTAGTTCCTTTTCTTTAAACATAATTTGCTCTTTTTTACACTTTGTTTCAAAGCTAACTTATCTGTTTACAACAGATTATACTAAACTCTTTCGGTATGACAGGAAAATCTCTGAGTGCCTATTTGTTTAAAGGTAATTAAACTAGCAGAGCATTTTAGAATACAAGCAACAGGAAATTGTTATTTTTACCTTCTGCAAACTGGCTGCTAACTTTTCAAAATAGAAAAAGAATACATATTTCTAGGTTAAAATACATAACATCTCTGAATTATTTTCTTTTAACTTGAAACAGCACTTTAGTTCTTGAAACCCAGAGGAACCTGGACCTTACACTTCTTCATTCATCATGACAGTAAATACAATCATACTCGTCCTCCATCTTGCAGTTTTGCACTAGCACGACACATAAAATACTATCACTGTGGAGTGGCATCATTTTAAATTCATTTTCCAGGGGGAAAATACAACTAAAAATATGGAAAGCAATGACTCATTATGAGTAAAATAAAAATAAAAACTATACTGAAAGTTATTTCATCCACTCAAATATTTCTTTTTCATGTCTTTACAGCTTGTAAATGCTTTTTGCATTTATCTAGATAAATTTAGATGTACTTAGCATCTTGATGAAACTCTGCAGCTTGATATGTTTCTGGAAGTTTGAGAGGGGATAAATCAGTAAGTCATTTGAGTTACAAAAATTTAAACATACCCTCTTAAGAAACTAAACTACTTTCTGAAGACAGTTTTTGTTTTTAAACTCAGTTCTGAATTCAAGGGAAGCTTGTTGGGATGCTATTTAATGGCAAGTATTAGCTTCCTGGGAAATGACCAGTCTATCAGAATGATGCTCTCCACAGAAAATCTTGGCTTTCATATTCCACTGGTGGGCTGGGAGGCCACATTTATGCCAGTTGGGCCTTTTTCTTTCTGCTTTTCTCTTTCCTGAAGCTGAAAGTATACATTAAAAAATAAAGTACTGATTAATAAGATTCCTAAATTTTACTGCAAGAGCCTAACTGCACCTCCTTGTACATTGTCTTCAATATCCAGCAGATTTCTATGCCCACATTTTTTAGTTTCTTGCTTGTCACTACCTTTAATTTCTGAAATGTCTGAAATGCAACTCTGAAGCAGTCAAATCAGTTCCAATGGTGAGAATAGGGCACTAGCTCTAGCCACCAGAAGACTTCTGTCCTCTCTTCTATGCCAAACTCTAAACTACCCTAAATCAAAACCATGTAACTCTTCCTGTTGATTATTTTCCCCACAAAGTGTCTATCTTTTAAAAACCCAAAGTCACATGTACAAAACCATATACAATCTTTCTGGCTTGATTCATGCCACACCAAGCTTGTCAATTCCGAAGTGGCACAGGAAATCTATTAGAGAAATGGTCCTCAAGGAAATGCATCTTTTTTCAGTCTTAATCCTCTTTTAATGGTCAGTCTCTTCATTAAGATTTTCTGCCTTTGGGGGGAGTTTGTTCTGTTTGTGTTTTTGTTTTGTTTTGATTTGGATTTGTTTGTTTGTGGTTTTTTACATATTAGTATAATTATTCTAGTCCAGCAACTTCCGTTCCTCATCTACAATATTTGCTTTACCTGGTGTCATAGGGTGATATTACATGATATTGAGTGATTGTCTGCAAATGCCCAATGACTAGCAGAGCTTTCACTTGAATATCTCTAAAAGGTCCATATGACTCTCCCTTATGAAAGTACTACATACTTGGTGTGCTCAGACTTAGCAATTTACCCTCATTAAACCCTTCAATTATATAGAAATATTATCAACATTTTACAAATAGGGAATGGAGAAATGGAACAGAAAGAGATCCAGCTTGTTCAGGTATCTAAATGCTTAAGGATGCCTATTGGGATGTTCGAGGGTACTCTGACACATGACTCTTATTGAACTAATTGAAGATATTTCACTAAATGACTAATTTGAATTTTCAGTTTTCTGAAAACCCTTAAAATCTGACTCACCCCTGTCACCTTTTAAGTCCAGTGGATGGAATGTTAAACCTTGAACTCATTAGCCCTTAAACTCTAAACATTGTGCAGTATTTCCCATAATAGGGCAAACAACATGAAAAATAAAGATGCTGTGCATACCAGAAGCACCATCCAGTCTCTCCTGCCCTCCCAGTAAGAGTTACACACCAAATACTCAGACGGATGGCAGGAGCCACAGAGCCAACTGCATCAGATGTCAGGAAGAAACAAGTGGATCTCTGGGGATCTTGGCTGCTCAGTGCTGGACTGAGGGGCGCCGGGAGGTTGAGCTTGTAGACAAACCCTGACATCTGGCTCAGCAACCCCTCATCTCCCTCCCTTCCTCCATTAGGTTTTGATTTTCCCAATAACTACTGTGCATGCACAGCCCCCCTACGACCCGTGTAACACAGCCAACACACACAAGTGGCTCAAACTAAACGTACTGTAAGATCATCTGTATCCACTGTGTTGCTGGGTTTAGGCAAGTAGTCACTTTATTGCAGAATGGCTTCTATAAGGATGGGAAATGCTTTATTTCCTGTACAAAAGTTAATAATGTATGTTTTCTAGCAGCACTTTCCTCAACTGCAACAAAGTTGCACACATTTTCAGATAGCTCTTTTGGCTGGTCTAAGAGGAAGTTACTCAGTTTGGCTAGTGCACGACACCTTCACGTGGGTGTTAGATGGAGGTGTCATGGAGAGAAATTTAGGTTGGACTTGATCTTAGAGGTGTTTTCCAACCTTAGTGATTCTGTGATTCTATGATCTTTTGCCTAATTCTGCCAAGAAGATGCTGTCTTTCAGCATAGGTTTTCTTCACACCCCCATGTTTAGAGTGGCTGGAAAGTGAATGGATTTTGCCATTTTGCCATAGTGAAGCCAATGAAACTCATTATGCAAAGCAAGCTGGATGTGGTCACTGTACTACCCTTTGATTGTGAATTGCATTACTTCTTTGTGGAAGTCATGCACACTGTCTTCTTACAGCCCATGCCATCACATCCAAGGACCAGCTAAATAAATCATATGGGCAAACAGTTTACTGTGACAATATATGTATTTTAATCAAAGAAATAGAGTCAAGATAAATTAATAATTTCTTGACATTGCTACCCTACCGCAGTGGTTTCCAAGGCAGGGCTTATGGATATAACATGTTGTCTGGCTAGACCCTCAGAGACTGTTTGCAGCTGCAAAAAATAAAAATGCTAAAATTGAGGCCAATGGGCAGATGCTGCCTGCAGCGTAATTGCTCGCTGTTGCCACACATTGGCTGGCCAAGGTTAGGGACTGCTGCTCGGGGTAACTGAGCAGGTTTGCACCAAGACTGGAAGGCTGTTGTGTAAGAGTGGTTTAAGCAAAACTGGTAGAAATAAACACAGATTTTATTTTGTTTTATCTTTAGGTAGTGGTGATAAATTTTTACTGAGCGCACCATGTTTTAAAAATGCTCCCAAACAGATGCCAGGTACTCTTTTTGCCTGAGGCTGATGGAAGAAAAGCAGGTAGCTTCTGAAAGAAATCTGCAAAGCTGTTATCCAAGTAGCTGAGGTTAAAGTCCCCATATGCATTTCAAGTAATTTAATATTCAAAGCAAGCACTGGTTTAAGTAGACGTTTTTGGAATCATCATCTGATATACAAATATGTGATTGATCCCTTGGTAAATGAAAATTACAGAAAATCACAGGTGTCTATC
Source organism: Brachypteracias leptosomus (assembly GCA_013401335.1). Lineage (NCBI taxonomy): Eukaryota > Metazoa > Chordata > Aves > Coraciiformes > Brachypteraciidae > Brachypteracias > Brachypteracias leptosomus. The sequence continues at coordinate 143,082 of VYZX01004438.1, read as the reverse complement.
ACAAAAATTACTGCTTATATGAACAAAGCAATTAAATCTGCCTATATGAACAAAACAATGAAATTTGCCTAATTTTAAAGAATCCTTATCAAACATTGCATGAATCACTTTAATTTGAATATTTCTAAGTGAGTGAAAAGCCAGAATAGCTGCAAATAGCTTTGGATACAAGCGAACTGAATGTCGGAAAATTCCTTATTCATTTCTTGTGATAGCAGATCTTTTTTCTCCCCTGATTTTTTTCTTTGTTTTACTTGTTTCCTCCAGGCCTTTTAGCACATCCAAGCATTTGTCAGTAAGTTGCACTGAGTGTTTTTTTCAGACTCACTACATTACAGAAAAATATTTAAGAATAGAGAGTCATTAGATGGACCTATGCTGTGAACCGATTTATTTCAGAGAATATTGAAGAAATTAATGCTGTGCTGATTGGCTGATCTAATAGCAAGGATTTCCAGTAGTGCAAACGTTTATCAACTTCTCTTCTAACTCTCTGAATTTTTCCTCATACTGAGCAAACTCAACTTGATGGTGTAAAAAATAGATATAGTAAACTCCTACTTCAAATTGCAATTCGCCTTTCCCTTATGGCCAGAGATGTACAGAACGTCATCTATCTTTCAACATTTTTATGCAACTGGAGCTCAGCTTCCTGATTAAAAAGCTTCGTTAGGTTCAAGTTTTTATGCCAGTGTTATGCTAAGATACGGAAAGGCATCCAGACAGACAGACACAAAACCACCCAGTGTACATCTTGTCAGATCCCCCCACCCCCCAGCCTGCCACAGAAATGCAAAAAATAGTCTTTTTAGGTTGTGAAATACGGAACTGGAAAGTTAGGTTAAATTGTGTCGCGTTTAAACTGAGCTACGAACCCCTCATGTCCTTAAACCCAGAGTGATGGGGAGGGCCACAGGAGCCGAAGAGCAGCTCCCCCGGCTTGTGACACTGCAGTAAGCTCCGGAGGAGGCAGCGCCGGGCGGGGAGGCTCCGACCCGCCCCTGGGCCAGGCTGAGCGGAGGCAGGCGGCGGGGCACGCCGGCCAGCGAGGAACCGGGCTGGCAGCCGCCCTGCCGGCACCGGGGCACTGAGAGCCGGCTCCAGCGGGGACCGCTGCCCAACGAGGGCTTCCCATCTCCGCCAGCATCTCCCCGTATCGGAGACCCGGCAGCGCCGGGCGCGGCAGTAGAGACCGGACGAGCGTCCTCCCCCGGCCAGACCGGGGCAAATCCCCCCAGCCCCGGGCTCCCCGGAGCCCGCCCGCAGCCCCGCGCCTCCGTCCGTCCCCGGCCGCTCGTACCCCGGAGCAGTCCCCCCCGTGCCGGCAGGCCTCGCCCCGCGGCACCCGGCCTCTGAGGGATGCTCGGGGAGGTTCGCCCTCCTCCTGCGGCCAGGGCATGGGGGAGGCCGCCCGCGCCCAGCCCGCAGCCCAAACGGCGGCGGCCGTACCTGAGTCGCTGAGGCGGGGCCGGGCTCTGTCCCGCAGGTAGTAGATGAAATCCCGGCAGTTCTCGTTCTCCACCGCCCCGACGGAGCACAGCTCGGCCAGCAGCTGCAGCGCTTTCTGGCAGATCTCGTCCTCCCTGTCGCCGGGCATCGCCCCCCAGCATCCTCGGGCGCGGAGCGGAGCCCTGCGGTCAGGCGCCGCGCCGCTGCCCGCCGCCCGCCT
>VYZX01004438.1:99951-141407 GCA_013401335.1 Brachypteracias leptosomus | reverse complement strand
TGGCCGCTGCGCCCCTCTCCGCGTCCTGACCGCGGCGGGGTCCGGTCGCCGCTTCCCCCGAGCCGAGGTCCTCGGCCGTGTCTGAAAACAGCGCGGATGCAAACTTCAGAAGCGGCGCTGGGTCTGGTGAAGGACGGTCCTGAGCGCGGGTCCTGATGGGCAGCTCCCTGTCCTCCTCCTCTCCATCGCTCGCCAGGCCCAAACCTCCTCTTTGCCGGTCCGCCTTTGATGTTAACAGTTTGTTAAATACCATATGCTTTTTGTGTCTCACTGCCTACTCCTATTCAGAAATTAGTTCGTTCACTCAGCTAATTGTCTTGAAATGACTATAAATAATGCGCGCCCTCGCTGTGGGAACCTAGCGGAGGGGAGATTGTTGGAGATGTGCTCAGGCCAGAAGGGCTCTCCTCGGCGGGCGCGCTGCGTGGGGCGTCTGAAAGAGTTAAAGCACCGATGAGAAATCTCGGGCACCTGAGAACTGGCCATAGCTGAGGGGGAGGCAGGAGAGCCTCGCTGGAGGAGGTGGAGGCTGAGAAGCCGTCTGCCATTAAACATGTTTATCCTGACAAGTAGGAGATTTGTAAGGTGCTGTTTCGCTTTCTGGATTTGTAGGCAGGGAGGCTGGTGGGTGTCATGAGGGGAAAAGCTGAGAACTGGCTGCTCCATTTAACTTAATTTTCTCTCTCTCTCTCCCTTTTATAATAGGTTAAGCAAATATCAGAGGCCATGATGAGCTTAGAAAGTTCAGACTGGTGTGGATGTTCAGCCTACTGTTTAAAGACTGGTGATAACAGTTCTAGAAATAGCATAGACAGCAATGTCTAGTAAAAGCTTTTTTTCTTTTTTAAGGAAAAAAGTATGTTGCTGAAATAAGATATATTCTGCGAATGGAGTGGATGTTAACAAAGTTGTTTAGTAGTATAACTTGTTGTCTCCTAGTGCTTTGGAAGCATTGCTTATGTCTCAAAGGCATTACGTTGTTTTCCTCACTTTTAATAGTAAAATTATATCTGTAAAACATGATTGTATAAGCCAGGTATAATTCCATCAGTAAACAGGCAACTCCTTTGTTCTAGCATATTGGTATTAGGAATTAAGAACAGATAATAAAATGGTACATAGCTGTTACAGTTGTTGAGGTCATGTTTTTGAAGCCCAGAGATTTTTATGATATATCTTTTCACATCTGAGTACAAGGAAAGTTCCTATTAGTCTCAATAAATGCTGTGCAAATATTTATCTTGGTACTGGAAATACCGGGGTGATTGGCTTGTTTCTCCAAGCATGCAGGGGGGAGAGAGAGACGATTCTGATGAGGTATTGTCAATCACAGCTCTTTCTCTGAAACTAAGGGCCAAGCTTTAGCAGTACTGCTGCTCTTCCTACTTCAGTGAAGAAAGGGTAAAATTTATCTCTGGTAGAACCAGAAATACCAGAATCCCTTTCTGGGAAAAACAGCTTCAAGAGGGCTAGTGAATTATTCATACATAGGTAAGATCTCTAGAGGTAGAAACTCTAGGGTAGAAACTTTATCAGCTGTAACACAAACTCAAGTGCTGGCCAGTGCTGGCGATACGTAATAAAGCGGAGGAAAGACAGAGGAGCTATCAAAGGCCACTGACAGGGGCATTAGTGAAGTACAGTCCAAGTTGTCCAGCGATCACATGTGCACAGATTTTGAATTACTGTGCAGTTTGTGCATTGTGACTCATTTAGGCAGACTGTTTGGCTATAGTTTGGTAGTTTGGCCCTGACCTAGATGGCTGTGCTGTTCTATAGCTTGTATCCTGTCCAGGATAGACAACTGCAAAATGTATCAACTGCAAAGTGATAGTAATGCATTTACTAGAGTGTGATTTTTAGCCTGTGGGACCACAAGCCCATTGCTAGCCTGGGATTCCTACCTGCCACAGAGTGGACTCTGGACAGCCTGGTGCAGAAGTGGTAATTTCTTTATCTTTCTCCTATAACTAAAATATCTTGCTTCATTTTTCAAATAGCAGCAATTTAAAGATGCTGAGATGTTTGTAATGCAGATGGTGAGGGTTTGAATTTTTTCAGTCTGGTGGAGGAAAAAGCATCACTGAACATCACTGCTAGTAAACAAAGGCATCTATTCTCAAAAGCTCTGAGCAGGTACTAAGTGCACTATGTAAGCAAATGCCCATGTCTCTTTCTAGAGATAAGAGCAGTAAATGTAATCTGTTGTGTCTCCAAGCAAATGCAACTTTTCCTTCCTGTGGCTGTTTGTGCAAACTGGATTATATCTGCCATTTCATTGTCATCGATAGCATATTTCTGTTCTTGCAGGAAACCCCAGCTGTGGTGAGTTTACTCGTGTCAGCTGCAGATTTTGCCCATTCAAGGGATCAGGTTATGTTTGAGATCCCTAGTGAATGCTATACTAATTAACTTTGGTCCCAGAAGGGCATTGCATGATGCAGTGGGACACTCCAGTTAACCTTATCCTGAGAGTTTCAACTGGCACTGGCCATAAGTCCATTTTTTTCTATTTAGCTCAGAGCTACCCTCACACAACACAGAGTACTCAGAAAAAAAATCCCCAAGCCTGCTGCACATGGAGTCGGAATAAGTTTAACTGTTTGACCTACAACAGTTCTGTCATCATCAATTGACATGTTCTTCTTTCTTTTCTTGAAATAAAGCTTTTCCCCAGTGTTCTGGCAGTAACACAAGGGTTGCTTGGCAATGAAATCATCTTCAGAGCTAAGGCATTCATGAAACAAATGCCTTTCTGGAAGAAACTAAGGCAACTCGCATCGGAATTTTTATTATGGCTATACTGCAACCAGAACCAAGTATTTGTACCAAGTATGTGTAATTGTTTGAATGACATTTGGCCACAATCATGTTAATATTTTTGTCTTTAGCAAAAAGGAAGAAAGAGACCAGGAAATCAAGGAAACATATAGAGCAGTAAATTTACTAAATGTAACATGACCAACAATTGGTTTGGGTTTTTTTTTCCAAAAGTCAGAGTGAGTGATCTCTGTGATTGAAGAGTGGGATGAAAAGGCAGAGATCAAGGAGGGCATTGATGTGGCTGGAGGATACCATTGCGCCAAACAGTTACCTAAAGTCCTGGCTGGAGAAGGGAAATGCTATTGTAGGATCAAGGATAGGCACATCTATCCAATCTTCCTGGTACTGGCTGTGCAAGACTTTCTGCCTCACTCTCCCTTATATATGCATGTAATCTTTACATCTGTTCTTAATGCATGTATTTTTTTTTATGCTGCTGAAAAGTAGAGAAAGCTTAGGTGAACATGTAAGAGAGAGGAACATGAGTATCTACTACTGAGTTTTTGTGAGATGGCACTTTTCTGGGCAGCTTCACAGAAGGTTTTAGGAATGCTTTTAAGGGGAAGGCAGTTAGAAGTTAGGTATGCTCCCATTTGGGCTTTTTACTCATCATTGACTGCTAGAGGTCATATGGACACTGATTAGTGTTAACCAAAGGGAAGGTGGTATCAGCATTTTGAGAATTTTTTACAAAACTTTGATAGCTGTTCTTTGGGTACAGCTAATAATATGGAGATGTTTAAAGATTTTGAGATCAGTACTAAGTACAGTGATGAGGGAACATGAGAAGGGGTGGTGGTGTATTTTCATTATATATTTATAAAATCTTAAGGCTTTGTATGTGTAATATTGACATCTGTTCAGATTTTAAAACATAATGCATAAAACCAGTGTTAAACACCTGATAGTACAAAGCTTTGTGCTTTCCTTTGCAGGAGGCCTATAAGCTTAAGCTGTTTCTATGTCAGAATTAGTAAAACGTCATTCTGGAGCTTTCTGAATGCTGGTAGGTAGGTTGCTTTCTCACAGCAGGTCCTGAAAGGAGAGCAAAATGTCTATCCTGCATTAAGCAGAAAAAAAGTATGTTAAATCTCTTAGATATCATCAAGTGTCACTAGAAGCTGAGCTGTCTTAGAGGACTAGGAATATACATCTGACAGCCAATGCCCTGATACAGCTGGGACTCAGCTACATTTTATGAAGTGAGTCAAAGGAGTGGAGATAATGAATGAGCTATTTGAATGAAGGTTGTGAGAAAAAGCAAGACAGCTACTTTAAGTCTACTGTAACTCATCAGTGGGATTTGGGCGGCGGGGGGTTGTTTGTTTTTTTTCCATATTGCCATTGGACGAAGATTTACTGCTAGGAAAGATAAAGAGATGCAAGCTCAAAGTAAAAGAGACTGTAAATAGTGTAACACGAATACAAGATATTTCAGATGATGGTCACTTTCATGACTAATTTTTTCTTGAACTTCATACCCCTCATATTGTTAATAGAGAGGACTCTGGGTACTGTAGCTTGTCATCTGCTATTTTCATCTATCTTAAGAAAACTTCCTCGAAACTAGAGAATGAGGGAGGAAAACACATCTTCTATTCTGATTTTACTTTAATTCTAATCTGACAATCTCCTCCTTGACAGCATTGCAAAATACTACTGGGAAAAAAAGTTTACTGAATAATTCAGTCTTGAAGGTGAATCGAGCTTGAGGAGAATTGTTGAATTCCCAAGTCTGTGGTCTGTGGTTTTTGTTATTGACTGCTCACAAGGATTTAAAGTCCTGCCTCTGCAGTCAGTGGTTTTTATCTCGCCTTTGGATACTGCAATCTTGTCTGGCTTTCCATCCCTTAATGCTAGATCTCTGATCTTGCAAATAAACATGTGAAAAACTGTTGAAGGACTTTCCTGCTACCAAGGAGAGCCATAGCATGCTACCCCGAGCTCCTGTCTAGTCGAAGTTCTGTATATATCTATGCAACTGTAAAAAAGAATTTGACCCTGAACCTGAATGTTGAAGAGAGTCCAATGAAAGTTGATGGAGTCAACATGCAGAGTAAGAAGCCATCTTTTCTAAGGTCTAGTGATTTGAGGTTTTTTCCTGGTTTACAGAGTATTATTTATGACACCTTCCCTTAATGTTTGCTTGTTAGCTGATTCTGCTCTTATTAGTGAAGTTTTAATCTTACAAATATGCATGAAGGCATGATGGGAAAGAAGGAAATTGATATCCCATAAATAAACAATATAATGAACAGTTTAGTTTTACATTGCAAGTAAAAGATGGTCCAATAGCCAAATCATCACCTGTGATGTCTTTTACTGCTAAAGTGTGTTGCCTAAACTGCACTATAACTGTAGCTAGGTTGGAGGCATAACACTGTCTTGCTTTCTAGTAGCTAGAGTTATTCTCAGATGAAGAGCAAAAGTGTTGACTTTTACATTGCTTGGTGGACTATTGTTGAGAAAAAGGGAATATACTGAAAAGAGTATTCCTGCATTAACCTGAACTACCACTGCACTGTTCTTTCCTGAGGCACCGCTCCTAGTATCCTTCCCTCATGTGCTTCTAATCCTTAAGGAAGATGAAAGCTTGATATCGGAAAAAAGTCTCCAGAAAATAAGGTGTCTTACTCATTCCCAATGTACCCATAAAGTTTATTTTTATTAACATGCCAATGGGAGCCAGAAAGTAATGAGATAGGAGTTGATCCTGTACTTTATGCATCTACCGTAAATAAGTAACAAAATGAAAAAAATCTTTCTATCATTTGAGTATTCGTAAATGCATAAAAAATAGAGCCCATTTTCTGCAAGGTGGAATGATGACGTGATAAATGTCACTGAAAGTAGCTTGTCCAGAAAAAAAAATAATGATAAGAGTCTAGCTAATATTCAGAGCTGTATAGAAAACCTGAACTAGGCTTAGCAAACCTTAGAGCCACTGAATCGAGTAAATGTTATTGCCTCCAAAGTATTTTTTTCCCTAGTTCAAGAAGCAGAATCATCTGTGACAAAAATGAGTCTGAAAATTGGTATCATACCGTCTAGTAGAACCTTTATATAATTAACTCTTATTGATGGTCTCACTCAGTGGTACAGTTCATATGAGTAAATATATAAGAGCTCAATCATAATGCGGACTGCAGGAGAGCTCTGCTAATGTATTTTCACTCAGCTGCTTACAGCTACATGTTACTATTTCCTAACCAAAAGAAGGAATACAAATGTTTTGTGGTTTTATGGCTTATAGCTTGATGAATTTGTAAAAGAATACCAAGAAAGTAGCTTTCTGTGAGGAGGATGTAGTCCCTATCTTTGAAAAGATTACAGAACCTTAAGCTAAACAACAAGAAAAAACCCCCAAACACCCAAAAGAAAATCATTCTTTGATTTCTGGTAATTTAATGCTTTGTAAACTATAGATCTATCTTTAGTTCTAGTTAACATATAATCAGATAAATTAGAAGATGCTTTCCACTATGTATTCCAGAAGTAGGAAGTATAGAAACAGTAACTGAAATAATAGAATAAATGAATTAATGTTAGTATGTTTTTGAGGATTCACTTGGACAGAAAGTTCAACTTTTGTATTACAAGAATCTGAAATGTCCAGGTGGCCTCATTTGGAACATTCTGCTTTGGATCTGTGGTTTCTAGCTAATACACTTGTGAGCAGATGTGGAGTGATGTCATGTCTGGTAAAGAAAGTGCAGGGACAGAAAGAGTGATTGCTGTCAATTCCCCGTCAGGTCTGTTGAAGAGCAGCATTTTCTTGATCAAGTTGTTCCTGCAGCTTTTTTTTAAACAGGAAAACTGCATGATGATTTATTTTCAGTCTTATTGGAGTTCTTCATTTTTTTAAGATATGTTTGCTGCTTTCTTTCTGTATTTTATTGGATGCATATAAAAAGGCAAAATCTAGAAAAAGAAGGAGAGAGGAAGTTATGAATTTGGGTTCTGGCAGTCAGTATATACCTATGTAACACTTCTAAATATTATTTTTATATGCTAACTAAGTTTTCGAGAAAATATGAGCACAGCAATAATGTTGTAGGTATGGTGTCCCAACAGGCTTGTTGGATCTTTGGGATCAGGCCCTTATGTTGGAGGTCAGGGATAATCGACTGGTTTCTTGAAAAGGTTACTCAATATTGTGCTTTCTAATAAAAGAGCACTATACAGCAGAACAGTGACATGGCTTTTGGCCACAGTATAGATAGTATTTAATGCAAGCAAACATCTTCTTGAGAACCACTCTTAACTATTCTAAGGGTAATAATGTTGGCCATGGTGCTGACAACACTGACAGAAATTGGGGTATGTGTTTCAGAAAGGGAGGTGTTCTGCATCAGAGTGAGGAGGGAGTGAGATGGTGCAGGACTCTTTCTCAGTAAGAAATGACCAACAACAAATGACTTAATAAGATAACCACTTCAATAAGACAGAATAAGAAGAGGGATATTGATATAAGTCTTACATCCCTTTGTGCTGCAATGGATGGAGCCTGGATTGATTTTCCTATGCTGTGCAGAACAGAGCAGCTCCTGTCCATGGAGAGAAGCTCCCCTTTTGGTCATTAAAGCTATTCTAGGATTTCCTTACAAGGAAACAACTATTCCTAAAGGACGCTCACATGAGAACTTGTTGCTGAGCCGTCAGATACAGACAGGGCCAAGTGGGCAGCGCAGCCACCAGTGCTGAGCAGGAGCTGCCCACGTCTCCTCTGCTGTGGTGAGCTGGCTGAACCTGTCCTGCAACCGAGGAGAAGATGAAGGACTTTCAGTTGAATATGGCATTTTGGCTGCAGTGTAACTTGTGGCACCTCAGTGCAGTGGCTGCTGGCCTTCTGTTCCTGTGCAATCACAAGACCCAGTGCTTGACATAAATCTGCATAAGACAATGAGAGTTTAATGGGTAGCTTGGACATCTCCCTTCCCAACAGACTAACAAACAACTTCTTTCTTTTATTGCAGTTGAAACATCGGGTGAAGAAATGAGCTATGCTGCTCTATGAGATACTTTTGAGGGACAACCAGGTAAGCTGCTTCTTTGGCACAGGCATAACTTAAACTTATGACTGAGGCCACATGGGTAAATGAGTTTCTTTGAGACTTACTGGCAACACAGTGATAAACACCTTGACTAGAAGAGTAGTGGAGGTTTTTTTATATATCACTTTGTGATGCTGAGGCAATAGACTGTACAGTTTGCTTTGTTGGGTTAATAATTACAACCTATATCTTAGAACAGTTTTTCTTCCACCCTCTGATCATCTCCCCAAACAGTTAAGAGCTATTTTTACTTCTCTGAGGATGTTCAGATGAAGCTGATGCTGCTATATGGTATGTCCTGGCCACCTGCTTTACTTGCTCATGTGAATGCTTTCTTGAGTCATAGTCCCAAAATATATTGTTGTCTAAATCTAGGAAAGACTGTCAATTGGTAGCAGTTGAACTTTCATATTATACCAGAGTTTATGTTAAAAATAAACTCTTACAAATGATCAGTATCTGGAAAACATATGGGTTGTTTGCTAAGAAAGAAAGGGTGATAAGCACCTACTTTGCTGTGTAAGAAGGGTTTTCTCTTGCTGTTAATTGCTCCAGAAAGAAAAATCCACAATAGACCCCCAAATAGGAAACAGATTTATTGTTCCATACTTTTCTTATTAAATATTGAAGCTGTCACAGAAATGTTCCCCATCCTACGTCAGCTACTTAAGCTTTAAAAGCCATGTTCTTTCTTCATTAGGCGCTGTGAATTTTCAGTTCTTTTCAAGAGAGTAATAACTTTTCAGCCAGAAGGGTTAAGGTTGCTTTAGTGAGGCAGAGGGCGCAGAGCGTCTCTAAGTGGGCTGTTGTTCTGTGAGCAAGAACCTGTAGACAAAAGTCTTTTCTGCAAAGAATTAACTCCAGGTCTTGCCTCTTTGGAATCTGATCTAAGTGAGATGCTGTTATACTGAGGACCTGTCATTCTGTTCACCGTGTCTTTTGATTTTAACCTCCTGGAAGAGTGGTTGTCACTGGGAGAGGATTTGAAGTGCTGGGCCTGGGCTGTGGACCCCAAGTTGGAATTGACCCATGGATGAATCACAACCCAGCAGAATGTTTTGTTCCCCAAAGCCCCAGAGGCAGAACCTGGCCCACCTGTGTGAGGCCCCGCCTGCCCCCAGGTGATCATGGTTGGGGTGGTGGGCGAGGCTAGAGCTATATCAGCCAGGAACTGACCAGTTTGAAAGAAGAAAAGCAAGCTGATCAGTTTGAAAAGAGTTCCTGTGGAAGAGAGTTCCTGTTGTGGGCAGCTTGCTGAGCTCTCTCAGTGGTGTGTTCCCACTTGGCTGATTTGAGATGGAGACAAGCGAACAGATGAAGAATAAAAGATGAAGGTATGCTGAAGGGATGTTGCTGAGTTTGGTGTTGACTGAGGAAGAAGAGAGCTAGCAGCACAAAATTCTAAAAGGTATTCCAGCTGCATGATGGGTTCCACATTTCAGCCTGAAGGAAACAGGGGGGTAACGTAAAATATTGTGCTGATCCCAGCATTCCCTTGGGCTGTCTCTGCAGTGATATTTGGAGTGGGCTGATTCCAGTGAGCTCCTTGGTCGGTGGCAGAGCTATTTTGAATTTTGTTGAGGTATGTGCCTGTCCCTGTGGCTTATGTGTGAAAGTAGATGGTCCCTTTCCCTTATGTTAGAAAGTGGAGGTGAGGAATGCGTTATCCGCCCTGCATTTGTGCTGCTTGGAATAACAGACTAGAGCAGGACTTGGAAAACAAACTTAGGGTCATAGGGAAAAACAGTGTGAGTCGACAATGTGAAGCTGTTGCAAAAAGATGCAAATGTGAATCTGCAGTTGATGATCAGGAATATTACATGGAAAACAAGGGACATAATTATCTTGATATGAAATTGCTGAGGCTTCATCTAATGCAAGTTTTGGATATGGCAATTTCAGGTATAGACAAGCTGAAGAGCCTCTAGAAGACAGAAACAAACAAAAAAGTCTTAGAAAACAATGTTTTGTAAGCATGAACTGTAAGCAAATGCTAAAAGAAATAGGAGTTCTTAATAAGCTTCTCTAAAGAAAGAGAATGACTGTGGAAAAGTTTGCTGGGTTTTCTGGCATCTTTAAATGGAAGATGAATATGATTGCATAAAGAAAAGGGGGACAAAATGTGATCAGATCAACAAATAGGAAAGAAAATGCATCTTTCTAAGCAATAGAAGGCTATATTTTCTTGAATGAATAAGCATACCTTTGCAGTTGCTGTAGGACATATTTTAAGCTTAGACAGAACGTAAAAGCCTGTCTGAATTATTTCAAAAGCAGCCCATCTCAGACCATTTAACCGGTGGATTTCCCACCAAATTCCTTATGAAGACTCTGGTGGCTCTCTTTACACTGTATAATAGCCTTTACTCCTAAAATTTGATTAAAGCAAAGTAATCTGTGTGGGTGCCTGTATTTGATGCTATTTGGTGCAATAGGAACATTGCAGTAGATTGCAGCAGTCAGTTCCGAGAGATTAGGGGATTTTTAGTTCAAGGTGGATCTCATCTAGTCCTCTGGACCACAGCTTTCCGTTTGTGAATGCAGTTCAAAGCCGACCAATGAACCACTCATAGTTTCCCACTCCCACTGGAGTTGGAGAGCATTTAGTGGGTAGCTGAAGCATATTTCACTTCCCTTAAACAAATTTCTTTCATTCACGTCAACTTTGAACTGTCCTGGTGTGCTGTGAGCATGGATAATTAGGGGATTCGCTTCAGTACTGCACTGTTGCATTGAACCAAAGGATTAGGACATTAAACCTTTACAGCTCCTCTTCCCAAATCACATGGTGGACATTCTTAACTTCTCACACTTTGTCTTTTGTTTTTACTTCAAAACCCCAAAATTATTAAACCAGACATATCAGCTTACTTTTCAGTGTACACTTTATCACAGTACAAATGTAAGTGAACTAAGGATTGTGTGAGACTTTTCTTTATTGGTAGTTCTCACTGAACTGTCAAAGGTGACTTAAATTTCTCTACTTTACTTGACAAAGAGGTTACTGGTAATAACTTGGATTTTTCTTGGTGGATATGCCAAATATCAAGGATGTGGAAACTTATTCTTGATAGAAACTAGACATTTTTAAGGTATTAATCAAAAATCTTTGAACCTTTTCTTCTGTTCAACAACTCATAAAACAAGGAGAAATTCTGATAAAATGTGAGCACCATGTTTTTTCAAAGTGCATGTTTATCTGTCACAGGAGTTTTTTAACATTTGATCAGAGTCTCTAAAAACATACTGAAGACCTCAATAATTAACAGGTCAAGATTTGCATTCAGTTATGTCTCACAACATAAGCTGTATTTGTGAGAATGTAGAAACAGTCTTCTGACTTGATTTGCTGCTTCTCACATTGGGAACTAACATTGCTTAAACTTACTGTAGCCTTACCTAATTGGACTGAAACTTCTTAAACTGACAGTTTCTGACTTTAAAGTTGTATTTATAGTTTGTCTTTGAATCCAGACTTTACTTCTGTTCATTATGGTACAAGCAGACTTGGGTGAGAAATGTCTTTCCAAGTCTTTGAAATTTTGAGGAATTTCATTATAAGTTCTGCTCCAGTTTGGGCAGAAAACATGATTTTTTTTCAGAGTGTTTTGGGGGTTTTGTTTGGTTGTTTTTTCTAGTAAAAATGAGACTACCTTCATTTAGCCAAAGACTCTGGCAGCTGGAACAAATCCTGAGNCCCCCCCCCCCCCCCCCCACCTCTCTCAGGACATTCTTTTCTCTTATTAACATTCCTAAACAAGCAGATTGGCATTTCTTACAGAAAGCCAGTTAAAGCATTCCTGGCAATTTCTGCTGTAGTCTGTCAAAGGTTTTGACAGAGTAAGGGGTGAGTGGAGTTCCTCTATTCTAGTCCTAGCTGGATTTGGGTTGACTAGCAAGATTCTTCTTCCCTTGACACCTAAGATGACTTCCCATTTATCTATCTTTTTTGTTGTTGTTTTTATTTAGTTTTGGTTTGGGGTATTTTTTGTGACTTTTTTTTAACTCTTGTGAGGCTCACAAAATCTTTACTTAAAGGCATAAAGTGTTGATTATCTGCTTTCCCCAGGAGTCTGATCTCTTCAATCCTAGACTTGTTGCCATTAGGTCAGCAGGGCTGATACAGGGTAGCTTACTGCAGATTGGCTTCACCCAGTGCATCCAGCTATTTTTCCCTTCAAACTATGTGGAGAAGGAGAAATGATCCATAGTCAGCTATAGTCTCTGTTTTTTCCCTGCTGTTATGTTTCTGTTCATACATAGGCTTTTCAATTTCACAAAATCAGCTTTACATGAAAGCTGAAATGTAATTGCATCCTCCTGAGTAAAATGGACAATTTCTGTGCCAACTACATTTTTAAAGAAAAAGATTACAGCGTTCACTCTGCTGCCTGCTTTCTTTGCTGATGAATCCCTTTGCTGATGTAAAGGGATTAAATATTCTAAAACATCAGACAGACCAATTCTTTATAATTCTGTAAGTGCACAGAGTAACACCTTCATTATTTTAGTCAGAGGAAGAGGTAAAGCCTAACAGATAACCCTCTTCCAATACACCTTGTTTTACTTTAGCAAATACTAGTGAGGATTCAGTTCAGTGTACATCATACTGACCCTTCCTCTTAGCTCTCAATGTTAACTTAAACTTTAATTTTCTTGTGGAATTTGTGGCTTTTTTATATACCTTGTAGGCCTAAGGCAACATCATAAATGTTGTGCTGTTTGCAGTTTTTTGTTTGTTTTAACCTGAAGACCTTGAGTGTGATAGTATTTGTTTGTCATCGAAAAAAAAAAATTAAGGATGCACGGTTGCACACAAAGCAGTTTCAAATATCTTTTTCCTCCCTTTTTTAGTTTCTAGCATTCTTTATATTGTTCATAATACCTTTACATGGCCTCAGGAAATGGGTGGCTTTTACAGAGTTTAATTTAGATACAGTTTTGTTTTCATTGATCTCATTTTGTAAGATTTCCAGGCTTACTCATGCATTTTATGCTTGCCTATGGACATAAAGTAGTTTACTTACAGGTATGTTGTGAGCATAGCAATGCCAATATATCTCACTTCCTTTGAATAGTGTACAGACTTGTCTTTTCCCAGCCAGATGATGTTGCAGACTTACCTGAAAGAATACTCAATAGCAAGATTATGCAATGTAGTTGTTCCCAAAAATGTGCTTCTCCATCCCAAGTCTGTGCAATCCTTCCCTTAACACTGGAATTTGTTTTTTCAAAGCCACCTCTGATATCCCCCAGAGCAGTCCAAACCAGCTTAATGAACAGAGATTAGGAAAAATGGTATTCTAGCTGTTTTGAAAAAGCTTGTAATTGCAAAAGATTATTAAACTGAGGATGACTTGAACTCTGGGGTAAAGTAGTTATACTTTGGGCACAGCTAAGATAATTGCAAGTATAGTTAAATTGTAAGACTTGTAGTCTCCTTCAGGAGGTGCTGAAGGGGACATTAATTCCCATTAATGTCCAGTTCAGCAGATGTTCTGTATCACAGGATAAAGGGGGTGACAAGCTGCTTTTCCTTTGGTTATTGTCACAGCTACATCTATCCTGGCTACTGATTACAGCTACTGCAGGAGAGACTCAGTGGTGCCACATCATTGACTTTTTGAGCACTGTATGTTCATCTGAACCAAGGAACACAGCAATAACCAGACAAGCCCTAAGGAAGTATTAGAACCTATGTCTATAAAATGAGATTATGTTCTGAAAGATGCTGAGCATAAACTCTGAATAAAATCAGTAAGAACAGAGAGAGTACAGGGCGCCCCAATGCAATGTAGAGGAAGTACTGTGGGTCTAGGAGCTTTGGAAGTATGAAAGAAACAGTTATGAAATTTAGAAACAGTGAGATGTATACAACTACACTCCAGTAGACTGGATTATAAACCAATGTGAGCACTGGTGCTTACAGCCTTGGGGGAGGAGAAGGTGGGTGGATCATCAGAACTGTAAATGCCAAGAGAAAAGAATAAAACATCAAAATACTGTAATATCCTCATGTGGGGTTACATGAAAGAGTGAAAGTTTAGGATGGGAATTGTCATCTGTGTATCTGCTTCTGTATGTGGAAATCTAATGGATTCTGAAAGACCTCTTAGTGCACTTTTTACAGAGGTTCTTAAATTCCTACTTTTTCTCACTAATAATTTTCTTGCTGAGATGTTACATGCTACAAATGCTGTGATTTTTTTTTCTCATTAGGAAAATGAGAAGACCTAAAAAAGGTGTATATAGTGCATTTTCAGGGAACAGCTGGGTCTCCATAGTGTGTTTTCTTGCTGTTGACTGTACTAAACTATGAAGGATGTAACCATAAGCTCTAACCTGATTTTAACCGTATTAAAGCTAACTTACTTTTAAGTCTCTACCTGAACAAAAGCATTCATCAGTCATCTTCAAGAATTCACAGAATCCTAAGATTACAGGCAATTCTCATGTATTTTATAACCATCTGCAGATCTTAATACCAGCCATCTTTTGGCAGTGTCCTCTGCACAAAACAAAAAATGGTTCAAAGCTGCTCTGGGAGAAGATGGAGTTTTTTCTCCCTTATAAGGCAAAACTTGCCCTTCTTCCTTCCTAGCACAAGTCTGTAACTATTTCAACCTCACAAAGTCTCTCTTTCAAGAGACACGAATTATAGACAGGTATTACTTAAAATCTGAAGCCAGTGTTTTTTCTACCATCTACAATGCTTAAGATGTATTAAGACATCTGTTAAATAGTAAAAGCAAGAGCACTTTATTCAAGGTTGTTAGTGATTACTTGCTTTGTGAAGCACCAGTATTTTTGTTGTGATATTTGTGTGTAGCATTACTTGAGTCTAAAGTTTCAGTCTTTTATGGTAGATGTTTCTGCCAGGCCTTTAGACCTTTCCCAGTAGAGGTGATCTTTGAGAAGGCACAGCCTATGCTGTTGGACAAATGCAAACTGCACCAGCCCTTGTTCAGCACTCGAGCAATGTCAGCCCTCTGTGGGCACTTATTTCCCAAGATTTGATCCTACTTTAAATCCAGTCTTATCCCTACCATAAACTGGTATCTGTCTTAAAAAGAGTGGTAGTTTAATTCCCTCTGCTTCCTTCAGCCCTCATTTTATCCCTATGAGGTTTTAAAGAGTCACCATTAATTTTAAGCTTTCCAAGTATCTATTCCCAACTTTAAACCAGCCTAACCTCTCCTCTGGATTGTTGCCAGAGGCTCTGTACCTGCTTTGGCAGGAGTAGTAACTCCTTTACAATTTCTTCCACGTGTCTTCATTTTGAATCTTTCATGTATATGACTAGTTTCAACTCTAGAGTTTCTCTTTTCCTGATCTGTCACAGCCTAAGCTGTACCCACGAGTCTCATACTTGCTTTAGGAGTGACATTTCTTCCTGTTTCTTCACTCTTATTTTAGCCACATGAGCACATCAAGATCTATCACTCAGCTGCATATGCTTTCCTTTTTCAAGCTCTATCCTTAACCTGAGTCCCCTCTTTCAGCAATGCAGTGGGACTTGCCATACCTTACAGCCAGCGGCAGCATGTGTACACCTCTGTCTCACAGTTCTCGCGTCACCCTGAATGCTCCCAACCTGCAGCATTCATCTCACTCCTGCTNACCTGCAGCAGTCAGCGCACTCCTGCTTCTCCACTTCCCTGAAAGCTAACTCTAAATATAGTTGTGGGGCTAGTCAGTACTTGCCCTGACTGGAATGACAGGTCATTTGGCTCTGCTTCCTCCAACTCTCATCTTGGGAGCTTCTGCAGAACAGCAGGTAGTGCTGAATCTTGAAATGCTCATAGAGCTGAAGTGAGTGCTATGGATGGAAGAGGAGGTTACAGTCCAGTTTGCAGCATTTGGAAGAGGGTGAAATGCATGTTGGATTTTTGAAGACCTATAGAGCTGAAACAGGGCAGGTGTAAGTCCTATGTCTGGTATAGCTTCTAACCTTATTAATATATTTTTATCACCCTTTGACCTGCAGTCTTGGTTGTCTTTAGCGTTCTAATGCCCAATTCAGCTTCATAGACTCTCCTTTCTTGAGCAGTCCCTACCTACAGTCTAAGCCACTACCATTGGGGCTGTTATTTGTTTTTTCATGCTAGAAACTCTTTTAAAGACCATGGGTTTTTTACCCTCATCCCTGAATATATCCTTGGCCATGCAACTCACGGTTCCCATTTAAATGGTATATCATTAACTTGTGCTTTCACCATAAATGTATCAGATGGAAAAAAGCTGTATCTCTTACTCAGGTTGGAAATGGAATTAGAGCTACATTTTGGAATATTGTTCTCTGGAAGTTGTCTAGGTGCAGCAATGAGTCTAGGTTAAACACTCCAAATTCCTATACAGAGATAGCTTTTTTTCTCATTTATCATTGCTACCATCAATCATCATTAGCCCTTGCTTTGCTGATCCCTTTTTATAGTTGGGTCTGAGCCTTATTCCAGATAAGCCTGGCCCAATGATACCAACCTGGTTCTCTAAATAGGCAGCCAATTTTTGTCCAAAATACAGGACTAATCCAATAATTTTAGGTTTACAGCCCCTCCTATGCTTGTCCATAACTTTAGTACTAATTAGTCCAGCTGCTCCTGTGCCCTTCCTAACCTTGAGGCAATTGTATACGGAGTACCTAAATTAGTTCTCTGTTGTTTTCTCGAACTCAAACCTTCTCCTTGACTATCTAGCCTAGCAATATATAATTGTTACTTTGTACACTGTGTTTACTTTAATAAATAACTTCAGTTTATAACTAAGCAGTACAAATCATAAAATTTTAATTGAAATGCATGCAGAAATAATGTATTTACATAAACAACTCAATATACATATACACATTTTTATGCTTGGAGATGACTACCTCTTTTACAGAAATCTAAAAAGAAATATGTTTTTATGTGTAGCCTATCCCTATGCAATTACATTGCATTTTCAGAGCATAAGGAAAAAGGCTCAAACCCTCCACCCCCTCCCTTCCCTTAGAGCTAGATTTTTCCAAGAAGCTCCTCTCTTTAGGAGGAACATGGGGAGTAATTTGTGTGCTGTGCTTTCTTGAAAAATATGTCAACCTGCTATGATCTCCACATGGCAGCTGATAGCTTCAAAAATCTGGCTTTCATCCAAATGAACCAGTCTGTGTGTAGTACAGCCTTCCTCAGTGGACACATGAAGAGTTTATTTAAAAAGCTGTATACATACTGTGATTTTTCACATAGGTTGAATTTGGTTCTAAGCACATTTTCACTGATGCATTCAAAAATACTTCTCAAGAAGGAATGTTTCTAGGCAGCTGCTGAAGTATGTTTCTTCAGCTGTTTGAATGATAGAATTTGAAAAATATTTAACCCTCTTGATGCTGAAGTGTATTTATAAAATATAGTCCATCTTGCAAAAACTAAGATTTCTAATTTTGCAAAATGTGAATTAAATGCAATATCCTAGCTGTAAATAGTAGAATTTAGCTGGGAAGGTTAATGTTCTCAGAGTAGACTGGAAGCAGGAAACCTAGATTAGAATTAAATCTGTAAACAGTTTCTTAATACAACTTCTGTCATGGGAAATCAGTCTTCAGGTCCTGAATTTTCAGACTGAACAAGATCTTAGCCCACTTCAATGACCTACTGTTAGATTAGATACATTTTATAAAGATATTTCAGTAAATACTGTCAAGTGTGCACAAACTAGGATAACTGCATACAGATGGCTATTGCCAACTTTTAACTGTTTTTAAAGGGGAGGACAAGAAGCGTAAAAGAAGACTTGCAATACCTGGAGTGCTACAGATGTTCTGAGTTCTAAGGCCTTGCCAGCATCCTGCTGCCTTAAAAGATCACCAGGCTGGTGGCAGAAGAGAGGGATGTTCAGTGATGTTAAGCTAAGGAGTTGCCCCCAGCAGCTGTGAATCCCTTGAGGACTTTTTCTACAGGGGTCCTGTGCTATCCTGGGATGAATTAGAGATGACATAGTAAATTCCGTAATGCAGTTTACTGCAGGTAAAGAGGGCCCTTCATCTCCCTTGAGTTGAGATTGACATGCAGCTGCAAATATATTGGTAAGTCATAAAGGGCATAGACCTAAAGAGCTTTGATTGTAGTCAAGTAAAAACCCTCACTCTTAGCCAAATTGTACTGCAGCTTTTTGATTTATAGCTTTATGGCATACTTGTGGTTTTGAATCTCTTACTGCGCTTTTAGTCTGAGGACTTTTGAGCACAGACAGATGCTTTGTTGCCTGCCAGTAGGAAAGAGAAGAGCCTTTTGTAGAAGCAGCAGTTTTACTGAGAATTCCATGGCTAAGGTTCATACTAGTCTGACCTTTCTTTAAGCTGTATGCAGCAGTCCCTTCTGTATTTTTTATGAGATGAAAAAGATTGATAACCTTGCTTAGCCTTTCTCCATGCTATGTGATTTACCTTAATGAAATACTATTTTGCCTTGGGCTTTCTGATGGCTAAGTGCTGTAAGATTTGTACCCCAAAATGTGTATGTCAGTAAGTGTCACGTCTCTTCTTATCTAGCTTGGTCTTTCAGCCTATTTATGTAACCTTCTGTATCATCAAATGCTTACCAGCAGAGGAATTCTGGGCAATGTCCTGTCACAGAGATCAGTGCAAGAATCATGTATTTCTTGTCTTGGTTCTGTAATGATGCCCTACACCTGTGTCAGGTTGTGCCATACAGCTCGGAGTGCTAAGGGTGAGGCCGTGTTTACATGGAGAACTAAGACTGAACACAGGACTGTGAACAAACATTTGTTTTCTGATTTGCTTCATTTTTCTTTTTCTCTGTATAATAAGAGAGCTCACAGTAGCATGGAGATACTATGTGAATGAGCTCTATATATTTCTTGGAGAGCCTTGAGGTTAAGGAAACGCAAGAGTGGTAACTTCAACACTTTTTCTCTAAAAATAACTTTCTGTGAGTAGTAACTCTATTTGTCCCCCACAAAATGAAGGACTATCCTTTACACAAACAATTGGAGAGGAGAGAATTACAAACCAAGTAAGAGTATAAGGTATGCTTGGCTGCTCAAGAGGTAGAATAGGATTCAGCATTATGTGTATGTCAACAAAAGGGTGTAAAAATGTAGAATTCTCTGATGGAAAGAAGTCTGATTACATCTGTCTGTAAAACTTGTCATGAGTCACAGGGAGTATATAATCCAAGTCGATGGTGAGTAAAAGAACCAGAGTGACAGTTCTGCTGTGGTGGTGGCAGTGGCTGAAAGCCCTGCTCGGTGGCAGGGGCACTGAAAGCGTTCACTAGGACACTGCAATGGGGGGGGGTTCTGTTACTTTACCCTGTGCATGTTTTGTCAACTGCAGGATATAGGGGAATAGAATAACTTGTTATCATTTAAAGTAAGGTATCTTCGTGATTGTGTATGTTGGGGTTTTGTATGGTTTGGTTTTTTTTTTAAATTATCCTTTTATTCTGTTTTCTCTTTTTATCAAGCATGCTTAATATCTATCTCTTAATCTTCAAGAAGATTAAGCAGAACAGGTGTTGAATGTTTTTGAGGTTTTTGCACTTGTTACTTGCCTTATTGGGGGAGTCCTAGACTTGCATTTTTCTAGGTCTTGGGTTTTTTGTTTCTTACTGCTATTTGTCTTTTCACTAATCCATTTTGCACTGCAGCTCCTGATCCTGGCATTACATGCTGATGTTTTTCTCCTGTGTTTGTTAGCTCTGCACTTCATTTAATGCATCTGTGAGTTTGACCTATAGCTCTCTTGTTGCTGTTCAGCTTCTCTCACTTCTTATTTTCCTCAGAATCATGGGCTGTCTCTCATGATCTCATTCAAAACACCTTCACACATTTATGTTCTCAAATGCTTTATTAGTCAGGTCTAAAATAACTGTCTCTTCTAGCTTTTTTCTGTCTCCTGAAGCAAACCTTTTTCTCAGCACATTTAATGAATTTTTGTGTAGCCTGTGCCCAGATATGTTTAGGATACAGGGATTTATCATCAACAGTTGTGAATCTTTTAAAGCCACTTTCCCAGTCCTACTGCACAAGTAATACTGGGCTCTGAGCTAATCTTGGAAACACCACAAAGAACCTGTTCATCCACTGCACAATTACAAAGTAGAACTGGTATCTAGGGCTTTCATATATTTTGATGATCTCTTGGTTTCCTTTTATTACTGTCAGCCGAGATAGATTAGGGCAGGCTGAAATTAGTCCTAACTTACCCCAGGCTTGCTATTTGCATGCTGTTTGCTCACAGCAGCACACCAGAGTCCTGCAGCTCACTATCTCCATATTTCTGGAGCATTCTGCCTGAAATGAATACCTGAAAGAAAGACGGCAGGAAAGTAAGGGACACAAGGAAGTCAAAAACATGTGTGGATGCCTGGGAATGGATGGTAAACTTTAGCTGGAGAAACTTGAAGCAGTTTCTTCAGTAAAAAGCTGGTTCAGTTTTCATGTAGTATGTTGAAATGTGTGAGTGATACTTGATAGTGAAGGGGGGGAAGACAGAATCTCTTTAACTGCCTGCTTTGCCAAAACAAATCTGCTTTTTGTAGATTAGAAGGGCATTGAAAATACGATTATATGTACTGTGGGCTCCAGTAGGTTTCCTGAGCTTGGCTGAGGAAGAAAGCAGAATCCTCCTGAGATTCTGGAAGACTGAAATAGAGAATTGCTGACACAACATAAATGTTGGCTTCAAAGAATTGCTGATGGACTGTGAAGGAATGGATTTCAGATCACAGGAAGTTTTGCCCCATGTGTACTAAAATTAGATTACGGCCCTGATTGTTTGTTAGTTGTAGTATACTATCTGGGCTTCCATATTGGAGGCTTTCTTGCCTGTATTTTCCCTTTAAAGCAAAGATTGGAAGTATCTATTACAGTGAATGCTCTGTTAAAAGAAAGCTTTGTAAGCTGATACCAGTAGTGAAGCTGTATTGGTAAACCAGCTACCAAAGTTGTTGTTCTTCACACTAACTTCAGTTTTGAGGAGCTTGTTGTCTCTGTAGCATTAAGCTGCTTTCTCATGGTTTTTATGGCTTTACTTGCTATGATATGACTTTGATACACTTGTTAGGAGAAGCGTGTAGAGGTCACTTGGTCTCCTTGGAAACCAGAATATAAAATTACTGTGGTTGTATCTGTTGCCTGTGTTTCTATATAAATAATTTTTTGTTTCCCAAAGGATAGCTACCTAGACACCATTTTGTAATGATTTTCTGCCTTCTGCTAAGGCAAGGGTGTCTTACAGTAGAAAAACAATAACAGCACTCCTAATTGACTAGCTCAGATATGCTATTTGCCTCAAGTGTCTTGCATTCTAATTAGAAATCAAAGCATTACAAGGTGTTCCCTTAGTCTCATACTCCTGACAGTTTGTGGAATTTCTCTCTTTCATCCAGCCATCTTTTCAGTGCAAAGTTGCTTCTATGCAAATATTTTAAATAAAAGCCTTGTAGAATATGTTCTCTCCAAAACCCAGACTGCTAATGGTAAGGAGCTCATTTATAATATATGTCACTGAGGTAGTTATTCCCATAGAGATACTAATGCTGCACTGCAAGGAGAATGAACATGGGAAGGTGCTAAGAGCCTGAGATAAGTCTAGGTCAGAAACACTGTAGCAGATAATAAAGAGCTATGTTCTCTTTAAAAGATAGATATGATGTGACAGGTGATTTTTTTTTTTCTAATATCATTGTGATAGCAAGTGGCAACTAGACAGGTGTGGTCTTGGGTGTTTTTTGTCTCTAAGCATCTTTATTTACTAAATATTTCTTGTACACTGTAGTGTCTAACACGGGGAAAGATGACCACCTGCAGTGAGCTGACTTGGGTTTGGTCCGTATCACAACTATTGGTCATATAACTTGTTTTTAGGCATTAGAAAGATGATGGTGTAGTAGGAGTGTTCTCCTGTATAATATGTACATAATACATGTACTCTAAGATAATAAACTTGTTTCTGCAGAAAGAAATCATTTCATGCTTTTGTCTTTGATTCCTTTCCAGGTGTCACCTATGATGTGTTACATAGGTGACAGCAAAGACCTGAGCTTCTTAAGTCCTCATGCCCTTTATGCCATCCTTTTTCCTATAAAGGGAGTCCACAAGGTTTGCTTCAGTACTAGGTTTTTAAGAGAACTAGAACAAAACTATTTCCAAGCCTGAACAGGGCAGTGTATTGGTATGGGTATTGACTTGTGAAAATTCCAGGTGAACAAAAATCTAATGTAATTTTAAGCTGACCAGAGGAATCACGTGCTAAGATAGACTGAAAGTCCTCTGGTTGGAAAAAAAATCACCAAATGTATGTATCTCTGTGGAGAAGGATGTGTTTTGCATTTTCTTCATACAAATTGGTAAACATCTACAGAAAGAGAGAGTGTCATTGCCAGGGGTGTGTTGTTTATGCTGTCCTATGTGTCTCTAGAGCTGGCTTTACTTCACGCATTGTATTTTACTGGGGCTAAGGCTGTCCAACTGACAGATCATTTCTCTAATACTATTAATTTTTTTAATTAGTGTAGCATGATAATCTGCATTGTCTCTCGTGGAAAATGCAGTCTCCAAAGCTGCTATATTCTGATAAATGTCTGAGCTACTAAAAAATGAAGAAAAACTGCCCTACCGGTTTTGTAGGGCTCCTTGTGTGCCATGGTTTTTATTGGAGCCTCTCAGAGGATAGGCGCCAATGGAGTCAGAGCTTCCAGCAGCGTTCTCCCCCTTTCCCAATTTTTCCTGGTCAGCAGAGTTTCTCCTATCACCATGCCAAGCAACTGTAGTTTGTCATCAAAGATCTTGTGGCTGTGTCCACTGAGTGATCTTGGGAGTTCAGATTCTGTGTTGTTAGGTTCTGTTTTGAGAAGGTTGCTGTAGAGCTAGAAATGGTTTGACAGAAAACAGTTGGCGGATCTGAAAGTGAAGTTGGGTGAGCTGTGTGGCAGATGTTAGGTGGCAATAAGTTGTAATGGTATTGGAATAGTTTGCATATGTGGCTTTTCAGCTCAGAATTGGTTTTTTTAGTTACATTTATGTTCATGTGTCCTGATAAATGATGTCTGGAGCCTAGCTTTCAATGCTATGTTGATACTCCTGAAGGGAAGTTTATTATAATCTGAAACACAAATATGAAGTAAACTACTTGGTGTCAATGCAAAGCTTGTAAAGGGGCTTGCAAGTATTAATTATATATGGAGAAGTGGGTGCCAGTCCCTATTAGCATTTAATGTTCTGCAGTATTTTTCTGTGGTTAACTGTTACTAACTTTGAAAGTGACAGGAATGTGCATGACAACTAAGTTGTGGTCTTTTATCACCTACATGAAAAAGTCGCTACTGTTTCTTTCTCCTGACTGATACTATAACAAGGAATAAAAAATAGTGCAGCCCTAAAGGTAGAAAAGATACACCTGTTTAAAACATTTCTTAATTTTTAGCCTTATCACTAGGACTTTTTCTAGGAGGCTGTGATATTAAAACGTGCATGCTTGCAGTGTTCTTTGTTGCTTTACTGAGTTTTGTATTGGGAATCCTGGGGAAAAAAAAGACAATTATTAAAACATGGCTGCTGGAAATAAAACCACAGGGGAACCTTAGGTATAGGTGGCAGTCCTGGTAGTAGTGTCAGTGTTTAGCCTCCAGAATCTAAGAGAATCCGGAGGTACTGAGTGTTTTGGAGTGATTTAGCAGTTTTAGTGTGACAGAGAAACTTCTCAAGAATGTAAAATAATCCTGCATTATGGATGATTGCAGAAGATATTTAGGAACATTACTCATTGTCTGTATTGTACTTCCCATTCATTCCAAGTTTTTCTGAGTTTATATCACAAGCTTGTAACACTGACCAAAGCAAAAAAAGTTTAATGAGAAATGCAATGGCTAACACAGCTTGAAGTTTCTAATATGAGTTAGAAACTTAATATTATATTGTAATGCAGCTAGCTAACAGTCAAAAATGCAAACCACAATTCACTATTTCAGGAAATTATGTTCTATTAAACAGAAGGTTGATATGGCTGTTATGGTACAATGAAAATCTTGAATACATCACTATGTAAATCTGTTTGAAACAAGTGGATTTGACTTTCAGTGAACTAGTGACAAATATAGTAGTATATTAGAGGAGCAACACTGAAGTAATAAGCAGAATTACCCAGATCAGAATTCTTTTTGTATAACTAATCATAGTGTACATTTCTAATGAAGCTTTGATAAGCATCTTCTGTTGGCTAATTTGTTTAACATGGTAATATGAAGCCCAGTTATGTATGGGTAAACTTGGATAAAAATTAATAGATACTCTCATTAGACCTTACCTTATTCCATATATTATCAATACCATCTGTGAACTTTTTTCTATTCTGTAAACTGGTCTGTGTTTAAGTATTTTTAGGAAATTCCACTCAACTGTGACATACAGCAAAACACTCTAAGAAGCAAATGAAACTATCTAGAAACAGAAGTATAGGGCATATATTGGAAAGTCGAAGTTGCTTTCCAAAAGACACCTAAATTCCTACCAGAAAAGATGCTATGTCTTTGGATGAAAACTAACATCATTTGAGAAGCTTAATTTTATTAACTGAGTCACCAGTAAGTGGAAAATGTTAGGACCAAGTACCATAGTTGTCTAGAGATGTCTACTTTTGTGTCCCTGCAGCCAGCAGGGTGTTGTGTGTCTATATAGCTTGGTGAATGATCATAGAATTCATGGGGATTAATTCCTGTGGGGTTTTGCTGGCCATGTGAACTAGCCTTTGAATTTAATAAGTGACTCACTGGATAAATATGCCTGTATTACCTGCAGACATGACAAAACTTAAGAGTCTTGATGCTTATTTTAATCCCAGAAGAGTAATAGAGTGGAAACCCTTAATTTGGATATGTAGGATCAGTGGCAATGATATTGAAACCTAGCAGAATTGAGTTGTAGCAGGGACTGTTTAGTTTATATCTCCTGGCTGTTAGGAAACCATTGGTATTTGTAAAATGATAGATCATATTTTGGCACTCCTTTCTGAGGAAATGTCATGGAGAGACTTGTGAAAACAACAAACCCAAAGGCAGCCGATTGCACAGCTGAAGAAAGAGGCTATAGAAGATTATGAGGACAATGCAATAATAAGCAAAAGTCTGCATGTAGATACTATGATCTAAATAAGGCTGAAACTGCCATAGATAAAGTCTTACGTGCAAAATTTACAAGGCCTGGGGTAGTGTCTTATTTTATGTCTATCTGGAAGATCAAAAGCCCAAAAGTTGTATTTTTCGAAAAACACTTTAAAAAAAAAAATTTATCTACAACCCTACTATGAAGGCACTTATGTGCCTGTATCAATTAGATTTTTCTGTATGGAGATTGGAGGAGACTGCAGGAAGTGGAGATGAGAGAATGTTTTTCTTTAAAAAGCACACAGCATTGACTTGTTGCCCTTTCTGAATTGGATGTATAACTCAATGTAATTTAATTTGGCTTCCATGAAAGTCAATTGTGAATTGTTTCACCCTTTCCCAGTTACCACTAAACCATTTTAATGGTTCAGGATTGATCTAATGAGCCTTCTCTAGAATAACTAATATAAAATTTTATTCTTCTGACTGTCAGCTTTTTAGACCTATTAGGAGCAATCACTAAAGCCAAATGGGTGTGCTACGGGGAGCTGAGGTTGTGTGGCAAAGCCGTGCTGGCTACAGGTGGTCTCATGTTCCTTCATTTCCAGCTAAACCCCTACTTTACCTGTATGCATCCAAGATTTGGGGGTTTTACCCACTTTTAGTTTGTCTGTGGCATTAGTATGAGTATTTAACAATAGAAAGAAAGAAGAATTAATAATACCATTAAGAAGTGTTACATAATAGAAAAGTATTGAAATGATAGTTTTAATTTCAGTTGAAGATAAAGTTTGTGTAATGCAGCTCTACTTTCATTGAGGTAATTATTTGAAATTAGCATTTTATTACTCGTGATAGATCTTTGCTTTGTGGAGGATCTCTACAGTTAGATGTATTTTAATGCATATGTTTTTCCTTGGAGTGCATAGTTATATTAGTAACTAACTGCAGCTTGGCTTTAAATATTTTTATCTCACCCAGAGGGAAGTGGAAAAAGAAGCTGAAAAACAAAAGCAAAAGCAAATGTTTTGTTCTAATAACAATACTTAGTTTTTTGTAACAGTTCATGAAAACCCTGGAACTTTTAAACTATTTACTGCATAATCCTGTGAATTATTTACATGAGTCGAGTTTATATGAAGCTACTTATCAACAAGATTGCATTTTCAATACAACCCCTTTTTTTTTATTTGGAATGCTTTGTATGTCTTATTAGATTAACCTAACATTTAAGGTTTGAGAACTTTTGCAAATACTGTCTCAAACTTTTCCAGGAGACTGCAAGTGAGCTTACTTTCCAAAATGCTTGAGGTGAATACAGTTGAATTCAAAATGTAAAATTTGATGCGGAACTTCCTGTGGTTTTTTGTATAATAGATATAAATGTGTAGGAAAGGCAGACTGGGTAGCCCTTGTTCTGCAGAAAGGTTTTTATGCTGTATAAAACCTGGTGACTTTGATAAACTATTCATAGATTAAGGAGCTCCTGAGCATATGGGTATTTTTAATATGGTCCTAAGTTTAAATAATGTCTGAAAGAGACACATTTGTATTTTACCCATCATTTGTTATTTAGTTTGCATGACTTGATGTACAGTCTAAATTCTGAACTGACCAGTTCTGAAACTTTAAGCACCTTGTTTTAAAAAATAAAATATTTTTTTAATATATATATATTTATGTTAAGTCACTGGGAAAGCAGAACTCTGTTGGGGTGCTTTCTTTTTCCAAAGAAAGCAACTAGTCTTAATTCTTGCAGTTTCTTTGTTGCTGCTATAATGCCAGGAGCATTTACCAACTATTTCATATCCTATTGATGTGTCCTGGTTTTACAGAAACTGAAGCAGTGTCAGTTTGTCAGCCCTACTTGGTGCAATGAACTAAGGCTAAATAAGAATGCTGAAGTTTTGCAATTTCCTAGAAATGTTAGATTGACCTTGCTTGTCGGCTTATAAAGGGAAGTAAGGATAGTATGTTTGTTGTGTTAGGATATTGAGGCTGTTGCTAGGACCCATTTTTGGACAAAAAAATAAGTGCTAGATTGTTCCAATGTAAAAAGGAATGGAAGTGCTGATTCTGCTTGTGTAGGTATTTATACAGGGAAGAGATATAACAGATGTGTTCAGGAGGATTTGGGGGAACAGCCATTGCGATAACTTATCATCCAGCTGCTTCTTTTGCATTGCCATGTAGAAATAAATTTGGTAACAATTGTTTATTATTTTTGCCATATAACTCCAGTCTCCTGGAGTAAGTATGCTTGTGAGTTCCTATAATTCATTACAATTAATTACTAGTTAGAAATCATTAGATAACAAATGTTATTTGAATTTTACTTAGACCAAATCTAAGTAGTGCATTCCTGGAATATGATAGAAAACATCTAGTAGTGCTCCTATATGCACGTAAACCAACATCTGATAAGCATAAATATGACAAGTAATCAGATATTAGAGCATTTGCTGAAGAATCAGGGAAAAGAACTTAAAGACTTGGGTAATTTCCTGTGGATTTTTCTTTTTTTTGATGACTAAAAAAGCACCTTCATTACTCTGAGGTATGCTGTATATCAAAATGAGACCTTCCTATGCAGGCAGTTGGATGCAATATGCAGTAAATTGTAGTAAAAGCTGAGAGTCAAAGTGCTGCTCTCCATTATGAGGAAATTAGTCTCGTCTCTTTTTTTTTTTTTCTTCAAAGGCAGTTCCTGAGCCAAACAGAAATGGCTGCACTCAGACATTCAGAAAGCAGGATTTAAGAAATGGCATATGATGGCTCTGTTGGCTTCCGAGTACAGGAAGTCCTTGGAAAAATTTCTTCTTACCTAATTCCCTTTGGAGCTGTTGGCAACAGCTGTGTGGGACACAAGTTGTAAAACTCTACTGGGAGATAAGTACTCAGATGCTAGAGGTTTTTCTAACTGAGTTTTCTGCATCCTTATATTGCCATCAGTTCTTTCCTTTGCAATCAGTATTGCAACAGAATGAATCATAAAAAGGTGAGGGTCTTTAACAGTTTCTAAGCGTGTTAGTTTTATTGAGTAAAGCAGTGCTGTGCTGGACACGACTCAAGTATTTTAAGAGTATACATAATTTTAGTGCATGTAAGCAAGAAATTGTATTGACGTGAAAATTTTTAAAACGCAGAACTTTTGGGCCCTTCCTACAAACTTTCTCTCTATAAAGTAATTTCTTAAGGGCTGGTTGGAACCTTTTGGCTTCATTGCAATTTGAAATGCTGTTCCCTCCAAGAGGTCTAAGAGGAGGTTGTTCCTCCAGGACAGAAACTCTGTTTTCCTCTTTGTTCTGTAGAGCTCCTGTGTTAAGGGTGTCCTTGCTGTGAGATAAAAGGGGTAACTTCAGAGTGCTGTGAAACTTATCCTGCACATTAGGTATGTTTTCTCCTATTCCTGACCATCTCCTCAGCAGACCTAGCCATGTAGCCCCAGCTCTCCACATGTGCACTCAGTCAAGCTAGTCCTGACTGGGAAGAGTCAAAATGCTCATCTTAAGGTGTGGTGAGAAGTGACCTCTGTGTGCTTTTTCCTTGTTCAAGTCTAATAGTGAGATCCAGCATAAGTCAGAGTTAAGATATGGTAGAGATGCTACTAGTAATTGAACAGGAGGCTTTAAACTGGGGGGTAAGTGGCACAAAAAAATCTGTTCCTGATTTTGTGATTAAGACCGTGTAGGAGAGGACTAGAGTTCTGTTAAGCTCTGGGAGTAGGAGAGTGCTGCTCAACAGGTATCGACAGTGCCCAGAGCAGAGTTGACAGACTGCTCTCCCCTTGCACCTGTGGGGGAGAAGTGGCTAAGGCTTTCACACTTGGGTCTCTGTAGACTCGGGGAACCCTGTTTGAGAGCAGGCTGGTTTAGAAACAGACTTTTTCTTCTCATAGCTGGTTTGACTAGATTAATACCTCCAGTTCTGTTTGTCTTCTACACGAGGCCATGCTAAAATTGAACTATATAACTGTGCAGCATTAATGTGGAATGAAAACAAATGTGTCACAGTTCAAGGAGTGTCTGGATGGTGCCTTTAGACATACAGTTTAGTTTTAGGTAGGCCCGTGAGGAACATGGAATTGAACTTGATGATCCAATGATCCCTATGGGTCCCTTCCAACTAGACTTTCTGTGCTAACTTTGGTTTGTAATTTTAATTTTTTTTTTTCCCTCTGTTTGGCAGTGTTGCTTTTCTTGGGGCTTCTATATGAAGTTCCTGTTACAATAATGTCACAACAAAGTTTTGGAGCTTTTGAGGTGGTTTTGGTTTGGTTTTCTTCTAAAATAGATAATGAATTTGTGGGATTTACTGTTGCAGGCTGCAATAGAGGGCAATTCTAAAAGTTCAGAAAGGAATTTGATATACTTATGCGGGGAAAAAAAGCAAAAATGTATAGTAGCATGCTCATCTGAGGTTCAAGAGGTTTCCAAACAGCAGATTATCAGAAGGGAGTAGGAGATACACAAGAAGACCTACCTTGTTTCTTGTACCTCCTCTCTTGTTTTGTTTGTTTTTTGTGTTTTTCTTTTAAACCTCAGAGATGCTTTTGGTCTTTGTCAGAGGAGCTGATGAGAATAGCTATACCTCAGTGCTGAGGCATTTATCTGTTCATATGTCCAGTCTTGGTTGGGCTTCCAGGGTAGATCTGATTGACCTTTCCAGCAGCAGATTTGAGACCTGGATGTGGAAGTCATAAACAGAAATGGATGGTGGGAGGTGGGGAGGAAATAATGGTCAAAGGCCTCCTTTATGTCATGCCTTTCAAGGCTTCTCTAGATGGAGCCATCTATCTGGCAGGCTCCAGACATTCTGCATCCTGCCATCTGTCACAACTAGTAAAGTTAGAACAGTTTGTCCATTTATAGGTCTTATTTTGAAACATACTGGTGTGTTTATGAGAACTTGCATAAAATGACATCCATGTACAAAACTTGGTAGCTCTCAGCCAGATGCTTTTTAAAATTATTTACATATTTGCTGAATAATTTTGGCAAGGTAAATTGTATGGCCCACTTGTGAATAACTCATGACAGTATCTCTTATTGAAAATGTGAACTATCCGGGTTAGAAAGAAGTATTGTTCTTTGATAGGATAATGCATAACTCTAACAATTGCAAATGTGGGATAATGTGGCTTGATTGCTACCATTTTAAGACTGTTGCTTGCAAATATGCACATCATTTCTTAGTGGTTAATTCATGATTCTGCACCCCCTGCCTTCAAAAATGCAGTAGTACTGGTGTTAATAATTCATCTTATCAAAAAACACTGAAATAGCTACAGACGCACTTCTTGCAATGTGTGCTGCCATTGTAATTCTATTAGCACCTGGAATAGAAATACTTCTATCTGAGCAAACATAATTAGGAGTATGTAATGGAGTCTTTCTAGGAGAAAACTCTGCTGCTTTTCTTCTATTCTACATTGTCAGCTTCTTTCTCTTCTTACTCCACACATCTGAAACTACTTTCTCTTCCTATGCTGCACGTGCAGGAAAGATTTAGGAGATATTTGCCTTTGAGGCTGAGTTGCACAGGAATCTTCAGTGTCTGTCTTCAGAGTTCAGAGATGACTCCCTGCTGGACCATCAAAAGCCATCAAAACACACTTCCAGGCACATAATGCTATGTCATCTAGCTAGGAATAATTTTCTCTGCATCTTTCCACATCTTTCAGCCTACTTCTACCACTGGAACAGGTGAAGATATGGGGCCCATGTGTTTCTAAAATGACGGTTCACAGGTTGGGGGGGAGAGGGGAAAAAGGAAACTATGGTCAGCAAACACTAAGTGATGTTAAACTGTGGAGGGCAGCCCCTGTGCCCAAGGTGCAGCCAGGAGGACACGGGAGAGATCCCAGGAAAGGGTTGTAAACTGAGCACCTTTGGGGATTTAATCAGCTGAGCTGGGTCAGATGTGGCCTCGTGGCTGGTCCAAATCATCTGTAAGAAATCACAGCATCATTGCAAATCTCTCGTGTTGTGGTTTTGGTTTGGTTTTGCCCTTCTCTTCCATTTACCCGATTCACTAAGGTAGCTGCTTTGAAAGCAGATTTGTCTTATTAGAATAAATTAATAGTATTTATTGTTGCTTGTTGCTGTGTTTAGAGGAGTCTGATTTATATTAGCAGAAGGATCATATGGTTCTAAGCCTGGATAGCTTAAAAATACATGTGGATGACTGACTCTGTTTTAGCAATATAATGTCAAAACATATTAGCTGAAGGAAGGACAAACTAAAATGTTGACTGTATCTTGTAAAACTGTCTTGTTGAAACTCTAATGGCTTTTTCAGTGCAAGCTTAGTTTAATGTTCTGTGCTCTATAAGGCAAAGATTTTCAAGATGACAAACTTATTTAATAGCATGTATTGCTGTGCTAGCTCTGCCAGAGAAGAGTCAAATATGGCAAAAATGTTCACCAGTAGTATTGCAAAAGTTTTGTAAGCTAGATGTATAGTCAACGTCTAAAGTCTCCGAGAAAGATTATCCACAATAAAGCTAATAACACTACATTGCAAACAGCCATGGCTGGAAGATGGGCCTTGGGATTTAAAGATGGTCCATTGTATTTTGATAGGTGGCTTAAAAAGGCAACCAAAAGAGATCAGAATAAAACTGAAATGCCATTTTGCTTTATGAAACTTTGATATGAAGATATAAAGGAGGGTTTTGAAATAACCTAATTCTTCCAAACCTTTATTTAAGTGCTTGCTTGCTCCTTTGAAAATTCTGGTGTTAGCAAAGGAGATGTACCCATTAAGCCAAGAACAAAGCTGTGTTATTTCATGTTTCTATAAATAACATACCCACACTACAGTATAATGAAAAGGTTAGTACTTAACTCATAAAATATTAGTAAATTTACCTTGAGTTCTACTTTTTTAATACTGCTACATAGTATTAATTATGCAGATACAATAGTAAAACTATAAAGCAACATATGTTTGCTGATTAGTTACTAAAAAAAAACCCCAATGCTTTTGGAGGAAACACTGTCTAATAATGAGCCAGAACTTTTAGAACATAAATATTCATTTCTTACTGTTGTGTGTCCTTTTAAACTCAACACTGTCTACTAAATGCATGATAACTGCAGAGGATCAAAGGAAAGTTATAATGCTGTGGAAAACTACCCAGTTGAAGAGAGGTAAATGAAAACAATGTTTTGGAAAATGGGTTATGTTCAGTGAAGAGGGAACTGACCTGGGAGAGACTGGAAACAAGTTTGGTTTGAAATTTCCTTCATGTAGCATCAGCTTAAGCACAAAGGTTTCACTTTGCTTAATCTTGCAAGAATTACTTTTGCTCTTGCTTTTAATAACCAGCAGAGTTATGTTATCAGAGACTGGGACTGTTAACATTAATATCCTGTGACAGTGTCTGTATTTAAAAGATGGAGTACATTGTTAACTGGAAATGTTGCTTAGCAGTTTCTCTCAAAGGACAGATTTTGCTTCAAGTTATTGTACAGTTATACAAAAGTTAACTGAAAGTTAAGAACTAGCAAGAAGAGTAAATTTTCTACCTAGACTCTAGTGGCTTTCATGCTTTTTCCTATTTATACTCCATGAATATTCCAATGCAAGTAAAGCCTGCTTATGAGCATACGGATAGGAAAGATAAATGTTAGAAGAAAGAAGATTCTATATAGTATCTCATGATTATAAATATTCAAAGGACAATGTTTTCAAATAGAGTAGGTTTCAATATAGACTCTAAAACTAAGCCAAATAATAAGAAAAAATTATCACAGAGGTAATAATCAGATGGCAAACAAATGCTGTCAGCTTTCCTTGCTAAAAAATAATATAAACAAGTTTGAAAAGGTGATCGGGATGCCTGGCCCAACATTTTTCAACAGTACTGTTGACACAGTGTCCATCAAGAGTGTTTCTTTACTGTGGAAATTCATTACAAGAATAAATCATCAAAAAACCAAGATAATGTTCTTGCTGGATCATGTAAGTTCACTGTAGCTGTCTTGGTATTTAAGTCAGGACAGATACAGTTTATCTTATCAGCCACTTCTTTCTTTCTGGGTCGGAGCCCATCACCTGACGTGCAGCCAGGCAGTTCCTGTAGCGTGGCGTGTGCTCATCAAGGGAGAATGAGCTGCGGGAAACCTCACCTGGCTGAGGTGGCTGAGGGGAAGGGGGGCCTGGGGGAGCTGATCCCTTGTTGCCGTAAGCACTCTTGAGGCATTTCAAATTAGTGGCAGATTTTTAGAACCCCCAAATGATACATTCTGTGTGAGGAAAAATATCCGTTGTTTTCTATATCCCATTTTGCAATGGTTCTAAGGGCTAGAACTGCTGTGACTAATGCCATGTAAAATGAATCCATTTTTGCCTTTAAAAATCTCATTGCTTTAAACTCATGGTTGAGACATGACTTAAGTGCATCAGTGTTTTCAGTCCTGCAAGAGATAGAGCTGGGCTGGAAATACTGCTGAGTGCTGCCAGGGTCCTGGCAAATGAATCTTTGTTTGAATTTTTGTTTTACTTGTGTGGCACAGGTTGCAACACAGATGTTTAAAATCAAGGACACTTCAAGTTGCTGTGTTTTGGGTTGTTTTTTCTTATTACAGAAAAAAAAATATTGCAGTATTTCTAAAATCTCCACTTAGACTGCATCTCCAGAGGGATCTTTGTTCTTTGTCTCTGCTGGCCCTGTGGAGCATGGTGCCTTCTGGGGAGGATGGTTAGTGCTTCCACAAGAGAAGGAAGACAGTGGCTTAGACAAAAATGAGGCATGTACATTAAGCTAAGCTTTCTAAGATGTAAAAAAAAATTGCATCAAATTCCAGTAAGGTCTGTGGCTGCAAAAACTTACTTTTGTCATCTGCTATGTTCTTCAGCCATTTCTAGGCACCTGTGCACTTGAATCAACACTGTTCAATACACCTAATATTTTCTTGCTATAGGTTGAGTAAAGAAAAAGAAGAAACTGTGTGAAAGTTGGCCTTGCTTAAAGGAAAGGATTGAGTCGGATGAACTCCAAAGGTTCCTTTCAGCATTAGGGAATAATTTTAATTTTTGCTCTTGGTTGGATACATTAACTGAAAGAAATGCTGGCTGTAATAATCTGTGCATCCACAGGCTTTCCACAGCTTTTCAGGGACTTCTTATATGCCTTCTGAGCCCCTTCTAGCATCTATCAGCAAGCAAAAACTACTTTACCATTACCAGGGCCTTTCACCTGCTAATGCAAAACACTTCTTTGAGAATTATAAAGCCAATCTAAAATAAAATCAAATTAGTTCTGCCACAGATAATCTTCTCAGATCATTAGCTTGCTTGATCATAGGCTTCTACACAGAGCTCTGCAGCTCTGCCTCTAATGCATTTGGACTACCTGCAAGCATCCAGATGAAGCTACTCATGAATGATCATCCATCCAGCATCCAGATAGGTTCAGAAATGTGCTCTTTAACAAATGATTATGCCCTTTGTTTAGGGATAGAAATGGGCATGCAGCTTTTTTGCATTAGTCTGTACTGTTTTAATTTCTGTCAGTAGAGTCCAGGAGGGCTGTCAGCAGCAGCTGCGTTGTGCAGATAGTCCTCTCGATCTTAACCTGCTCTGTGGTGCAAAGGCACTGCTTAGTGGAGGTCATTGGTGAGAAATGTGCCATGAAGCTAGCTCTGTTTGTGCTATGCATAAGTGTGTGCACATCATCTAATGCTTCATCCTAATGACTGTCTGAGTGAGGCTGCTGTGGCCAACCCGTTGGGAGCCCAGCAGCAGTGACGTCTGGTCAGGATTTCCAGAGCTGGGGACACTACATGATGCCGCAGCAGCGCAAAGTAATTGGTGATGTTTACGCAATGCTAGCGGGACTCAAAGTAGTGCCTGCTCCTTGGTGTGAGAATGAGAAATAACCAACAGAGAGAACAGATTATTATCTGCTAAACTATCATTTGGCATTTAAGAGACACTGTAAAAACAGATAATGCTATAAAATACTTCAGTTAGATGAAGTGAAAACAATACCACGTTTGAAATCTCTTGACGCTCCCAACAGTCACAAGCCTTCTTTCCTGTATTTATGATAGTACAAAGACCATACTTCTATGTTTCATGGGGTGTTTTGAAGTTATGCTTCTGTCTTTGGGAGACTGATATACACAAATACACACATACAATTCTAAGCCAAATCATGATTCTGTATTAGATAAGCATTTTGGTGC
The DNA here is from genome assembly GCA_013401335.1 of Brachypteracias leptosomus. Classification (NCBI taxonomy): domain Eukaryota; kingdom Metazoa; phylum Chordata; class Aves; order Coraciiformes; family Brachypteraciidae; genus Brachypteracias; species Brachypteracias leptosomus. The sequence continues at coordinate 106,235 of VYZX01004438.1, read as the reverse complement.
TATAGGCAGGAAAGAATACAGGTAAAATAACGTTTTAAGGGTTAGTTATTTTCTGTCACTTCTGTCAGGCTGCACTGAGAGTCAAGGAAAACCCTTCAGGTATAAACTTGCCTCAGCCAGGTCCTTCCCTGACTGCATTGCTTCCCTTGAACCCCAGAAACTGTCTGTTTAGCAGTTTGGTTGGATGTAGATTGAGTCCTTTACAAAAGGACTCTTCATTTGGTCTGATGTCTTCATTTTCACAGTTGTGCAGCTTACATTTAGTCTTACATATGTTCCTCTCTTCTACTCTCTTTATACTGTAAGTTTTGGCACCAGTTTAAACTATCATTTTGAGTTTTAGGTTATGAATTTGAGATTATGTTGTAAATTGAAGAACCTAGCCTATGAGCAGTTTGGACTTCAATAAACTAGTTTAAAAAGAGTTAACGAGTGAGTTGAGCTTCCCTCTTGTGGCTACAAGAAAGCATCTGACCTTAACCCAGAGAATTATTTTCATAGAGATAAACTACTCTGACTTTGCCTGACTTAAGATTGCTTGAGGTTGGCTGGGTTTGAAGGTCCCAGTTGTTCTGTTAGAGGCATATCCTATAAGTTATAGTTAATGCTCAGTTACAGCTCATATATACTTTACATGAAATGAAAAAACCTCTAAGATAAACTAAGATCGAAGGTAACAAAGAACAACAAGTAGTAATAACTAGGAAACTTTTTTTTTTTCTCCTTCTGACACTTGGAAAAAAATCCCACGTACCTTGCTGAGGCATTTGGTTTAGGGGCTCCTCTCTGCCAGTTTGGCTCACTCAAGGAGGCAATTCGATATGAATGAATAAACTGTTTAAAATCTATGTTAATTAATAGCATCTACTCTTAATTTTTCCAGTTTCATATTTGTTGTAGTAGAAAGATATGTTTTAATTATTTTTTTAATGCTGCAGCCTAAATGATCTGTTAGTGACTGTTTATAATAGTCACCACAATATTATACCTGCCATATCCCTCCAGGAGGGACATCTACCATTAGGTATGTTTCACACACAACCAGGACACTTACTGTCAGTGTAGGAGGGAGTAAAGTGCTGACAGAGGAGCAATTGCCACCCTAAGCTGTTCATAACCAGAAACTACTTCTCAAATCTTGTGCATGGAGATTAGGTGGTATTATAGAAGATAATGCAAGGATTTTGATTAAGATTACATTTACTCCTTCTCTCTTTGGTGTTAATTTATTAACCTCGCAAGACCATGTGTAACTTTCTCCTCTTGTCACTTTGTCTAGAGCAGCTTCAGCTTTTGCAATAGCAACAGATCATATTCCTCCAGCTGAAAGGGAATCTTTATTAATTTTCAGGAGATTGAACAGTAATTAGAAAGCTGTATATGGAGCTTTTGAAGTGCTTTCTGCTACATCATATCTGATCACTTGGTCAGGACCATGCTGGATGCACTTAGAGCATGTAAAAATGCATACAGTGAATAGGGTATTTTGAGAGACTTGAAAAATCCAACTGCCAGTGGTAACAGTAAACACCAACGTTGGTAACAATGAACCCCATCTGAAGGTTAAAAGCCTTTTGAAAACATGGTACTTAATGGAGTTTGAATGTAAACAGAAAAAATAAAATGTGATTTTCCTCTTATTAATCATTAAGCTTCAAGGAAATTTTTTACGTTAATAACAACCTTCCTGGTTTAGCTGTAATAAGTAGTAAAGTAGAATTCCACATTAGAAGTGATACTTAGCTGAAAGTGTGCTGGAATTGTTTGCACAGTTGGGAAATGGTGTCAAGATGTCATAAGACAATTTGTCTTAATACCTAATGAAATTATAGATGAAAGTTAAAGGGTTGTAATTGTTCACTTGGAAGAAACTTTTGTAGAAAAATAGTTTTTTTCCTTTTATTTACTTATAAAAATATTCTACTGAATATTTTTATACTGAATATACTGAAGCTAAGAATTCAGTTACTGTGGGGATAACATGTTTTTCTCCACATTACTTCATTCTCTAACCCAACACTATCATTTCGGTTAATAGGAAACATCAACGTACGATCGTAACCAATATTAGTAAGAAGATGTAATTTGTTAGTATACAAGGCTTGACTCTTTTTGGAAGTATAGTGGACAAGTATTAATGGATCAAAAATTATCGTGTACCACAAAATATCTTTTTGAAAGTACATTCAAAGAAAAACATTTCTCTCAATTCATAGAATATTTAAAAATGCACTGGAGCCTAAAATATGAGACAAAATCAGAATCATGATCTGGATCCTGAGAACCAAAGTTACCATGAGTCCTGAAATAAGCCTTGGGTCTTTTCTTGGTAAGATGTTGATTCTATATCCAAAAATGCTCCTCATTATGTTACCTTGGAATGACATGTTTTCATTTTCTGAAACACATGAGTCTAAAATGTTTATTTAAAGTAAACACTCAGCATGTATTGAGTCCGTGCATTTTCTCATTTAGTAATTAAGATGATGACCAGCAGTGTCATGCCAGTAGTCAGTTTTTAACACGGACAACTTTAGTATGCATGGTTAATATGGTATGTATGGTTTTCCTTATTCTATTGTGATATAACCTGAAACAACTATGTCAGTCTTTGAGGGATGAAGAAACTAAGGATGATATTTATAGTATAAAGGAAGAATTAGTAATTGTTTATCTTCATAGGTGGATTAGAGAAAGCAGTTTTAATGGTACTTTATGTTAAGGCTGTTGGATATGTGGTGGAGAAGAGGTGCATGTGTGTGTAAGCAATGTTAACGTTCATGCCCTTCCTGTAGCTTTTGGTGGTAGACTTAATGTGTTTCTGACTGTGGAACTGTAAGTGGCATTGAATCTCTCTGGGGAATTGTTCTGATGTATCAGAGTCCATGATGTAAAACTAAGTGCAAGGTTGTACTGGTAAGGTCCTATATTGCACCCTTTTGTTTTGGTGGGAGGTAAGCAGCTTCCTTGGTAAGCTGTGGCTTTGGGGAACGCTGCAAGAGCCATGTCCTCTCCCAGTGCATGTTGGCTGTTAGTGGCAGGGTGAACATTTTATTATATTTTGACTATTTTTAGGCTACTTGGTTTATAAAGTTAACAATGATATAGAATTTTTTGGTAAGGGTTCACAGTGCCTGAGATGGGCCTCCTTTTCTATTTCTGAAGTAGAAAATATCCAAATGGCATTTTGGGTCCTATAATAAAAGTTGTCTTGGTACCACTAGTTTAGTATGGGTGACTTTTTAAAAGATTACTGTTGTGTATAGATTATGCAACGAGTGGCCAGATGATAAAATGAAAGGGTTTGATTCTTAGCTGATATGTGCCTTGATGTAGGGGAGAGGAAAAAACTAACTGGCAAGTGCAGTCACGTTTGGGTGTCAAGTGGGAATATTCAAAACCATCGTGTCTCTGGTAAGCTGTATGTTTAACTATGTATCTTATTTTTTTTAACTTTTGTTACTTCAGCCTTTTTTTATAGGGAAGTATGTCACAACACTGTGATTAACAGCTGAGATATTGAAAGCTATGGTAAGGATTAAGGGTGATTTTGTTCTTAGTGTTGTAAAATAATGTCTTTTCAGAACTGCAGCACTGATTTGATGGATATTAAAGGTATTTTTTGACAATATTCATTGACATCTTTAAATATATAATTTAATACTTTAAGTCTTCAGAGGAGATTCCTTGTACTTTGGACATAGCCATAACTTACTGCAATCTCATATATACTATTATTAAAGATACTTCAGGGGTTTATTATTGAACTCTGGCTTACTTATAGCTGGGAACACATTTCACGTGACTACACAGTGAAATTCCATCTTCAGGTTAATGCATTAAAATCTTCATACCCAGTTGATGGGCAGCCTTTCATACGTCCATATAGTCTGGTTCTTGAGCACTGGTAGACAAGCATTGTTTCTTTTAGTATTCCTTCATTTTTCCAGCCTCCTGTGATTCTTTTTTGTGCTGTGAGACTAATGATTCACCTCTCATCATTCAGTTACTTAGATTTTCAAGTCACAAAGGGTTGTTGAAGTCCTGAGGTTCCCCAAAGAATATCAAATGCAACCACAATTGCAGAGTACTCTGATACTGTAAAATTTCTGGTTCTGTAAAAGTGAAGAGCCTTGAAACAGGATCTTTTTAGATGTCAAGAACTGTAATTTCTCTCCTCCAGACACTGATGATCTTCAGAGGATCTCTGCGTCAGGTCTGCAGTCTCTCAGGAGTTATTTTAGAGGGAGAAGAAAGACAGGAAAGTGATGGGATGGCTGATAAAAGGGTCAGGCTGCATCACAGAAAGCAAAAAGGAATTAGAGTAGAGAGCAAATCAGTAGATTTAAGGATGAAAAGCTAAATTCCATGATAAAGAAGATAATGTAGGCATCTGGGAGAAGAGTAAATACAGAGATGTGATATTAGGGTGAAATTGAGGAGAATATAAACCAGAAATTAAATGAAATCAAATAAAATGTAATGAAGGATGTTTAAAGAAATCACCTAAAAACAGAGAAGGAAACTAAAGGAAGATGGTAACATGTTAGGCATTAAAATGAGTTGTAGGAACCTAGGTGCATAAATTTATCCTTTAAAATAAAGGAATTAAAACTTGTGATGTGTGTAAAACTGAAGAGTGAAAACAAGATAGCTTACAGTTCATTCTGCATGTGTTCTTGAACTAGTGACCTCACTGCTTATACTTTGCTGTAAGCTCTTTGCTTAATGCTATCATGTTTACAATTAATTCCAATGAGGATGACCTCTTTTGTTACATATTGCATATATTCTTATAGGTTCTGTGTAGCTGTAGCTTTTACCCTTGCCAGTTTGTTCTTTTTGTCTTCTAAATATGGCTTTTAGTCCCTTGAACATACATTACTGGCCTGACATACTGTCAATAGTAAAAAATAAATTGGTACATAAAGAAACCATCAAGGCTTAGAAAACCACTAATGTTTCCCAGATTAATTGTGTGAGAGAGTGAGTGAGCAAAATATAGTGGCTAGTCTAAAGGCAATCTTTTTAAGAATCCATTTTTCTCTTTGTATTCTGGATAACCCTGCAGTGCATGTTCTTGGCTTCAGATACAATGGTCTATTATTTTTCTATATTAAGCCATTGACTCTCACTGCTGATGAGCATTTTTGTGTTATTAAGTCCTCTTATTCTGAGTTTTCTCTGAATTTAATAAGTTAATATTGAATATTTACCAAATAAATATATTTGCACTTTCTCATTTGTAGTCCTATTTTAGTGATGATCCCTAAGCTTTATTAATTAAATATTGGCTAGCTATTGGAACCACTGCTTTCACAGGCAAACCTCTGAAGTACATTCTGTTAGTAAATTCAGTTTCTAAAGATATTTTGGCTTGGGACAACCTTTTGTTTTGTGAAAAAGAACCATGATAGATGTCCCATTGCTGCCTCCTTTGAATTAGGGCTGCAGAGAAGGTTTGATAGCAGGTATCAGAATTGGAAGTATCACATTTAGATTCAGATACCCAGTTTCAGAGAGGCTAATGTGAACTGTGCATCTCTGGTAACCATCCATGAATCAGCATGCACTTCAGTTAAAATAAATTTAAGAAGATGCTTCAATCAGTTCTGACAAAGTTTTGGCTTCGTTTTCTCATTTTGAGATTGTGTTGATAGTGTGTGCATCTTTGAGTGTGTATTTCTGACTTTTGAGGGTTTGAGGATAAAACTGGAAGGGTTTTTGTTTGTATTAGTCTGTGACAATTTCTTCATTCAAAGAGAAATTGGGAAAATTTTTTTTTAAGATGCCAAAGAAAGTACTTGGTGAAAAATAAATCCAGCTGTTTATGAAGTACACTGGCATTTTTTTTTCCTGGGATGACTCTGGAATTAGGTAGGCCCCTGGATGCCTCATTGACCTGAGTGCATGTATTTTCTTCCCTGTGCTAAAATTATATCAAATGTCAGTGCTACTTTTTTGTTGAAGTATTAGCTAGGGCTGCTTGCAAAGATGAGCCTTCCTCCGAAATAGCACTGAAACACATTTAAAGCATGTAGATGGGGTTGGATAAGGAGCTTTGGAGGCAGAAATCCTCTGCTTATCCAGAGAGCACATGGTGGAAGCAGTCCTAAGCTCCCGATGGTCCACGTAAAATTTTGATCTGGAGAGCTTAGTAAAAGTGATAGTTCATTTGGATTCCTCTTTGCACTCAGCGTGTAGCCTTTATAAGGAAATTTTTGAAATTTCACACTCAATTAGGACTAAAAAATCTGACAGTTTAGAACTGAACTGAAAACACA